>OY744517.1:86688213-86810713 GCA_963556195.1 Sepiola atlantica | reverse complement strand
CGTATTACAAATTTAATACATAGCAAGGTTTAGTAACGCTCCATCTGTGCCGAGAATAAATTAATTTCTCTATGCATGCGTTGCTAAACTTAATGAAATAAAATATCAAATATATTAATTCTTTATAACTAACCACGTTTGCTGTTTTAGCCTGCCTTAAAAATATCTTGTAAAATGTGAAATCAAAACAAGTTTCAAAGTCTTGATCAAACAACGTCATGAGAAAAATGCCAAGAGAAATAAACGAAAATGTCAACCCGGCTGCCATTGTGTGAACATTCGATATATTGAGAGGAATAAAGAAGTAAAATGACAATACTTTAACATCACTATCAGCCGCCACTAACAGCCATTAGAGCTGACAAAGAACAATAAACCTTAATGGAATTGTTAGAAATGGCACTTGAAAACCATTTAACAATCAATTGAAAAACCGAAAACAACCATCTGTGAGTTGTAGCGTAGACCCTAGCACTCTCTCTCTCTCTCATAGTCCCCTCTGTCTCAAACACCACCTCCCCCTCTCTCTCTCTCACATACACACCTTCTATCTCTCACATACACACCCTCTCTCTCTCTCTCTCTCTTACACGTAAACTCTTTCTCACTTCCCCACTCTCATTTTCCCATTCACTCCTCTTTCTCAAGCTCTCTCTCACTCAACCATTATCACTTTCTCTTATTCTCTTTCACACTCACACACTCTCTCTCTCATAGCCCCTCTGTCTCATACACCCCCTCCCTTCTCTCTCACATATACACCTTCTCTCTCTCTCTCTCTCTCTCTCACACACACACACGCACACTCTTTCTCACTTTCCCACTCTCATTTTATCATTCACTCTCTCACTCTTTCTCAAGCTCTCTCTCTCTCTTTCTCTCTCTCTCTCTCTCTCTCTCTCTCTCTCAACCATCATCACTTTCTCTCTTTCTCTCTCACACTCACACACTCTCTCCTACTTTCCCACTCACTCACTCTTTCTCTCTCTCTCTCTTTCACTCCCTCACTCTCATCATTGTATTGAAGTCTCTGGTGAGGCATGGCGATTGGGGAAGTCTTTTCAAAGAAGAATCGAGAATCTGCTTTTCATAGAGAAACGAGCAACCTGTTTGAAAAGGTGTGCACACACGACGACTCTCCACCGAGCAACATTAATCGAATTTCCTAAGAGTGGTCGCTTGAAATATAATGATGTTTGCTTTGGTTTCCGTCAATTCAGAATTATGTTAAAACATTTTTTTCCTGCAACAAAAGGTTCCTTTCTCACTTAAAGTCGTCATGCTCGTTGGAAAACAGCAAGAAACATTCAAGTTGGTTTCTGTATGATTCTGATTCATGTTATCGAATGCAAAGTACAAGCTCTTTGTAAACATCTATAACAAAAGAGACGAAAATCACCCGCTGAAAGAAAAAAAGGGGTTGTGTTCTATGCACGCTCTGCTTAAAAAATATATATAGATACTTATCTCTTTAAATATAACAAGAATTATAATGATTTTTGTTATCCCCCTGCGACTGTTGTGACTTATCAAACAATTTGTCTTCCTAATAAAATTTCTCCCTTTTTAACTACAGGCAGTGTGATTTTTGGTTTGTGAGCGAGAGTCACTTTGCTTTGTTACGAGTAGAAAGTCACATGTTCTTCTTTATTCATTTATTTGTCTCTCGAACTTTTCATGTGAAACTTGTGGTTCTAAATTTGTTACTTCTTTGTTCTTTTGTATTTCTGAACCTGGATTTGTGATACAGATTTTGTTTTACTGGACTTACTGTTAGCAAATTTATTGTTAACAGACACCATTCAGTAATAGTTTGTTTATTTACTAATGCGTTACCACTTATCAAGGTCAAAGCCAGTCAAGGATGTCGAGATACATCTGAAGAAGGTCGGGACTTACATCGGCCGAAACGTTGTGAGAATAACACCCAAGAATAGAACAGCAGTCTGAACAATCCAAATAATACATATTATCAATTGTCATCTAAAAAATTCAGAAACATTATATCAAATCGAATTAATACGCTAAATGGAAATGACTCAACGATCTTTCCGTTTCATAAAGACATCACACGTTTTAAATTCTAACGACTATGGTTTGTTGGAAAAAAGAACAAACACATTCTTTCCACCATTCACGAATAAGAGTCATTATCGAGATACATCTGAAGAAGGTCGGAGGTTCCATCGACCGAAACGTTGTGAGAATAACACCCAAGAATAGAACAGTAGTCGGAACAATTCAAATAATATATGTTATCAATCGTCATATAAAAAAATTCAGAAACACAAGATTAGGTGTTATATAAAATGTCGGTCTCTGACAAACTGTTTATTTGTGAATAAATGTATGTGTATATAAATGCAGCCGTTTCTTAACTATTATTCTTTTCTCTCTCTTTTCTCATGCGTGCATCTGTTATCCACAATAATGCAACATTCAAAATGGCAACCACCTGTGAAGGAAGGGTGTATCCGAATGCATAGTCGCTAAAAAAGAAAAGGCATGAATGAGATATATTTGTAGCTTTTTCTATGATGAAGTAAACAATATAAATAGCTAGAACCCCTAGCTAAAAAACTTTGTCAAATTCAAAGCTATGACGTAATATTAAATAAGGCGGTCTTTAATTCTCTCAGTTTTTTTTTATTATTATACTAAAGCTGAGTTAATCAATGATTGTGTAGTAGTCTGCTCCCGGAATCTAGGGAAGGCTTGTTTACGGCAGTTCAGCCGTGGTGGGGGTACCTCTCTTCGGGGCTAACCCACGACAAGTTTTTCTCTACATTCTCCTAACACGATCTCTCCTACGTAAGCGGTCCTTCTTCCTTCGTTTAAAACCGCTGTTTTAATTTCTGACTTTGCACTTCGGATGCCTTCTTTTTTCTGGCCTCGTGCACCTGACTCTTTTTAAAGGTTACTGAGTCGTTTTTTGTTTTTTTTCACGATGTCATATTCCGAAATGAACTCGTCGACCTCACATACCTGGGCTCGTTCAAAGGTCACCGATTCATTTCTGTTGTTCTTTTAGCCTAATTGACAAGCTATCTAGTCTCGGCTTTTCTTCATTATTGTGGGGTCATGCCCTTAGCATCCCTGTGACGTCTTATGCGTTATTACTCAACATGTCTGCATCATTATTTTACAATTGTTTCCCAAAGGAATTTTTCCTATATATTTTAATCACACAAAATATATGCTCAAATTTTCCTCAGTTTTGATATTTTAATAATATTTTGAAAAAAAAAACTTTCATTTTAATTGTTCTAATTAGCTGAAATGTGCAATTAACTCAGCAAGTAACATCTCTTATTTTCTATCTAAAACTCTCAGCCTCTTTCATTGCATGTTATTTTAGCCCCCCTTCCTTTTTTCATACTGTATCTATCACTCTCACTTCCGTCGTTCTCACTCTTTGTTTATTTACAGTCATAGAAAATAATAAAGGGAAAGAATAAAATGTATTTTCTAAACAAAAGGGAATATCATCACAAGTAGTAATGGAAGCGAGAAAGAGATAGAGAGGGATATAACGAGCACAAAGAGACTAATTTTAGATTTTGGATTTTTATTTTTTAATATTTAACTGGCTTTGTAAACTCACTTATTCCTGATTCAAACAATCTAACGCAAGCTTAATGGGTGATTTCACGTAATAGTACTTAGAATCCAAGTACACATTAAAACAAAAGTTTAAAAAAATTACTCATGTTTATGAAAAGTTTAGGCATTTGATAGGTCAATTTTATTTATCTACCTCCCACAAGGTAAGATGTGACACAAGGTCGGGAAAGTGGGATTAGATAAGCCAGCGCTCGAGAGGTGAGCACTCTGGCCATTTAAAAATTGCCTGGGCAGCCCCGTCGGCATTCCCCGGTAGGGGCGCCTCAGGCAGTAAGCAATAAACTTACTCCTCCCCAAAGAGGGGAGGCAAAGCCTGGGAGGGTGCACCTCCTAGAGCTTCACAGGACAGCGTGCAGTATCCATCGGAACAGATACTACACTTTGATCATGTTTACTCAAATAGTGTAGACAACCAAGGGGAGTGCCAAGGGAGTTAAGGTTAGGTGCCAAGAGAAGTGTGTGTCAAAGTTACTGACAATTTTTCGTGCCATATCCACGTGTGCTTATCATTGAACGGCCATAAAAGTAAGACTGTTGGACATTCATGACTGAAACTTGGTGGACAAGTCAAACATTGAGTATCTGGTAATACCACTTTTTGTAGTATTCGCTCAGCATCAGGCATTCTGCATTCCTTCGAATGAAAGTGGAAGTTTATGGGGAATACAAATTCACATTCGGTCCCCAGTCAGCATGTATATCCCGGTTAGGAGAGATGACATACAGCGCCTAGTATTTCCAAATGGTCACCCATCTTGTACTGGCCAGGCTCAATGTCGCTTAACTTCTGTGATCTAATGAGAACCGGTGTTGTTGCTCGTAAGCTAGGGGCATAATATTAAATCTAAATGATGGGTATCTCTTATCTACCGTCAATTATGTTGTTTCTGTTGAATATATATTAAAATAGCAGGAAGACCCGACGTTGCTCGGGATTAAATGAGAATCACTACTATGTATCTTTTCACTATGCTACTAACACCATATTACTGTCTTTGTTTTTACGGACCCCTCCTCCCGTTTCGCCCCCTAATATAGTTGGAAGGAGCTTAAATGTTATAGAACTCTCTGAATTAGTGTCTTATACATATGGTTTAAATTTCATTAAAATCGGATATACATAGTTTTAAGAGTGTTTTGTCCCCATTGGTCATTTAGAGGTGGGGCACGTACATATTCGACACATAGTGGGTAACGTAGAGATTCGGGGCCACTTTCATTGTTTTCCTCAGAACTTAATGCCTGTTCTCTATGGAAAGAAAGGTTAGAGAATCGGCATAAAATCTAAAAGTGTATTCTCATATAAAATTTTCTGAGGAAGACAATGGAAGTGGTCTTGAATCTCTAAGTGCACTTCTAAGGGAGATATGGAGGACGAACATCTTTTAAAACTTTCACTATATCTTATTTTATGAAATTTAAATCATATGAATAAAATTTATATCATATGGATAAAATTCTCTGTTGAAGACAATGTAAGTGGTCCCAAATATCTATGTTACTTTTTCATCATCATGGCCGTCACTCGAATTGAGTATACGGGTTTTCATGGGCTTCATTTGCAGGTTCGCGTATGAGAAAACAGTCCAATTCGAGATCCACACATTCTATCAAAAATCGGGCATGCATTCTCGTTTGCCAATTGATTTTTGCGTTGTACTATTCTTGCTGCTTTCAGTTTTTCACCGTGATGACGCCATTCACTTCCAAATTTTTCCACACCATTCCTTATTCCATCCATTCACTCCGTTTCCCGTTTTGTGTGATCAATTCCACAACTCTTCATGTCCTCTTTCAAACAATCTTTGTACCGCTTCTTCTGTCTTCCAACACTCCTAGCTTCATCATTCAGTTCGGAATAAAATATTTTCTTAGGATAGGACTGGTCGCTCATTCTTACAACGTCAAACGATTTTTAACAATTAAATCCTCTATACTTCCAGGTTCGACTATCTTGCCAGTTAATTTTTTTTAATTTCTGTAATAGTCTTTGATGTAGTTTTTCGAATGCTATAAGATGTCGACTGTATGTCGTCCAGGTCTTCGATGCATACAAGAGTGTTAGAAGAACAATAGCTCGATACACTAATATTTTAGGATCAAGCCTTAAATCGTTATCATCAAAGACTCTGGAACGAAGTTTACGAAAAGCAGCACTTGCGCACCTAATACGATATTGAATTTCTTCTTCAATGGTGGCATTAGTAACTACTCAGGTACGTGAAGCAATCTCTGTTTTCTAGCAATTTGCTGCCTAGTTGGATATTAGGAGGGTTTCTATTGTTATATTGAGGTGAGGACTGGAATAACATCTCAGTTTTTCGAACATTGATTGCATCAGAAAAGACATTAATCAAGGCTTGTAAGTCCTATTTAGTCAGAGCACAACCTGCATTATCATCTGCATATTGAAATTCAATAAGAGAATCAACATTTGTTCTAGTTCTGGCCTTCAGATGTCTCTAGTTGTAAACTCCACCATCGATTCTGTAGATTATGGATATACCAGGTGGAAGTTGACCATTTATTGGGTGCAGTATAGCCGCAATAAAGATTGAAAACAAAGTTGGTACATCCTTATTTGACCCCAGATTTTACCTTGAATGGATCTGTAGAGCTGCCATTTGCGATTACCATTGCAGTCATATCGTTGTGAAGAAGCTTCATTATTTTGATGAATTTCTCTGGACGACCAGTTTTTGATGAGATTTTCCAGAGAAGTTCACAGCTTACACTATCAAAGGCTTTTGTTAGATCAATGAAAGGCATATATAGAGGTTTCTGTTGCTCTCGACATTTTTGCTTGAGAACTGCCTAAGACTGAATATCATGTCGTTGGTGCCACAAGCCGGTCGAAAGCCACATTGTGACTTGAGTAAAACACTCAGCGAGAGGTGTTAGTCTCTTTGTTAAGATACGAGCCAAGATTTTTCCAGCTATTTATAGTAGTGTGATACCTCTATAATCTTCACAGTCAGTTCTTTCTCCCTTTTTCTTAAAATGGTTGTAATTAGAACATCCCTCACATCATTTGCTACTTCCTTCTGTACCCATATTTTGACAATAAGTTGATGCAGTTGTAAATACAAGAGTGGTCCACCCGACTTATAGATTTTGGCAGGGATGTTGCCTATACCATCAGCCTTATTATTTTTTAAAGCAAGGACGGCAATCTTGACCTCTTCATGAGAGAGTATTCTGCTCAGTGAATCGTCCACATCGTTGCGGAATTTGATGTATTGCAGTGTCGTCCACAACTAAATGTCGGTTTAACAGATCTTAAAAGTGTTCTTTCCACCGGGCTAAGATTTTTCAACTACTTTTGAGAATTTGAGAGCTATCCTTACTTCGCAAAGGAACTAGGCCTTGTGTGCTGGGATCATAGTGAATTCTAGTTGCACTAAAGTAATTCTTCATGTCGTTTTTATCAACATAAAGTTTTATTTCCTTAGATTTTTTCGTCCACCAGTTGTTTTTAATGGCTCTTGTAGATGTTTGTACTTTGGCTTGTAATTCTCTGTTTCCTCTTTTTGGCGTCCGCGTTCGGGTCATTGAGATGTGATGCAAGCGCTTTTCTTGTGTGCTTGATTAGATCTCTTATTTCTTTGTCATTTTCGTCAAACCAGTTTTGATTCTTATATTTCTTCAAACCAATTGACTCCCCGCATGCGTCCAAAATGGCAGACTTCAGCTTTTGCCAATGTTCTTCAGCACTGATTGGATGTTGGCAAGGTAGGTGCTGAAGAAGATTTTGTTGTAGCTGAAGCCGCTTAGTCTGATCCCGTAGCAATTCGCCGTTTAATTTGTGCCTTTTAGGTGCATTCCGGTTTTTCTTCCTACGCTGCAGCATTATTCTCATTATGAAGAGAACTAAACGATGGTCTGTCCAGCAGTCTTCGGTGAGTGGAGCAACTTTTGTAATTAGAACATCTCTCTTATCACGTGCGTGAACAATAATATAGTCTATAGGATGGCAATGTTTTGATCGTGGGTGTTGCCAAGTGGTCTTGCATTTGTTTCTTTGTCTAAAAAGCGTGTTAGTGATAATGAGATTGTATTCGGCACATTTTGAAAGTAAAAGTGTTCCATTCGAGTTTATTTTACCATACACACTTTGCCAATGGTTCCTCTCCAAATTTGAGAATCCCTACCAACCTTCGCATTAAAATCACCAAGAAGAATGATTTCATCTTCAATCAGAACAGCAGAAAGCAGTATGTCAAGGTCATTGTAGAACGCCTCCTTAGTTTGTTTATTGGCATTGAGATCGAGTGTGGGAGCATATGCACTGATTACTGTGGCACAAGAATTTTCCCCAGTTTGACCTCTAAGGGTCATAAGGCGTTCGTTTATGCCGACTGGTAATTCACTGAATCTTAACATCAATGTGTTCTTTATAGCGGAGCCGACCTAGTGTAGTCGCTGGTTGTCAGACTCATAGCACTTTCAGAAAATTGTATAGCCACCACCTTCTTCACACAGATGTTCTTCGTCTGAAAGTGCTGCAATATCGATGTAGATTCTCTCAAGTTCCTATGCGATAAGTGTAGTTCTTCCTTCGGGTCTTGAAGGATTTAAGTTCAGTACGGTACGGACATTCTATGATGCCATTTTTAATTTTAATCTATTGTTTCGACTGTAATTAAGGTGAAACTATTGAAAGCGGTTTTCCAGATAGGTTAAGGTGAAGCAAACTATGTTTAAGGTACCTTTTCTATCCCTCCCCATTCGAGGTGAGCATAAAAGGCTGCTCAGTCAGGGTGTCACTGCCGAATCACTCTCTTGCTTCGGCTCCAAGAGCAAAGCGGCTGCAATTAATTGGACGTGCCGGTTGAACACGAAAGACTTCTAGATATCAAAATCCTGTCCCCACCGCGTTCTTCAGATCGACGCCAGACTTCCTTCTATTCTTCTCTTTGATCTTTTGTCCCACTACTGGTGTCCCTGGAGACGCCTGTGTGTGCATTTGTTTAACATGGATAGGTTGATGTACAAACAACAAACCCATCATCTTAGCCAGGCAGGTTTATGTACAGTGGCATGAAAATCGAGACGACCAAACCCCCTGACTGGTTGCAACCTTTCATCCCCCTTCGCAGCCTTACATACAGACTGCTCTGCCGTTGAGGGAGTTTTCACAGTGTCGGCTCACTGGACTGTTAGTTGTCACCCAGTATAGATCAGCTATGCTAAAGTCATCCACATGCCAGCTCATTCTCCAGCAATTGATTCATTTAAATTCGTCTGCCTGAGAAACATCCGCCTTCCTGCTGCTGCAGGCTTTGACCTGCATAGGTAGAGGGTGGGCATTCGTTCACTAGCTGCTTGAGAGGCGACCATGCCTTTATGGTAACCTTCTTGAATATCAGAGGGAGGCTAACAGGTGCTACACCTTGCCCTGTATGTGCTGAATATCTACATGCCTCCACCTCTAAGTGATCCATGGTGATAGAACACTCTTAAAGTTTCAAGTACATATATCCGATTTTTCTTATAAGTGTTGTTTTGAAAGTCGACTTAACAAATGTCTGCATTGTTTAGTTAGGAAAGTATCAGACTGAAAATATCGAGTGTGCAGTTTCGATTCTACCCATCCCCTGATTATTTTTAAATGAAATTATATGAAATCAAAGAATATATTTTTATTGTTTTAATATAATAAAATGTAAGTGAAGTATTTTGGTATATTTAGTATGCAACGCCTCTCTGTCCGTCTGTCTGTCTCTCTTTATCGCTCTCTATATACCTAGATCTCTCTCTCTCTCTCTCTCTCTCTCTCTCTCTATATATATATATATATATATATATATATATATATATAGAATAAAGGAGAACACCTCTTTCTGTGTGCATGGCTGTCCCTAAAAAGAAAGACACACTAGGGAGTGTACCAAGTGTATTGACATCTTCAATTTACATGTGAACATAATGAAAGAAGCTCTGCGTCTCTAGCTGTCCCTTCAAGGAGAAAATGACACTTTTCTAACATGTTACAATATGAAATTAATCTATTTATAAACATTAGGTTAAAGGTATTAACATATATCCGAATAGCCCAGTGGGTAAGATATCTAGCTGGCAACATCAAGGTTGCTGTTAAAGTAAACTCTGTTTAATATGATGCTGTTCCACACTCTAACCCGGGCAACACGATGTAACCTTGCTAGTATGATATAAGTTTCATAAAAATAGGATATATTGGAAGTTTTAAATGAGGTTCGGCCTCCATATTTCTTTTAGGTTAGGAGGGCACTTAGAGATTCGGGACCACTCCAGCGGCGACGATAACTGACGCCTGAAATAAACAAATGAAAGCTTAAAAAGTGGTTTGTCTCGTGAATCATGGTATAAAGCTTTTTGTTGTAGCGGCAATGTTCATGGCAGTACAGAAACGAAGAGAGAACTCAACCCCTGGACGACATCAAGACAGCGCCCCTCCACGACGAAGAAGAAGGTACGAGAAATTAAACTTATACATTTTTGGTGTTAAAAATGACCAGTTGTTTAAGTGAGAACTGCCACGGCCCATTCCGGGACGGGTATACAAAGCGAGAACTGCCTCGGTCCATTCCGGGGCGGCTATGCAACAGATGCAGCTAGTCTGTTAATAAAAATAAACATGCGTCATAAACCGTTCGCATCAGTCATCAAATTTGATTCATTCTGTTCATTATTTTCAATCCTCTCATAATCTTCATCATCATTTAACTATCTATCTACCCTAATCGTCAAGTTGAATTTAGCTTTGATAAGTAGTGTTTCATTAGTAAACAAATAAAATATTAACAAAAGAAAGCTTTAAATCACCCAGATTAGAGAACTATGCTTCTTTTTTTGTTCTTATTGACATAAAGCCAGGTATTCCAATACCTTTACGTTTCTTTTTATTGCAATACCAGAGAAGAGAATTAAATTCTTTCGTCATATAAGAATTTAGGATAGTTTATTGAGATGTACAGGAAACTCGACAGATTTGTATTTCAACCGATCGCTGTGGAGACGAGTGGAGTGATTGGTTCTGCCACACGCGATTTTTTCAGCAGCCTTGGTCTATTAATGACGCGCAACACCAGAGACAATCGCGAATTGTCTTGGCTTTACAAGCGCCTCTCTATCGCCATTATTCGTGGAAATGCCTCGAGTCTGCTCTCGGCCTGCCAAGCCAGCTGGACATTCGAAGAAAACTATGAACTGTGATACAATTATATATAAGGAATCAGGATTTCTCGATATTGAACTAAACAATGTCGAAGTGATGAATAAGGGATTTATTAATTATTTATTGAATTATTAATCTTATAGTTTAATTTTTCACCGAATGGATCTGTGTAATATATTTGTTTCTTATTTTTTTTTTGTGATTGAATAAAACTTCATTAATAATATAAACATTAAAAAAAAGGAAAAAAATATAAGTCGTTTCCCCTTCTGTAAAAAAAAAATGACTTGAATGTAGTTGAGTGGGTTGATAATTAATTATCTACAAATATGATGAATAAGGATTGTAATAAAATTGCGCTGGTGAAGAAAAACTTGAGTTAAATCTCATAATGATGGAATAGAAGATGATGAGTGTTTACAACATTTTGAATTGAATTGGAAAATACTTTGAGACAATTAAGCATTAATAATCTGAGCTAGTGTTTGTCTTTCTATTGTTTTGTTTATTATAATCACTTCTTATTGGGATATACTATTTCAAAGATTAATTACTGAGATAGTTTATTAACAATAATAATAGTTTATTAACAATAATAATAGTTTGTTAACAATAATAATAGTTTGTTTGGCTTCTTATTGCTTTGCTTTAACTTATAATTGCGGTTGCCTGGCGATTGTTGAATATTGTCAGAGAAAGTGAAGGGAGGTGAGAGACACAAAGCTGTGATTGGTTGAAAAACAAATTGCATTCTAACTTAAAGAGGGGATTTTTAAATAGTTAAGGCAGTCAATGAAAAACATGAGGAATACAAATGGCCATGTAGAATGCTCTTACTCCTTAGGGTCCTTACGTGATGCAATAGATATAAATGCTAAGTAATAAAGAGTTCTAAGTGATAGTCTTCTGGAGGTAGAAGGTTCAATCCTCACTAAGGGCGATACTAAAAATACAATCACAATTTACTTAAAACTTCTACCCGGTCATAGCTGATGGAACAAGGGTAAGCTACACCCATGGATTGAATAAAGGGTTTTGTTCGAAATTCCATAGGGATTTTTGAGTTCAACAAGATACACTTGAAGAAGGTCGGCAGTTACATCGGTTGAAACGTTATGAGAATAACATCCAAGATGAGAACAGTAGTCCGAATAATACAAATAATACAAATTATCAAACCTCATCTCAAAACTTCTGAAACATAAAACTGTTATTACCTTTTATCATATTTCAGTTTTGTTTTTCAGTTCATTTTTTGCATGGCCACCTCAAGAGAAGCCGCTCAAATCATTCTTACTAGTATTTACTTGCAACTGTATTTACCCCTGTCCTGTACCACACCCGGAACGATGGTGTCTCACACATGGTGTTCCTGAGCAAGGTAACAAGAGATAGTTAGCTAATCGACCATAAAAACCGACTATTTGTAACCCAGGAAAGGGGTATGGAGGTTTACGTTGCAGATCAATTCTCCATCTGAACCACAAGCTGTTTGCTCAACCATCGAAGACGTTGCTGTAACAAGGTAGACGGCAGAGACTCCCGGTTAAGGTGTTTTTGGAGAACAGTAGTTGAGACATGGTTGACCCACCAGCAAGACACAATGAGGTGGTGGCTGTTGCTTAATGGTCATTTGGATACCTTAGGTTCATCCGTTATTCCATCTGGACAGGATACGACGGAAGACGATTGAGTTGTGGCTGCTAGATCCATCTTTGTGCATCTTTAACAGTCCTGGTTGGCATGTCTGGATATTTCAATATCAATTTTAAGAGCATTCTGTGTTAAGTTAAGGCAGTCAATGAAAAACATGAGGAATACAAATGGCCATGTAGAATGCTCTTACTCCTTGACTTATTTTTTGTGAGTCCTGTCTTGACATTATTCGGGTTAGGGTGTAACCAATTCAGAATAAACGTCACTGTGGAAAGCATCGCGGAATGGTGGGCATCTGTCTGTATGTGTTTATGTGAAAGCAAAAATATAAGAGAAACGATCTCTTTATGCATGTATGAACTTCAGATTTTTTTTTTTAGATCTATCCACACAATAATAGAATCTGACTGAAGTGCAATGACAGATCAATTATTAAAGTTATCTTGAATGTGAAATCTGACCAACCCCAATGTATTAGGTCAGAGGATTTACTAAAACCACTATATTTGTCCAGCATAAAAGTTATTGTAAGGATGAATCGGTTACACTGATATGGTCATGTGGAGTGTTCATTCTCCTGGATGAACCGCTGCAGAAGCATGGCCGTCTTCAATTGCAGGAAGATTGGCCGGCCAAAGAAAACTTAGACCCTACAGAGGGGAATTTCGAAAACAGTTGACCTGTTGAACTATGAGAACTAGAGAATGAGCTTGCAAAATATAAAAAAAACGTTTGACTCTTGGACAAGAGAAAAGTGACGTTTAATAGATAGAAGATGTATGTCTGTGAATTGCTCTATGTATTCACGTGTCACACTTAAGTTTGAAATAACACGTTTAGATATATCCACACATAATATCTGTTGGTCCATCCATCATAATTAGATTTAAAATAGCATTTTCATTGTAAAACGCATAGATTGAATGGACTCATCTCAGGAATATCCGTTCTTGCTAACTTGCTTGCTTGTTTTTCATTTTCTTAGTTGCTTACTACTCGTTCTCCTTAAACTTTTTCATTTTCTTAGTTGCTTACTATTCGTACTCCTTAAACTTTTTCATTTTCTTAGTTGCTTACTACTCGTAGTCCTTAAACTTTTTCATTTTCTTAGTTGCTTACTACTCGTACTCCTTAAACTTTTTCATTTTCTTAGTTGCTTACTACTCGTAGTCCTTAAACTTATTCATTTTCTTAGTTGCTTACTACTCGTCCTCCTTAAACTTATTCATTTTCTTAGTTGCTTACTACTCGTACTCCTTAAACTTTTTCATTTTCTTAGTTGCTTACTACTCGTACTCCTTAAACTTATTCATTTTCTTAGTGCTTACTACTCGTACTCCTTAAACTTTTTCATTTTCTTAGTTGCTTACTACTCGTACTCTTTAAACTTTTTCATTTTCTTAGTTGCTTACTACTCGTACTCCTTAAACTTTTTCATTTTCTTAGTTGCTTACTACTCGTACTCTTTAAACTTTCGTTTTAAAGAAGTGAGTTTTAACTTATTAGCATAAAGAAATATACTTGCAACAAATTACTGCTTTTTAAATTTAGCAGCTTAATAAGTAAAAAAAAAACAATGCCATAACACGAATAAAAAATGGAATGAAATATTTTCAAAGTTATCGTAAAACAATATAGGTCTATTGTAGAAGGGCCCCGCCACTAATGGAACAGTTAGTTTTGAAAAATAATAGCTCACCAGTCATGCACAGTATGTGCACGTGCTCTTGACTTATTTTTTGTGAGTCCTGTCTTGACATTATTCGGGTTAGGGTGTACACAATTCAGAATAAACGCCACTGTGGAAAGCATCGCGGAATAGTGGGCAGCTGTCTGTATGTGTTTATGTGGAAGCAAAAATATAAGAGAAACGATCTTTTTATGCAAATACTGAATGACATGAATGGTTCCATCCTCTTGAGTAAGTAATAAAACGTTGTTTTTTTTTTATTACAGCTTGCATTTTATCTGGTTTTTTTGTTTGGTGGCAGAGGTATTTTAAGGGGGGGCCCTTTAACAAAAGATCCAAAAATAGAATGTTGCATAACAAGGGCCGTTGTTTGAATGGAAAAGTTTGAATGACACTTAAGTGTTAGAGGTGACCCCAGAACAGAAGTCGACGAAACCCGTGACTTTCAGAGCAAGATTTCTATCCCTTTCCTTGTGAGACTTCAAGCAGAGATGACGTGTTAAAGACTCCATTCTCAATGGGGGGGGGGCACAATATAGTTAGTTGTATCAAGATATGCTATCTGTCTATATATATATGTCTGTATTTCTCTCTCTCATGGACATGCAAGTAACCAGTACCTCTGATTTTTTTCTGTGACTGTTCTTCTTTTTAATAAACTATTTTTTATAAATTAACATCGGCGTTCGAGTGGTTTTGTCAACAGACGAATAGAACCTGGGTTCCCGACGGGTGTATAATTGTTTATACACACATCGGCAGTAAGTGAAAATGCAACGTAGATATTTGTTGCCCATGAGGTGACTTTGTTGAAAGAACGAATAACATCACCAGTTACCGAGGTTAAGGGGGCCCGACGAACCAACCAATTGATCGTCTAACAGAGCCAGTTATAGAGATGTGTATCTATGTCTAAAAAATTAATTTGCTCTTTTAAAAATATAAATAAACTTTCCAATACTCACTGCACTTATTCCACTTTCACGTGAATAAATAACCATTTCTCATGACTTAGAATATTTTTTACATATTTTTTTCCAAAAGCGCAAATGAAAAAGTGGTGGAAATGCAAAAACTCTGTGTTTAACCTTTCACAAGAGAATTTTCTGTACAATTGAAACTGAAAAATAAACATGGCCTTTTGTAAAAAGTAAATCTAGGAGTTCTTCACGAATCCATTTGTACAAGAAAACAAGAAGAATACAAGTGTATATTGCCATAATAAGTGTAAAATAAGCATTCTCCAAGACAGCTTGCATTTGAAGTTCTTCCATGAATACAAATATTTTTTTGTGCATTGTCTTTTCCGTTTTAGTTCTTAGTTTTTCACCTGAATAGAGAGATTGGCGTAGGATGTTTCTCTTGCATGCAGATTTCATGTTGATATGCTTTTCTATTTATTTCTCTTTACTGTTTTAAACATAGAAAATCACTTTTTGCACTATATAAATATACTAGCTAAAGTACCCATCTGTGTATAGTTTTGTCTTCTGCCCAACTTGAACAAGTATTTTTAATTTTAGTTTTAATAAAAAGAACTAAATATTGTTGCATAAAAGCCTATCGCCAATTAATTTGACACCATACCTCAAATAGAATATGGATCTTTATTTCAAAGTTGAGCCAAGAGGAGACCATCAGCATATTAGCTACTGCTCTCTAATATTATTGGAAAAATACGAACTCATAATGTCTTTCTAGCTATGGGTATAAAAGCAACTTGTATTCATTGAGGTAAATTAGATAACCAAAAATTGTTGATATGCCATAAAACAGACCAACCAAACCAAATCATATACTGCGACTTGGGTTATAAGAGAGAGAATATATTAATGTGTAATGTATATATGTATATATATATATATATATATATATATATATATATATATATATATATATATGTAGGTAAAAATGATTAATATTTACTTTAAAATATATAATTATAGCTCCTTTTACTAGGATTGGTGCAATCTGAGAGAATTTATAAACGAACAGTAATACTATGGCTTAAAAGCAAGATTCCGACCCTGTTTGTTGTTGTTGTAGAATCACTTTCAACTGCTCGCTGTATGCGCTCACTGATTTGGCGTTTATAGATTTAAATCCCTCCTAATTATCATGTGGATTCTCGCCAGCTGAGGGTAAAAATACCCAACTGCAAGTCAGTGGCGATTTGTAAAAACCGGGTTCAAGCCCTCCGACCGACGTGAATTAACATCCTTACACTGAAGATTGCTGTCTGTAGGTAAAAATAATTAATATTAACTTTAAATGTATATATATATATATATATATATATATATATATATATATATATATATATATATATATAAAGATAGAAGAAATAAGAGTGATAAACATGTTCGAATGTCCAAATTTATTTCAAATTTCGATTGTTCAATGCAAGGTGTATTCTGTAATAAACCAGTGTTTATTGTTCTTTCCTTAAGCCAAGGCTTTTCAAAGATCGAAATCTTATCACCAGAGGAGAAATACAGATAGATAAGTTGGCTGTAGAAAAAGCCAAAGTTCAAATATTTGAAAAAATATTAAAATATTATTAAAAATGGGGTGAAAAAAGTTTGTGTAAAAAGGGTATGTGGTTTGTCCAGATGGTAGTTGTCCGTTGAAGGAGTGTCCATTGAGGAGATTTTCGAGAAGACGAAAAAAAAAAGAAAATTTTCCGTAGGAGCAGTATAGAGAAGGTGTTCAAAAAGAAATAAATCCAAAAGTGAGATGTTGAAATCTAAAACGTAGATGGAGCGCACTTAACTGGAATTGAAGTAAGAAATCCGGCCATTTTTTAGAACTTCCTGTGCCATGGTGGAAAAAACGAGAGGAATAATTGGACAGATATGCTAGCGAGCGAATCCAAGTGAAACTAAGTTAAAAAGCTATGCTAAATTAGGGGGTGGGTTGGGGATGGGGGAGAGTGAAAAATGGGGGAAATGAAGTGGTTGGGTGAGTTGAGAAAGCCACAGTAGCAGCTGGGAGGAAAACGCGAGGGGGATGGGGAGAGGAGGGGTTCAAGTGATGGAAGGTTTGGTAGGTAGGTGCGGGCGGGATTGGTCAAAAGTTGAGAGATATGCCATTAAGTGTAAAAATAAAATAAAATAAAATAAAAGCCTTGGCTTAAGGAAAAAACAATAAACACTGGTTTATTACAGAATACATCTTGCATTGAACAATCGAAATTTGAAATAAATTTGGACATTCGAACATGTTTATCACTCTTATTTCTTCTATCTTTAAAATTGCTCTGTCTCGTATATTGAGCTTTACCTTTTCACTATAGGTCCTATTTACTAAAAGTTTACTTTTGGTTTATATTTGATTATATATATATATATATATATATATATATATATATATATATATATTAGATTGTTTGAATGTGAGATGAAATATATAATTATTTCCACAATCAGACAACGCCACAGTCCACAACCTATGAAAGAAACAAACCGGAAGTCCTAGACTCGAGTTCTGCCCTCCTTTGGGCTCATCAGTAAAACACATCCATAGAATCGTAATTATATATTATATATATATATATATATATATATATATATATATATATATATATATATATATATATATATTGGTTTGGTTTGTTTTACGGCATAGCAACCAACTATGTGTTATGTAATGCCGAAATATATATATAATAACGTGTATATATATATATATATATATATATATATATATATATATATATATATATATATATATATATAGTAATAAGTAATAATACTAAAGAGTAGTAATTTATACATCTAAACAAGATTACGTTTAAAGCTCCTAAAATGCATACAGGAATTGTGTACATGAACATGTGCCACAACAGGTAAATGTATTAAGTACAATACAGTTTTTAACGATAGTCTTCTAGAGGATTGATGGTTCAATCCTGATTACAAGCGATACGAACTAAGAATAACATTTTAAAAATACTTAAAACTTTTACCCGCTCATGGTTAATGGAAAAAGAACAATCTACACTCGTGAGTTAAATAAAGGGTTCGGTTCAAAATTTCCGAGTTTGACAATAGTTAACTGAAAAATATCGGAGGTTACATCTGCCGAAACGTTATGAAAATAATCCAAATAATACAAATTAGCAATTCTCATCTCAATTCTCAAATATAATTAAATTGTATAATTTAAGTCTTAGGAATTGTTAGAAAATCATCACACAGTGTCCCAGTTTATAGTGTAGATAAATTAAAACGTTAGTAACAAAAGGTCATGTTCAGCATTTTATGTGGTAGTTGATTTGGGCATAGGTGACAGGAGGTGAGATTACTTGACATTTTCATGTCGAACTTGAGCTCTACAGTAAAGCCGTGAGATAAGATCAAGTGGAAAGGTGGAAAGTACAGAGAACGAAAGCTCAAGTAGAGTGCATCACTTGTTATGAGTGATTGTCAGAGGAAACAAAGAGTATCAATCTAAATAGAAAAGAGGTCTATCCTGCATCATGGAGATTGGTTTTTCGTGTCATGTTAGACAGATTAAAATGACGGCACTTGTGGTCAGCTCTGTAATCCGGATCAACCATATCCCAGTCTGTATCTAGCGTTTTTCATGCATTAATGCCATGGTGGATCAAAGGACGGGATTCTTTGATTCTCTTATGTCATTTGCTTGTCTTTTCTTTTCAGTGAAGCAAACAAATAGTTTTGATTTTTCTCGGATAAAATCTGTAAGGTCTGCAGGTTAGAATATCGGATTTATTATTTGCTTCACTCTCGGTGATGTGCATATTTCTTCTTTCCTAATAAAGTTTCCAGTGAACTTCACTATTTACTGCATTGTCAAGGATAAAGATTTTCTTCACAACCTTTGATACAATTAATACTAACAAAAGTGAATGCATGATGAATAATAAATGGATCGACCATTGTCAAACATGACTTGAAAGCTCCCTTTTCATTGGCTACTACACCGAGCGAAGGGTGCCATTTTTACATTTGATCCTTACTTTATAATTCTGAGTGCTATTCAAGGGAACATCAAGTCTTTCGTATGACTCGATCAAGGATTGAACTCCAATCTCGCAACCCATTCGCGGACACTCGAACCATTATGCCAAATAGGTGAGTGAGTGAATAGTCTGAATTTATAAAAGACAAAAAATCCCTGCCAATCCGCTTTTCACACTTTCCACATCCAATGCAGACGTAAAACCGGTTTATTAATATCAGAAAAGGGAATGCGGACTAAAAGGCTTTCCATCATAGCATTAATTGATTTTCAGTTTAAAGACTTGACCCTGACTTTACGACCAATAAAGAGTAAGGGATAAAAGTATCATTTTAAACTGTATACAATGAATAAATACACACCAGCTATATGCGTTATCTTAGGAGTGTAAGTAAACTGAAATACCTTTGTTAAATTACAAATTTAAGACAAGGAACGGGGTTTTAATTTATAATTTAACAATCGTTTTACTTATCAATAGATATTTAATTCGTGATACGAAGTCACCTATAATTGCTATTATTCTAATAAAAGGTTAATTTCATAAAGAATGCATTTTTTTATTGTTTTTATTACATATTTTTCCATTTGATAAACTTGGCAAATATGGCCACTTTAGCTATTCTCTATATATAAAAGATGAAAACTGTCCGTGTGTCTGTCTGCTATTTACTTTCAAGCTACTAGACCTACAAACTTCAAATTTTCTCACAATGATCTAACAAACCATCCAGATTGTCCTAAGAGGCTCATATTTATCATTTTCCTTTAAACAGTTCTCCACAAATGAAACGGGGATTAAAATAATGAGATTCAATCATAGTTAAATCCTGGAAAACTAAATACATTCTCAAGATCTGAGTAAATTTGAATCATTTTAAAACCATGTGACGGGTTAGGGTTAACTTTACAAAATTGAAGCTTTTCTATACTCAGAACGTGTACAAGGATACAGCAGATAAAGGCATTGATTAACAATCAGTTGTAAGTGACAGTCGTCTGGAGGTTGAAGATCCAATAGAGGCGATAATAATAAAAATATTATTTAAGAATTAGCACTTCTAGCCGGTCATAGCTGACGGAATAAGAATAGTTGAGATAGCCTAGATTTGGCACCAATACTCTAGATTAGGCCGTAAGTGACGCTTATATAGGTATCCTGCTGCTTACACTGCAAATACAAACCTTGTAAAGACAGCGATAGAAAGAGTGTGTGAATATGAATTTGATTAAAGTTCAAAAAGAAATGTCAGCCGTCAGTTTTATTCTCTGGTGAGATGATATGTATAATGAGCCTTTCCTCAACCGTACTCTCTCACTCTGTCTCTCCCCTCCTTTCTGGTTCATCTCTCTTTAGTCGGTGTTACTTTGACGACTGTCAAAGCCTGTGACAGACATTTTGTTGACATACCTGAAGCTTAAAAGCCATGTGGCCTCGTATGATTTGTCGGCCATTTTAAATCTGAAAAAGACAGATATGCAGGCTGCTTCACCTTATATACCTAAAAATAAGCATTGGCAGTGTATATAAGGTAATAGATTTGTCAGTGGGCCAGTGCGACTTTTGGTCACAACGAATACAGACGAGAGGAAACAGGAAGCAGTAAGAGACAGTTCAGTAGGAGTCAGTCTGGGAAGAGCGTGTCAAAGACAAGAGTCTACCATCTGAAAAATGTAGTGTGTTTTCATTTTTCACTTACAAAGTATCACTAACTAACTGCAAATTCGTCACTTTATATACACTATCGATATTCATGTTTAAGTGTATAAGGAAAAGCAACCAGCGCATGCATCGTTTCTAATTTTTAAATGGTTGGCAATACATGCAAGGTAGCATAGAATTTTAACTTCAAGTAAGTGAATAGAATATCCATAACATAAATTTGCAATTACATATTATAAATTATAACATACGTAATGTTATTCATTGTAGATTGATGGCTTTTAATAAAGATAACTTTTTTATTTTCTTAAATAAGTTTCAGAATGTGATATTTTGCTGTTGTCTCAGAATGTAATCGTCTCTCTCTCCCTCTCTCCCTCTCTCTCTCCCCCTCTCTCTCTCTCTCTCTCTCTCTCTCTCTCTCTATATATATATATATATATATATATATATATATATATGCGATTATACACATAGAAATAAAAGAAATATTAACTCACTTTTAAATTCATAAGAAACATGATTATATCATTGGGAGATTTGGATTAAGTAAAATTTTACAAATAAAAAAATTGTAAATCTGTTCTGATCTTGAAGGGGCAATAACAAATAAGACAGCATGGTGGTATATTTACAAGAGTGTGTATTTACAAAAGTACAGAATAGTATGTTACAGATAGACTGTTCTCTGAGATTGCGTCTTTACTTCGTCGTAATCTTCTCTAAGCATAATGCCTGGAAGAGTCCATATATTCCCAAAATAGGATAGATCACCATCACACCATGACAAAATTGTATGAAGAATTAATATTCATAAAAAAGTATGTATAGCATAGAGTTTATTGTAAGAATATAAGAGAACAATATGATGTTTATTGCACTCACTGCCAATGTCTAAACAGCAGATCTAAGAATTAGTTGATTTTATTTCAAATGACCGTTCATAGATGGTGAAGAGTCACATCCTGTTAATGTGGATGGGCATAGTCAAAAGACGGCAGATCTAGAGGTGTCTAACCTCAAGAAAGACATCCTTCTATCCTTTTTGGGTAGAAGTTATATCCTGATCAATGAGAAACGGATGCTTTGGCAGAAAGAACGTGGCAGTACCAGAAAAGATCATCTTGCATGACAATCAGAAGATGCATTGCTCCAGTTAGCAGATAACTGTAACACATTTATAACAGTGCTGCATGTAGATCTCATCAGCTATCGAAAGATTCAAATGACAGTTTCTGGAAGGAATGTGTCTGGAGAATCCAACAAAGCTTCTTCACCTTATTGATTGACTTCAAATAATAATAAATGCCTTAACCTTGAATCATTTGCTTCGTTTTCAACTAAATTATTTTCCATCTTATGAATTTTTTTTTTAACATATTTCACCCGAAACATGGCAGACGTAAGGGGTTACTGAGAATTAGGGTGCAGGTTTTGTGTGTCACTCCAATTGGGAGCAGTATAGCAAGATGCCTGTTTTCATTAGTTTTAAACCTCTGCATCTCGGTACTGTTTGGAAACAGGGAACAGAGAGAGAGAGAGAGTTCCAGAGGCCGGCAACACGAGGGAAGAAGCTATTGGAGTAGAAGGCTCTCCAACATCTGGGAACCTCCACAGTGAATGGATGGGATTTAGCTGATTTTCGTGTTGGTCTAGTGTATTTACGTCGAGGGGGCACCAGAGTAGCCAGTTCATATTTGCAGTTGATACTACGAGATATAAACAAATCAAATCTATGAAGACGCAACAAGCGCTTAGTCAAAACTATGATCGAAATATCAGAATCTTTTTATCTTATTTAAACTACTATTTTCATCTTGGTTGTTACTTTCACAACATTTTTCAGCCGATGTACCTTCGACCATGTTTAGGTGTATTTTTTTGAGCTTGGGAATCTTTATGTAAGACTTGAGAATCTGAGCCCTTTATTTAATTCACGGGATAGATTGTTCTTGTGCTATCAGCCATGACCGGTTAGAAGTGTGAAATAATTTTTATTCTTATTTAGTAGCACCTGTAGTGAGTATTGAACCTTCAACCTCCAGAAGACTCTCAGTTAAAACTACCTACCTACTTACCTGGTACGGCATTCACCCTGGGCAGGTTCAACTGGCTTCTTACAAAGGAGGAAGTTTAATGGGAGTATCAAATTCACCAGCGGTCCCCAGTCGCTTGTATATCTCGGTTTGGGCAGATGATGACATTAGGTTTTTGCAGGGAGGTGTCTACGTCCTTCTACATACAGCGCCTGGTATTCCCAAATGGTCAATCATCTGGTACTGACAGGCTCAACGTTGCTTAACTTCGTTGATCTGACGAGAACCTGTGTGTCAACGTGATTATGCTATATATAAATATATATATATATCAGTTAGAACTGATTGTTACTCGATGCATGTGCGATACTATGGACTACCCACCTCATACACATACGCAGCCGGAACAATCAAGAAATGATAAGTAAGTGAGATAAGTGAACAGTGATAAAAAGGCCAGCAAATCCATTGCACTCCCCAGACAGGATGGCGCCCTGACAGTTGGTTGTTAGTTTCTTGGGTGCCGGATAACGATAAGCTGATAAAAAAACGGATGTGGCCAATTCCGGTTGTCGGCTGAGGGTGACTGAGAAGAAGACTGGACATTTAGGATTTCCGGTTAAGAGTAAATATTTTGGGGGGAGTGGCTGTCGAGAGGAGTTTGGTTTGGGGAGATCGCCAAGGCAGTCCAAGAGTCAACAAATCAGCGTCAGACAAAGACGATTGTCACTGAGGCCGACATGATGGGTTAACGATCAACAGACAGGATTTTGTGTCCTTAGCCATGACTGTATCACACGTATACACATGCACACCAAGCACGACTAAGCGATAGCTACAACTTGTCTTGTGTTGTTTTTTACCATAGCGCAACCACTGAGACAATCATCAGTTTGAACTTCCATATATGTTCCCATGTTCAACATAAAAATTCCAGAGTTCGACAAGATACACCTGCAGAAGATCGGAAGTTACATTGGCCGAAACGTTGTGAAAATAACAAACAAGATGAGAATAGTAGTCAGAAGAATCCAAATGATACAAATTATCAATCCTCATCTAATAAATTCCGAACCAGAATATTTTTATTCCATGGTCTGAATTTTTTCCACTAGCTTATGAGAACCACTGATCCGAACATTTTACCCTTACGTCTCTTTTATGCTGATTCCCAGCAATTAATATGTCTGTTGTTAAAACATCTTTCCATAAACAGTTAATGCTTGCAATTGTCTTGTAATTTATAATTGTCAGAATGAATTTCAAATGATTAATTCTCTGACTCTGTTCATTATCAACATTAAACAATGTCACTATTTGTCTTCTTTCCACTTTATGTATATTTTCTCGAAGCAAAATGAATTCTTCTTATGTGAAGAATGGTTTGAAGTAGTTGCTCCAAGACAAAACAACTCTTTGTATCGATCAATACAAAACACTTTCCTCTAAGTCATTTGTAGACATTGTGTGCTTACGCACATGTACATATATATAATTATGAACAGTCTTAAATAATCATTTCAGATAGAAACTTAATTACAAGATACTGTTTGTTTAAAAATTAAACGGTTCCATTGATTATAGCAAATCTACAATAGAGTTGTTTGAATTGAGTTGTAATTTACATTATATACACTATGATTGTGTTATATATATATATATATATATATATATATATAATAAAGTAATCTCGATTTTCCCCCTATACAAGCAAACATTATAAAATCCCCCCAATAAAATAAAATATATAAGGTCATTTTATGTTAAATTTATTAATATATAGGAAAGTGATCCCCCCATCTAAAAGCTAAAATGTTAAATATTTTTGGGAAAATTCTTTTTTGTAAAAATATTTTAATAGTTAAATCATTCCTCTATTTTCTCCCGGCCAACGCCGGCTCACGGGTCCTGATAGTATATATATGTATATATATATATATATATATATATATATATATATATATATATATATATATATATGTGTGTGTGTGTGTGTGTGTGTTTGTGTTTGTATATATGTGTGTGTACTTTTTTAAAAATGGAAATCGCTCCAGACAAAGCATGAAGCCATTTGATGTAAAGAGGTAAAAAAAATACTACTTCAAGGTCAAAAATAATCCTACGGTAAGTGTTAGATGTGGATAGATTCCAACCCAGAAAACAGCTATTCTTCCCCCATTTGTCAGAAACATCGCTCATAGAATGTGAGGACTAAAGGACAAAATAAGGGAAGTAAACCTAAGTTCAACTTTCTACTTACTTTTGTGTGTGTGTATGTATCTGTTTGTATATTTGTATGCACCCACATACATGTTCTTGTATATGTGTGTATGTACGTCAGGGGTTAGTGGAAGTGAGTTGGTTCTGTTCATGCCGTAATGAGGTGGGACAGACAATGGTTTAATAGTAATGCGTATGTGTCATCAAATCACTGAGCTGACCTACTTTGCATAACGTCTGAACAGCCTACCTTCGAGGATCGAGAAAAGAAGAAACGAATTACAAATTGAAGATTAAAAAATTAAAAATGGTCAACACATTTTGAAGGCTGGTCTTGTAGACCTGGGGTTTTGTCTTGATGGGTCACACGACTCTAATCACATATAAATTCTTGGAAGAATTGCTCTTTCATTTCCGATTTGCATCCATATTAAACAGCGGCTTGAAGAAGTTCACTTGGTTTCCAGTTAGAACTGAAACATGTCTACAAATGTGTAGCCAAAAATGTTTGTATAAATGAAAAGATTTCTAAAAAAAAGTGCAGCTCTTTTAAATTTTGAGCACTTTTATATAAACACAGTAAGGATTCAGTGAATTATACCTTGTAAACATGAACTTACTTGGATTATATATATATATATATATATATATGACAACAGAAGCTGAAGAGAGCCGGATGGCTAAGACTTTCCGTGCTTGAAACCGACGATACGAATGTTGTACTAATTTTTCTGTACCAAAATAAACAAATATTATGCTCTTCATTTTTAACTTTAATTCTTAATTAATCGAGCACTCTGCTGGGATTTTTCCTACTATATTACAAAGAAGTTATTTATATATATATATCTATATATATATATATATATATATATATATATATATATATATATATATATATATGCAAACATTGTTAAAATAACAGAATTCGTCTGTTTAATTATACCTTTTTTTATTTTTCCAATTTTTCTGATGGTCTTTTTTGTATTAAAATTAAAAAAATAAAAATGTTCCATAGGTTTCACAGGTTTCACAAACGTTTTCGATTCTTCGTTGAATCATCCTCAGGTGTCAAAAGCAAATGAGCAAAAAAAGCTGGAGAAAGAAAAGAATTTTAAAAAGACGATGGAGAAACGCGCATAGAACGTTTTTCGCATTGTTCCAGGAAGTTGTTGACGATTTAAATTCAGCATTGAGGATGATTCAACAGAGAATCGAAAACGTTCTTGAAACCATCAGAAAAATTGAATAAATAAAAGAGGTATAATTTAACAATGTTTGCATAAATGAGAAAATGCTGGCTAAATACACACAACAATATATATATATATATATATATATATATATATATATATATATATATATATATACGAGCAGGGCCGATCCTGGTATTGACCCCCCTCCCGAATAAATTTGAGGAACCCCAGCCCTGAATATCATGTTACTATGTTGATTTTTTAATTTTTCGTAAATATTAACTAGAAATTTATAAAGAAAAGAAAAGAAAACATTTTACTCGCTATTTATGTATGTTGGGCTCGTAATGTCCTTAAACTATGTGGATTAGCATAAGAATTGGTAATGTGGTGTTTGACACCAGTTCAGGCTGAAGTGTGTGTGTTGTAAGTTAACGTACAAAGTATTCTTTCTGCTTGATCTATTATTTAATTGTTCATAACTATTAATTTTTGTTGTTATGAATCTTGTATTTTACTAAATAAAATAATATCAAATATAGATGCATGTAAAAGGAAGGAGATTAATCTAGATGACCTAGGATGCATTGCAACCGGTCAAATTAAGTAAGAGCGCCATGACGTCTCTCCTTTGTTTTCTATTTTTTAGCAACCACAATGAAATATAATACGTCGTCATACAATGGTTTGGTTAAGAAAATAATGAAAACGAATAGTTTTTTTTATTTTGTATTTTTAAACAAAATAAATAAAGTTAAATCTAAATATATTAGCATCGATTAAAATTCATGAATGCATGTATAAAGAAGGAGTCATCACTCTATATGACATAAAATTTGGTTAAACCTGTCCAAATAAGATCAAATTTAACCCCACCAAAAATGTAAACTATTGTTTCAAATAACTACAAATGTTACGATACACATGGCCGATTAATGTATAATTAGGTAAGTAAGTTGTTTGATTTGTGATATAACACATGTTTGTCTACATCTACCTTAGTTTTCCACATGTATTGTGAATTATAATCGATGGAAACGGTATTTACTTTGTAACCTTCCACAAACGAAAGTTATCTTTAAGTCTGTGTTCTGAAATCTACGAATGAAGTGTTTTGTTTTTATGAATTTTAATTTATCAGAAGAATCTCACACAGTGAGAGTATTATCATGCCGGATAGAATATGTTATCAATGAAATCGATTGGAATTTAATTTTTATTATTTAAATAACACAGGCTGAAAATTCCCGTATTTTACTGGTTAGTCAGAATCAAGTATCGATTTGTCAGATGCATTGCTATTTAGGTCTAACTTTGAAAATATGATCGATGTCATTTTATATAGATATATACTAAGGTAAAATGTGAAAAAAGTGAAGCTTGCATTGAGAGTCATTTGCAATGCTCATAGGTGCTTTGCACCAAAATGATAAGATTGCCAAGTGATGTCAGAAAGTTGTAGTCATCACAAAGCAAAACTACATAACAAATAAAAGAGAATAAGAAACCTACTCTGAGTAAGGAAAGGAGGCTGAGAGGACCCACCCTTTGTAGATTAAATGGTCTGCATCAGAATTCCCAGGAGATTACAGACAATGAAAGAAAGCAGGAAGGATGTAGAGCAGCTGATATATTGTTACTATTTCTAAAATGTCTATGGAAAAACGTTTGGATTGTCTGTTCTATGGCATATCAACCATTTTCAAGTTATGTAATATCAAAACAACAATGGCTATTGTAAATGAATCATCAAAGATTAATTGTTATTTTAAGCAAAGTCATATATTTTACAGTGGTATTAATGCAGTAGGATTTTAACCCAGCTTACCAATTCCATAGTCCACATCAGTATCCATTACCCACGCTTGTACCTTTAATGCATGTTTTGACTTCAATGATTATTTATAGCTAAAATATATGCTACTAATGCTATGATCTCTTTATCTCTCTCTATCTCTCTTCCTAGGTCCCTCACTGTTAACATAGCTCCAGTCCCTGTCCCATCGCCACAATGTAGCATCCTTATGTTTGTTTTACAAATACTTCAATGGATTATGCTCCGATGAATTGGCTACTCTGGTGCCCCCTCGGCGTAAATTCACTAGACTAACTCGACAATCAACTAAATCTCATTCATTCACTGTGGAGGTCCCCAGATGCCGGAGAGCCTTCTACTCAAATAGCTTCTTTCCTCGTGCTGCTGGCCTCTGGAACTCCCTCCCTGCCCCCTGTTTCCCCGACAGTACTGACATGCAGAAACTTAAAACTAATGTAAACAGACATCTCGCTGCGCAGATCCCAATTTAGGCTGACCCCCCAACCATCTCCCCTTTTCTTTTTTCTCAGTAGCCCCTTACGTCTACAGTGGAGACCTGCCTTGTTTGGGGTGAACTATGTTAAAAAATAAAAAATAAATAAAAATAAACCGAAAAATGTAAATATTAACTCTGTGATGGACCACCAACAAGCCTACCTATACCATAATGTGTATTGTGTTACTGAAGATAATTATATAATAAAAACCTTTTATTTTCTTGCTCCTTTCAAGATTTTATTCCTGATTTAAAATCGCTAGAAAAGACTATCCTCGGATTCAAATTTACACATGTATACCTGTATCTATGGATTACCGATATCTATATTTTAATATTTAAGCATTTCTTTCGGTCTACCACTTATAGGTTCAAACAGTACCTGACAGAATCACAGAAAATATGGCAAAAAACATCCTTGAAATACTGGATAACTCATGGGAGGAAGAAATGGTTATCTTATGTCTGCTAAAAGAATAGTTCCGAAACTATTTGACAGAATTACACCATATTTAGCATGAAGAACTCTTGGATGGCTGATTCCTACTACTAATACTACTACTACTATTACTAATTCCATATACGATCTGTGGCTTGTAATACGATTAAAAATGAAACTATACAGAATTTCCATATGCGATCTGTGGCTTGTAATACGATTACAAACGAAACTATACAGAATTTCTATATACAATCTGTGGCTTGTAATACGATTAAAAATCAACCTATACAGCATTTCCATATACGATCTGTGGCTTGTAATGCGATTAAAAATAAATCTATACAGAATTTCTATATACGATCTGTGGCTTGTAATACAATTAAAAATAAACTATACAGCATTTCTATATACGATCTGTGGCTTGTAATACGATTACAAATGAAACTATACAGAATTTCCATATACGATCTGTGGCTTGTAATACGATTAAAAATGAACAATACAGAATTTCTATATACGATCTGTGGCTTGCAATACGATTAATAATGAACTATACAGAATTTCCATGTACGATCTGTGGCTTCTAATACGATTACAAATGAAACTATACAGAATTTCCATATACAATCTGTGGCTTGTAATACGATTAAAAATGAAACTATACAGCATTTCCATATACGATCTGTGGCTTGTAATGCGATTAACAATGAAACTATACAGAATTTCTATATACGATCTGTGGCTTGTAATACGAATAAAAATGAAACTATACAGCATTTTCAGATACGATCTGTGGCTTGCAATGTGATTAACAATGAAACTATACAGAATTTCCATATATTAATTGTGGCTTGTAATGCGATTAAAAATGAAACTATTCAGCATTTCAATATATGATCTGTGGCTTGTAATACAATTAAAAATCAAACTATACAGAATTTCCATATACAATCTGTGGATTGTAATACCATTAAAAATGAAACTATACAGAATTTTTATATACAATCTGTGGCTTGTAATACAATTAAAAATGAAACTATACAGAATTTCCATATACAATCTGTGGCTTGTAATACAATTAAAAGTGAAACTATACAGAATTTTCATATACGATTTGTGGCTTGTGATGCGATTAAAATGAAACTATACAGCATTTCTATATACGATCTGTGGCTTGTAATACAATTTAAAATGAAATTATACAGAATTTCTATTTATTATCTGTGGCTTGTAATACGATTAAAATAAAACTATACAGCATTTCGATATACGATATGTGGCTTGTAATACGATTAAAATGAAACTATACAGAACTTTCATATACGATCGGTGCTTGTAATACAATCAAATATGAAACTATACAGCATTTCCATATACGATTTGTGGCTTGTAATACGATTAAAAATGAAACTATACAGAATTTCTATATACGATCTGTGGCTTGTAATGCGATTAAAAATGAAACTATACAGAATTTCCATATACGATCTGTGGCTTGTAATACGATTAAAGATGAACAATACAGAATTTTCATATACGATATGTGTCTTGTAATACGATTAAAATGAAACTATACAGGATTTTCATATACGATCTGTGGCTTGTAATGTGATTAAAAATGAAACTATACAGAATTTCCATATACGATCTGTGGCTTGTAATGCGATTAAAAATAAACTATACAGAATTTCCATATACGATCTCTGGCTTGTAATACGATTAAAAATGAACTATACAGAATTTCCATATGCGATCTGTGGCTTGTAATACGATTACAAACGAAACTATACAGAATTTCTATATACAATCTGTGGCTTGTAATACGATTAAAAATCAACCTATACAGCATTTCCATATACGATCTGTGGCTTGTAATGCGATTAAAAATAAATCTATACAGAATTTCTATATACGATCTGTGGCTTGTAATACAATTAAAAATAAACTATACAGCATTTCTATATACGATCTGTGGCTTGTAATACGATTACAAATGAAACTATACAGAATTTCCATATACGATCTGTGGCTTGTAATACGATTAAAAATGAACAATACAGAATTTCTATATACGATCTGTGGCTTGCAATACGATTAATAATGAACTATACAGAATTTCCATGTACGATCTGTGGCTTCTAATACGATTACAAATGAAACTATACAGAATTTCCATATACAATCTGTGGCTTGTAATACGATTAAAAATGAAACTATACAGCATTTCCATATACGATCTGTGGCTTGTAATGCGATTAACAATGAAACTATACAGAATTTCTATATACGATCTGTGGCTTGTAATACGAATAAAAATGAAACTATACAGCATTTTCAGATACGATCTGTGGCTTGCAATGTGATTAACAATGAAACTATACAGAATTTCCATATATTTATTGTGGCTTGTAATGCGATTAAAAATGAAACTATTCAGCATTTCAATATATGATCTGTGGCTTGTAATACAATTAAAAATCAAACTATACAGAATTTCCATATACAATCTGTGGATTGTAATACCATTAAAAATGAAACTATACAGAATTTTTATATACAATCTGTGGCTTGTAATACAATTAAAAATGAAACTATACAGAATTTCCATATACAATCTGTGGCTTGTAATACAATTAAAAGTGAAACTATACAGAATTTTCATATACGATTTGTGGCTTGTGATGCGATTAAAATGAAACTATACAGCATTTCTATATACGATCTGTGGCTTGTAATACAATTTAAAATGAAATTATACAGAATTTCTATTTATTATCTGTGGCTTGTAATACGATTAAAATAAAACTATACAGCATTTCGATATACGATATGTGGCTTGTAATACGATTAAAATGAAACTATACAGAACTTTCATATACGATCGGTGCTTGTAATACAATCAAATATGAAACTATACAGCATTTCCATATACGATTTGTGGCTTGTAATACGATTAAAAATGAAACTATACAGAATTTCCATATACGATCTGTGGCTTGTAATGCGATTAAAAATGAAACTATACAGAATTTCCATATACGATCTGTGGCTTGTAATACGATTAAAGATGAACAATACAGAATTTTCATATACGATATGTGTCTTGTAATACGATTAAAATGAAACTATACAGGATTTTCATATACGATCTGTGGCTTGTAATGTGATTAAAAATGAAACTATACAGAATTTCCATATACGATCTGTGGCTTGTAATGCGATTAAAAATAAACTATACAGAATTTCCATATACGATCTCTGGCTTGTAATACGATTAGAATGAAACTATACAGAATTTCTATATACGATCTGTGGCTTGTAATGCGATTACAAATTAAACTATACAGCGTTTCCATATACGATCTGTGGCTTGTAATACGATTAAAAATGAAACTATACAGCATTTCTATATACAATCTGTTGCTTGTAATACGATTAAAAATGAAACTATACAGAATTTTCATATACGATCTCTGGCTTGTAATACGATTACAAATGAAACTATACAGCATTTCCATATACAATCTGTGGCTTGTAATACGATTAAAAATGAAACTATACTGAATTTTCAGATACGATCTGTGGCTTGTAATGCGATTAAAAATGAAACTATACAGAATTTCCATATACAATCTGTGGCTTGTAATACAATTAAAAATCAAACAATACAGAATTTTCATATACGATATGTGGCTTGTAATACGATTAAAATGAAACTATACAGAATTTCCATATACGATCTGTGGCTTGTAATACGATTAAAAATGAACAATACAGAATTTCTATATACGATCTGTGGCTTGCAATACGATTAATAATGAACTATACAGAATTTCCATGTACGATCTGTGGCTTCTAATACGATTACAAATGAAACTATACAGAATTTCCATATACAATCTGTGGCTTGTAATACGATTAAAAATGAAACTATACAGCATTTCCATATACGATCTGTGGCTTGTAATGCGATTAACAATGAAACTATACAGAATTTCTATATACGATCTGTGGCTTGTAATACGAATAAAAATGAAACTATACAGCATTTTCAGATACGATCTGTGGCTTGCAATGTGATTAACAATGAAACTATACAGAATTTCCATATATTTATTGTGGCTTGTAATGCGATTAAAAATGAAACTATTCAGCATTTCAATATATGATCTGTGGCTTGTAATACAATTAAAAATCAAACTATACAGAATTTCCATATACAATCTGTGGATTGTAATACCATTAAAAATGAAACTATACAGAATTTTTATATACAATCTGTGGCTTGTAATACAATTAAAAATGAAACTATACAGAATTTCCATATACAATCTGTGGCTTGTAATACAATTAAAAGTGAAACTATACAGAATTTTCATATACGATTTGTGGCTTGTGATGCGATTAAAATGAAACTATACAGCATTTCTATATACGATCTGTGGCTTGTAATACAATTTAAAATGAAATTATACAGAATTTCTATTTATTATCTGTGGCTTGTAATACGATTAAAATAAAACTATACAGCATTTCGATATACGATATGTGGCTTGTAATACGATTAAAATGAAACTATACAGAACTTTCATATACGATCGGTGCTTGTAATACAATCAAATATGAAACTATACAGCATTTCCATATACGATTTGTGGCTTGTAATACGATTAAAAATGAAACTATACAGAATTTCCATATACGATCTGTGGCTTGTAATGCGATTAAAAATGAAACTATACAGAATTTCCATATACGATCTGTGGCTTGTAATACGATTAAAGATGAACAATACAGAATTTTCATATACGATATGTGTCTTGTAATACGATTAAAATGAAACTATACAGGATTTTCATATACGATCTGTGGCTTGTAATGTGATTAAAAATGAAACTATACAGAATTTCCATATACGATCTGTGGCTTGTAATGCGATTAAAAATAAACTATACAGAATTTCCATATACGATCTCTGGCTTGTAATACGATTAGAATGAAACTATACAGAATTTCTATATACGATCTGTGGCTTGTAATGCGATTACAAATTAAACTATACAGCGTTTCCATATACGATCTGTGGCTTGTAATACGATTAAAAATGAAACTATACAGCATTTCTATATACAATCTGTTGCTTGTAATACGATTAAAAATGAAACTATACAGAATTTTCATATACGATCTCTGGCTTGTAATACGATTACAAATGAAACTATACAGCATTTCCATATACAATCTGTGGCTTGTAATACGATTAAAAATGAAACTATACTGAATTTTCAGATACGATCTGTGGCTTGTAATGCGATTAAAAATGAAACTATACAGAATTTCCATATACAATCTGTGGCTTGTAATACAATTAAAAATCAAACAATACAGAATTTTCATATACGATATGTGGCTTGTAATACGATTAAAATGAAACTATACAGAATTTCCATATACGATATGTGGCTTGTAATACGATTAAAAATGAAACTATACAGAATTTCCATATACAATCTGTGGCTTGTAATACGATTAAAAATTAAACTATACAGAATTTTTATATACGATCTGTGACTTGTAATGCGATTAATATGAAACTGTACAGAATTTGCATATACGATCTGTGGCTTGTAATACGATTAAAAATAAATTATACAGAAATTCCATATACGATCTGTGGCTTGTAATACGATTAAAATGAAACTATACAGAATTTCTATATACGATCTGTGGCTTGTAATACGATTAAAAATTACATCATACAGAATTTCCATATACGATCTGTGGCTTGTAATACGATTACAAATGAAACTATACAGAATTTCCATATACGATCTGTGGCTGATAATACGATTAAAAATAAAACTATACAGAATTTTCACAAACGATCCCTGTGTACTTGTAGGAGAGCCAGAATTATTTCTATGGTGCTATCCGTGTGTCATGACTCATCAGTCTTGGAGCATGATTCATTTGCATAATCTAATTTTATCGTCATGCAGAAAATGTTTCTACAGGATGTCCTTAGTTCTGCACTTTTGCGATTGCGTTTCTTTTTCATCCATCAACGATTGAATTCTCTCTTTCTCATCAGAAGACAACTTTCTATGAAATGGTTAATTTCTCTCGAGTGTCACTAAGGAATATCACCAGCCATAATATGCATGTATCTTCTTCCTTTAATTCTAAACAAACCCTACAGCTGGCGACATTCTTCTTGAAGTTTTATTTTGCCTATAACGGAATTGCCACTAATTTACTTTTACTACAACGCCAACGGAGACTTCTAAGGTTGTTTGTTCTTTCCTCATTCGATTACATTTCTTCGTAAGATTGGTAGGATTGTGTCGTGTTTAAAAGTTGAAAGTTGCTGTTACAACGTATCTCACCGGCAGAGGTTCGAGGTAATGCTTCTACCATCCCTGCAGATCGTAGGAGATAACCAAAAAATCGTTCTGTAATCAATTGAACTTTAAGAAGTTTATGTAGTTTGCTTGAAGCATTGTTTATTAGTATAAGTAAATGTGATACTTAGAAGGCAATACAATGCAGAGGTGTGACGGATAGACACAAGTTGGAGCAAATAAGACATATAATGGTGGAACAAATTAAATAGTTTTACCCTTAATACAATGTATGCATACACATATATTTATATATTTATTTATAAATAAATATATATATATATATATATATATATATATATATATATATATATATATATATAGACACAGAGAGAGAGAGAGAGAGAGAGCGAGAGAGAGAGAGAAATGTGATACTTAGAAGGCAATACAATGCTGAGGGGTGACGGATAGTCACAAGTTGGAGCAGATAAGACATATAATGGTGGAACAAATTAAATAGTTTCACCCTTAATACAATGTATACATACATATATATATATATATATATATATATATATATATATATATATATATATATATATATGTATATATATATATATATAGAAATGTGATACTTAGAAGGCAATACAATGCAGAGGTGTGACGGATAGACACAAGTTGGAGCAAATAAGACATATAATGGTGGAACAAATTAAATAGTTTCACCCTTAATACAATGTATACATACACATATATTTATATATTTATTTATAAATAAATATAAGTATCACATTTAAGTATCACATTTCTATATATTAAACTTTGTTAAGATCCAAACTCTTTACCTGCTTGTACATTGGACGCTTCAGGTGGTGGGAGGAAGGTTGACTGAGACAAGAAGTAGTTGGAGGAGAGAAATAGAGATACTGTAGTAGTAGTAGTAGTAGTAGTAGTTTTAGTAGTAGTAACTGAAGTAGCCTAAGAAGAGAGTATGAAATTGAAGTAAATAAATTGTGTAAATAACAAATAAAAGGAAAACACTAAAGTAGTAGCAGCAGTGGCGTGAAATAAGATGACATAAATAAATGATATAAATAAAGAAGAAAAACGAAAAACTTGAAAATTACAGAACATTAAGGAAATAATCAACATGTTTATATCGCCATGTGTACATTTGAAGTGACTGTTGCCTAGGTCACTCTTACACGAAAAGCACGGATCTGAATGTGTATTACCCCAGTTTGATCTTAGTCACATTTGGTAGATCATAGATGGATCAAAGAAAGAATGATATCGCCCGTGGTTCCATTGCAATTAAAGAATTCCACAATAGTTTAATTGGTTTAGTATCATTTCAAGTTGTCCGCATGCATTAATTGGATTGGCTAACAGAAGCGGCTGTTCACTTCTCCTCTCCGAACATCCTTATTTCCTCAATCACTATCTCTTCTCTCTTCTCTCTTCTCTTGGAGAATAACTTGTTTATTGGTTTCCATGATTCCTATAATTTACTTTAGGATGAAGGCTGGATTCTGCTTTTCTGATGCCTGACCAATTATTGCCAGATTTGATATCAGGATGGGCTTTTCGAATGACCTTATTGGCTGTCTCTCATTATCATACCCAGATGTACCTGGCTAACTTTAAAATCCTCCACCAATGCAGACTTACAAAATTGGTATATAGACCTAATTTGGAAAAAACAGTGAAGAACTCAAAGCCATTTGCACAAGTACTTATTAACACATTCCATACGAGATGGGGCACTTGTAAAGGCCACAAAAGATGGAGTAGCAAGCTATGTTGCTAGCATCAAACTTTCAGAGACGGTTTGTCGATGTTGATCCAGAGCTATTTCTGGACCTTGGTATGCAGCTGCCGATCAGTCAGTGAGATTGTATAAAAACAACTTGCGGTACTGTTATAGATGACATGCCTGATTTCTGTGACTTCGCGTCGATAACGATCGGGCATGTCGCGGAAGCGCCCGAGCGCTGATGGAATAATAGTATTTTTCTTTCTTTTATCTCATAAAAACATTGGTAAAATTTTACCCCCCCCCAAAAAAAAAATTATTTTCACAAAAAAAAATGATTTTAATCTATGTATTTTTTCTTTGAATTTATTCGTCTTATATTAGCATCTGCCATTCTTCCAGTTAAAGCTTGGCAGTTTGAATGCAAGGCTTAGCTATCGTTAAGAACGGGAGCCCTAACCTTAATGGGAACCCTAACTCTAAACCTAACCCTACACCCTAACCCTAAACCTAACCCATTTTTCTTTCTTTCTTTCTTTTATGTTAGCAAGAGAAAAAAAGAGAAACAGAAACAAATGAAAAAGAAAACATTGACAAAATCCCCCCCCCAAAAAAAAATTATTTCTACACATTTGATTGAAAATGGTTCATTTGACCCCCCCCCCCCCCCACGCACACACCCTACAGTTTGTTTGGTTTCTATCTTTTTATCTATGTATTTTTTCTTTAATTTATTCATCTTATTTTATCACCTGCAAATCTTCCATTAACGCTTGGCATTTTCGTCTCGGCAACTCTTTGGCACTTTCACGACCTGCCCGATCGTTGCCGAAGCAAAGTCACGGAAATCAGGTGCGTCATCTATAACTTGCTTTACATTACTATTCGGATTATATCACACCCAATGTTTGAGTGAATATCCTTGACAGTAACCACAATTAATGGTAGGCTCCCGCTTTTCTTGGGTTTAGCCCTCATTTTCGCCCATGTGAATAGATTGTAGTATCGTTGCAACAAGTCGTCTGCAGTGACAATAACGGGACAAGATTAGTAATATCGTCCATAAAAGCTCTTAAAGAAGGAAACACCAGTTGTTATTGAGTTATCACATATTTCACTATGTTTTCTGGATCTCGTAGTATGAGTTCCATGCTAAGAGGAAAAGAAGCAGGAAAATCTTGATGCCGACCTCAAGTGCTTATCACTTAATTTTTAAAGGTAAACTTCATGAAGACTGAATCGAAACAGTTCACTATGATTTCCCCAACCTTACTAGAGATGATGTAAAAGTCATGAAACGGACGTAGCTGGACGGACGACCCTCTCCTCTCAAGTTTGGCCTGAATCGCTCACACCAGCGAATACCGACACTATTCCTTCAAACTATGGCAAGATCAAGCAAAATTACATGTAGCTCTGAAGCCTGTCAAGGAAAACTGTTTCTTTGAGCGCCTTTCCGTCCACAATAACTTGTTTAGCAGAACGTTCCAAAACATGGTAGGGTCTAGTGTAAGGTCTAAGCAGGCACATCTGGACACATATGCTGTTATCTTACCCACGAGCCTCTCTGTTTGTGCTTGTTGCCTGAACACCTGTTGATGCACATGTATTGCAAAAAAAGGGAAAAAAGCAGTTCCATGTGCTTCTATAGTATATATCTGCCAAAACGTAATGGAGATATTTTTGACTTGTATTATTGTCATTAATTAAACATCCTGTCTCGTTTCTGAGTTCCAGTATTTGTGCCTATTGTCCAAACACCCGTTCCTACACCACCACCTTGTTACGAAATATAAGTATTTTGGTAGATGCATGAAACACCCGTTCCTACACCACCATCTTGTTACACACCTTTACATCTAAATAGATATTTACTTTAAGAAAAATGGACTGAATTTTCGTTCCAACCTGATATAAAATCCTTCATTTTGATGACTGCATATTCAGTGAAGTAAGATCTTTTCTTAAAGAAAATATGAAAACTACCAAGAATAAGTATTTGGGTAGATGCATAAAAAGTACACAACACTATCTTTCGAATTTCTTTTCTTTGAAATTGGCTATATTTGCCAACCGAGTAAAGCAAAACTTTACAAAATACTGACGCTATAGTCAACCTCAGTTTCAAATGCGTATATTTGGTAATTTTTCTGTGCATTTCTTTTTTTTTCTTTTTCTCTCCTTCCTCCCCATCTCCTGAGGGCATATTTTGCAGTCGATGGATGTCATCCTTCTTCGCAAAAGTACAAAATAAAATCCAGGATGAAAGTCTAAGATGGACTTTGTGAATAATTTCTTGGAGTCTGCAAACTGCACAGTCTGCTTGACAGGAAATTCTAAGTCTTTTTTCCATTCTGTTTATTCATGTGAACATTTCACTGCAGCCACTTCAAAAGCTTTCAACCATTTTTTTTCGTTCTTTTTCTTTCTGAAGAAGAATTTCTGTTTCAGCTTCACTGTTCTAAATTTCGTCTTTTCCTCCAGGTTTTTCTTTATGGGACCGGATAAAAATAACATTTCTTTGGAAATAAAACAAAAAGATTTGATAAGTGATTTTTGTCAATACAACATTTCACAGTTACTCTTCTTCTTCTTTGTCTTATTTCTCCTGGTTCTTATACAAATAATTACAATTGTTATGTTAGCTTGCATCAGAGGTATATTGTTACTATCACTCAAGGTTAAGGGACAGCAAGTCTCAACACTCTATGCTTGCATATTTTTCAAGTGTCATTATCAGAACTGGCCTATTTATTTCGGATTTTATCTACTTAATAAAGTTGATTTTGTCTTTCTGTCTCTCAGTGTATGCGTCTGACACCTATGGATACCTCGCCCTGTCGGAAGGGTCACAAACTTTCCGACTGCAACCACATACAGAGGGGTACTCCCCTCCGAAAAAAGGGTCACTTGTAGGCCGTGGGTGGCGCCCCATAGTGTCTTAGGACAAGATTCTGGTGGTTGAGCAGTCTGTGGCCTTATGGCATAAATGATCATGTGACTTGCAACACTCCATTTCGGCCCTACACAGAAAAAATTAATTTTTTGATGTAAAATTCAAGATAATTGAATCAGCCCTTACTTTTGCTAGACGGGAGGTTGGAGAGGCCAGATCAAGTGTAGAGAGGTAACTCCACCCTACCCCGAAAATGGGGTCACCTGTAGGCCGTGGGTGGCAACCCGTGATGCCTTAGGACGTGATCCTGGAGGCTGATCTATTCTTTCATTTCCGCCTTTACTTTGACTAGATGGGAGATCGGAGAGGCCCGATCTGATCAATCGGCTGGTCACGTCATGCCCTAGTATCTATAAGTTCATCCATAACCATATTATTAAGACTGCTTCTTCTAAAAATCAAAATCTTTCTTCTTCTTTTTATTTTCCTCCCAAATAGATACTATAAATACAAGAAGGCTGTGACTGAGGGTCAATCGTGATGTAACAAAGAAGATTATCACTGCTGAAGAGTAATGGTTTTTGGAGTAATGTTTTCTAAGAGTAATGTTTTCTAAGAGTAATGGATGATTGTTAGGCCGTAAAACAAACAAAACCATTCTAAGAGTAATGTTTTCTAAGAAGATAAAATATATATCTTACGTATCGAATTCCATTTGACAACTTTATTCAGCATTAAATAACTCATAGATAGTTGATATGCTGCAAACCAAACCAAACCAAACCAAACCAAACCAAATCAAACCAAACTTATGAACACCCAAATAGCTGGATATAGAAAGCTGAAATTTAATCAAAAATAATCTCAGCTCCATGTGTATTGTTTTATTATTTTGTTTTATTAGCTGTATCTACCCGGCGTTGCCCGGGATGCAGTAGAATCATTTTAGTTTTTAATTTTTATTTTTTTGTACATTTTTTATCTTAAGGTAGACAATTATCATATTTTTCAATGTCAGATAAGTGATCCTCGATGTTGATTTTTATTTTTAGATGATCATTTAAAAAATTTCATATTATAGTCGTCTGGGCTAGACTAAATAATTTCAAAAATAGATTGTAGCAAAGTACATTATTATATTGCTTATTATACGGTACAGCAATAACAAATTAAAATTGGCTAGTCAAAAGCAAAGTTTGATTTTTCAGCTTAAATACTATTGGGTTTTACTTTTAAAATCCGACAAAATAACTTTATATGTTAGACGTTAATTACAATGTCATAAAGTATTAGAAATATAAAATATGGCCATCTATTTTAGAAGTGACTTAGTAAGCAATACACTGGCCATCTTCTTTCCTGGCATTTTTCATCTACTTAATACTGTTGATTATGTCTGTTTGTCTCACATATGTCGGAAGTTCATAGACATCGGCATAGAAAGCTGAAATGTTCTAGGAACTATCGTCAAAAGTTGGCAAGGCCCAGATTTCAGCATTTGAATTTGTTTTCGCACAGTGTTTTTACGGATATACTGCAACAAAATAAAAAATGTGAAAGTGTTTGTTAACTGAAAATCGGATAATATTTATAATTATTATTGATTCTACATCAAAATTGATGGCCTTGCAAATAACTGACTTTAAATAATAATAGATGGGGTTAATAAGTAGTGTACATTTCTATATTTTCTCACGAAAAAAAAAATGAATGGCTATAATTGTTTATGTAATGTGACCAAAATAAATTAACATTTTCTAAAAATATTGTGACAAAAAATAACTTCTTACCTGAAAAAAAAACCTAGTGTTCTGTGTGCCGTCTTCAGAAAAAGAAAAGTAACATCGAGAATGCGGCAAATTTTATAGATTATATATGTTAATTCCCATCCCTTCCTATCCGTCATAAACTGCTTTCTTTTATTAAAGACTGTTACATTTTGTTGGGAGTGTTTGGTGGTAATTCGGTTTGTAGATAAGTGAGGTGTGATTTTTAGTTGTTTATAAATTTAGTTGTGATTTGTGATTTTTTTTTCTTTCCAACTTTTGACACCTAAACTTAACCCTCACCACCACCTCTTCGGATATTTGAAACTGGATTTGCTAATTCGGTTCTTTGTCAATTTACAAATCCAGACTTTTGACTAAGGATCTACACCTTTATTTATTTATTTATTCACAAGTTGTCATATCAGTCATTATCAGAGATCTCTCTCTCTCTTTCTGATAAAAACTGGTGGTTTTCCATAGAGTCCGAGTGACAGTAAGTTTCCCCAGATTTTCAGTATACCCTGCTTCATTACATCACCATTGCAACTGATTTGGTGTTTTCACATAAGCCATTTACAGGAGGATTTCTTTGCTAATTTCAGTGACGATAAGCCTTCTCAAAATTCCAGTACTCTTCACATTCTTCCAGTTGATGTCTGGATAGTGTTATCCCTCCTCGTTCTTTCCAGACTCCCCATATCCACTTTAATCGTACAAACCAATATAAGTGCCATTGCGTTTTTTTAGGGGGGAGGGTGGCTTTAATTATAATATATTTCTTATACAAGTAGTCTCAGTTCCTTCGGTTTATATTAATAGGCTCCATCTCTCCTTTTAGTTTTGCTTGACCCCAGTACCATTTTATTTCAATTGACCTGTGGTTGGTCAATGTTACCTGGTTAGGTGGGCTGGTTTCTGTGCTTAATATGTCAGTTGTTTTATCGGTGATGCGGTTTGTGTGGTGTTAATCCTCCTTTTGATTCCAATTTCTTTTAGTTTTTTTTCTTGTGTTTTTTAAATTCTTTCTAGTGCTTGGTATTACTGTACTTTTCATGTTTCATAGCGGGTTCCATCTATTTAGATTTCTGCTTCTTTTAGGTTCCCCCTGTGATCTGCAGGAACGGCGAGATCTTCTATTTTTAAGTCTATTGGCTTCTTATTAACTGTTGTTATATTTGGTCTTTTAGCTTGGATGAGTTTATATTTAAATGTTGCAGAGTATTTCTGCTTTTCATTTTCTAATACTGGCCCCGGTTTGTGCCTTCATCATTTGTCTGTGTGTTCAATGTGTAGTTGTTTGCATAGTTCCCAGTAGACAACAATCTCATCCCAGTTATGTCTGTTTTTATATTCCTTTTAGGCTTCTTAGCTGCATTCACTTATGATGTGGTTTACAGAGTCTACATCTACTGTTTTCATGGGTCTTGTCTCGTTTGACTTTTCTGTAGTTTTAATCACGTTGTTTTGTGCTGCTATCTCTATCGATACCGTTTCTCTTTTCAAGTGTCTTTTTCATAGTCATGTTCATGTTTTCTCATACAAAATTGTTTTGGTCTGTCTTATAAACACTTCATGTAGTTGTCTCTCTACCCATTTTTATTGTCTCACCTTTACTGTTCTCTGTATTGTTTACCTTTGTGCTGTTTTTGAGTGGTGGTAATCAGCCTTTCAGTATTTTGTGTTATCAATTTCTCTAGTCAGTTAATTGTGTTATCTATGCAATCTTAAATGTTTGCATTCAATTTACCTTTTTCCATAATTAGTCAAAATAATTATTCAAGTGTACTGCATAGTCATTAGCTTCCCGGTTCTTTGATCAATGTTCTTAAGTTCTTCATTTGTACAGTTTATGAAGAGTCCAGAGTATCTTATGAAGCCTACTGCCCAGTTGTGTTTTTCTTATGTTAGGTTTCTACTACATAATTTAGGTTCAGCGAGTCTTTTCATTCTTTTGGAAAATCCTATTTCTATCATTTGATTAATTTCTGTTTGTTTAGTAGTGTCAACTTCCAGAATGCCCAGGTATATATAATGTGCACGTTCTTTCAGTGCTATTATTAATTGTTGATTGTATACCTTGCATTGTTTTGAGTATTCCCTTCTTCATCACAAATAGTGCACAGTTTTTTATCTTATATTCTGATTAAAGAATCTTTTTTTTTTCATTATTATTTTTAGATCCTTTTTGTGTTTTTTTTTTGCTAGTTATTTCAGGTCATCGATATAGATGAAGTGATTTATTTTTTCCTTCGTTTCTGAAAATCAGTACCTTGCATAAACTGGGCATAGTGAATGGCATCATTGCTATACGAATATCTCTGGAAAATTTCACTTTGTATCCTTATCTCTGCTAGATTTTGTCCGCCAACTGTCAGTTCTAGTCTCTATAAGTGTTCATTAATTTAAAAATCAAGATTGAAATAACTTATTTCATATTTCATACTTAAGACGCATAATTATACACTAATAATGAACAATAACCATATTTATATCGAAAAACATCATCTTAAATGAATAACATACCTGAAGAAGGCTGGGGAGCACATCGACTGAAATGTAGTAGAAATATAGGTATCAACATTTAGGACAATAGTCCGAAGATAAAAAAAAGTATAAATAAATGTATTCTCATCTCTCTACACGACTTAGTTTATTCACCAGCTTCTATCATGTCTGTCACTTTATGTGGCCTACCAAGATACCAATCACCTTATTGGTAGTTTTGTCATCGGCACCATAACTACTATTGCTACGCGAGAATTATCCTCTGCGCATGCACACTCTTCGAATATTCATTCGCCTTTGCTTCGTTTCCGAATATATTGTGACTATTTCCGACACAATACACCTGTGCTTGAATGTATTCACCTTCTCTTTCTTTTTCGTCTCTTTAGTTGGTTTTATTTCTTTTTAATTCGCTAACTTGAGTTCTGCCTTCTTTTCAGTCGGTTTTAAAATCTGATTATTTGCTAAAATGCATTTCGCACAAACATCGTCGAAACTAAATAAAAAACAAATCCGGGAAATGTGTCAATAGGACGATTCCCCCCCCCCACGAGCAGACTTCTTGTTTTCTTAAATTTCATTTCGGCTTTAAATAACCCAAATCCCAAAATTGCAACTTTCTCTTTATATATATATATATATATATATATATATATATATATATATATATATATATATACATACATACATACATACATATATATATATATATATATATATATATATATATATATATATGTGTGTGTGAGTTGACAAGGAGGATTAATATTTATTTCAAATTAATGTCAAGGAATTGAACAACAAAGGAGGAGGAGGAGGAGGAGGAGGAGAAAAAAGGACTAAAAGTATATATATGTATATATATATATATAATTAAAATTTTTTTTTAATGGATTCGTCTACACACTTTAACATGCAGCAACATTTTTGTAAGTAACGGATAAATTTTATTAGACAGACGAACAACACAGGTAAGGAGGTCTTTTTTCTTTTTTTAATAACTAATATAAGTTAGCAAAACATTTATACGGAACAAAACTTAGGTTTAGTATACGGAACGTTTATGTTTTTGTCTTTTAAGGGAAGTGGGGTCTGATCAACTCTGCTGGGAAGCCAGTCTTGTTTTTAAATTCCCGAAACAGTTTTTCATGGTAAACAACTGATGATCCCTTAAATAATGTTAGAAGCAAACTAATATAATAACTGAAAAAGTTAAATTGACTTACATGAGTGATTTTCCACTGAACGACTTGGGACTTAAGGTTTTATTGTTTTTTTTAATATAGTTAAAACTATATTAAATTAAATGGTTGAGAAACTTCCAAGACTATATATATATATATATATATATATATATATATATATAAAATAAAATAACATATGAAACTAAAAGTAAACTTTTAGTAAATAGGACCTATAGTGAAATGGTTTAAGCTCAATATACGAGACAGGGCAATTATGAAGATAGATGAAAGAAGAGGAATAAACATGTACGAGTGACAAATTTATTTCAACTTCGATTGTTCAATGCAAGGTGTACTCGGTAAAAACATGTTTATTATTCTTTCCTTAAGCCAAGGCTTTTCAAAGATTAAAATCTTACCATCAGAGGAATTACATAGATGGATAAGTTGGCAGTGGAAACGCCAAAATTCAAAATTTGAAAAAATATTAAGAAATGGAGAGTGAGAATGTGCGTGTAAATAGATATGGGGTCTGTCCAGTTGGTAAATGTCCGTTGATAAGGTGTCCAGTGAAAGGAGATTTAAAGATGGAAAAGAAGGGTTGGCTTAAGGAAAGAATAATAAACATGTTTTTACCGAGTAAACCTTGCATTGAACAATCGAAGTTGAAATAAATTTGCCATTCGTGCATGTTTATCCCTCTTTTTTCATCTATCTTAATATATATATATATATATATATATATATATATATATATATATGATTATTTTTATTTACACAGACATGTACAAAATCTGCGACACTCGCATGTCGATGTTATCGATCAACAGCTATTATAAACTGAGATCTCATCAGGCAGAGTTAAAATCCGATCTTAACCTTAGATCATATTTGGAAAGAAAGGTTTCATTCTCCTCTTCAGATGTGGGCTTGAACTCTGTTTTAAAATGTGCAAAAGATGGGATCAATACTGCAGTGAATAAATTAATTATTTTGTTTGATTTTCTTTGCTTTTAGTATTACTATTATTGTTTTCATTATTATTTATCTACTATTCATATTTTATATTTATTTGTATTTTATTTTATTTTATTTATTTGTTTATGTATTTAATGTTTTATTTTTAATTAAATTATTTTTTTAGTGCAGACCTCAAACACTAAATAATAGGAGTCAACTCTATTACAATCAACTGCGAGTTGTCTCCCATGCAATTTTTTATTTCTGTATTGCCTCTCTTTCTGCATATTTTGATTGTATTTTAGTTGGTTATTTGTACAACTATTTCTTTAAGTATTTTCATAAGGAATGTTTGTTTTTGTTGAAACTGGCTTTGTTGCTGGAATTTGTAGATAATCTATAAACTATAGGTTTATAAATATGTTTAGTAATAATTGGAGGGTAGTTAAAATTTATGTTCATACATAGTTCTTTGTCATTATTCTTTTTATATTGTTTCTAAGTTACTTGGCTGTTATATCTTGTTCTACCTGATAGAATTTATATATTTTAATTTTTTTCTACGTTGGTCCATTTCTCTTTCGGTCATTGCATTCATTATCAATATTCTATCGTCTTTTTAAATTCATACATTGATATGTTGAATATGTATGTCATATTTCAAAGCATAAAAATGTATGCAATATCTCGACTTATAAACTTTTTAATAATAAATATTGAATATACATACATATTTAATAATAAATATTGAATATATATACGTATACGTTTCATCCTTACGGAATCATCAGTGCAGAGATAACCATTCAAGTTACGATTCGAACCCCGGAACGAGAGCTGTTTGTTCATAACTCCAAATCCAAAGCTTTAATCGGTTTAAATAGTCATACGAAATTATATATATATATATATATATATATTGATCAAAAATAGAATAAGTATCTTATACCTAAGGTTTAGTATCAGTATATCTTGATTTTAACCTTTGTAAGAGAACATAAGTGATGCAATTCTGTTCTGTTCGAGGAATTAATTTGACCTTTCCTAGGACGAGTATTCTTCTAATATATATATATATATATATATATATATATATATATATATATATATATATATATGAAGTAGAGAGTATTGATTTACTCCTCTCCAGGAGTTAGGCACAAGGCCAGTTTTTATTTTACTCCCACAAGTAAGATATGACCCAAGGTCGGGTCGGGAAAGTTGGGTTTAAAAATTGCCTGGGCAGCCCCGTCGGCATTCCCCGGTAGGGGCGCCTCAGACAGTAAGCAATAAACTTACTCCTCCCCAAAGAGGGGAGGCAAAGCCTGGGAGGGTGGACCTCCTAGAACTGCACAGGACAGACCCATAGACCGGCGTACCAAGACAATACCAGTCTATGGAACAGATACTACAGTTTGATCTTAGCCAAAAGGCCAAGAAAAGCTGTGGGCATCCAACGAAAGAAAAGTGTAGATTAAAAAAAGTGATGCTACCAACATTTTTAAAATTTTTATTTATTTATTATTTTATTTTAAAAAATTTTTGTTAACATTTCTTGTATTTGCTTTTTAAATTTTACGATTCTATGCAACATGTGTTTAGAGCATGTTTTCGCTCTTCATGGATTTGTTCATATAAAAATATGACTTTAGTTTTTTTTATTAAAAGTTTAGTGTTTGTGTATGTGTATGCGTGCATGTGTTCTTTCTCTTTCTTCTCTTGTACATTTAAGGGGCATATTATTGCAGTTTATTGAAGCGTGCGATTGTTTGGTTAGTTTCTTTCTGTGAATGGACGAGACTGGTGGATATGATTTATGTTGTTGGTTGTTTTCTTTTATGTGTGTTTTCTTTCTTTTCTCTTTTTATTTTCTTTCATTTGCTGGAACAGGGCATTCTTCTAAATGCTATACAATCAGTCGCTATTTACAGACTCATACCGGGAGCTCTTTTCAGGATTCTGGCTGTTCCCTTGAGTGCAGTTGTTTGGATTTCTCTTGCACTTGGTTCACCAGGTATACTTGCTAAATATTTTTCAAGTTCTTCTTCATGAGTCCAGTGGCTACTATGATTACTGCAATGATGGAGATCTCTTTGAGGTTTCAGTTTATTTTCTTATCATCCATTTGCTTTCCTGTCTCCTCTGGGATATGTGTGTGTGTGGATGTGTGTGTGTGTGTGCGATGATGTGTATGTATTTTTAGGTCAGTGTATCTGTTCTTGTTTATGTGTGTGGGTGTATATGTATGTGTGTATATAGGTTTGCGTCTACACATACATACACACTCATTTTGATATGTGTGTGCTATGTATGCTGTGTGTTGGTATGTGTTGTGTTATGATTTGTGTAATGCTAATGCTGGTGTGAATTTAGTTATAAAGTGTTTTTGTTCTTGCATAAGGAGGTAGGAATAATCTTCAATCTGATAAATCTACCTCCGCTACATTGTTGTGAAACAAATAAGTTTCTGCTATTATCTGGGAGTTTTAAGTTACTTTTCTGTAGGCCGACCCTATTTTTTAGTGTTTTATTATAGAATATGTCACATGCTGTGCATTTTAGTATACAGACCATATGTTTGGAGGTGCGGATTAATTATTTTTTATTTTGAATGTTTTGTTGGGTTTTAAAATGTATATAAGTCCCTCTCTAATATTATGCCACAAACCTCACATATATTTTGTAAAATTTTTGTGAGCACTTGGGGTGCAACTCAGTGGAGTTTGGATGAAGTTAAAAAGTGTTTGAGGCGTTTTAGTTGGCGTTTGCTTTGGTTGTTTAAGTATTTTACTTTTTATTTACTTCCTCTCCAGTAGGTTAGACACAAGGTGTGGGTTTTGATGAAAGTGTTGCTGTGGAACGAACTGGATTCGAACCCTAACATCAGTCTGCGGCATTAACCACTTAACAACTGCGCCATCCGCATTTGGTTGTTTTAAGTTCAGTTTGTTGTTTTGGTAGAGTAGATCAAGGTTTCTTGTGATCTCTGTGAATTGTTCTGGATTGTTTTTGTGTGTGTAGAAACGTATGCTAAGATTATTCTTTGTTTCGTTTTTGGAGGTTTCGTAGTTGCTCTAATCGTATTTTTTCTGCTGATTCTAAACTTTTGTATACTAGTTGTGAGGGGTATCCTCTTTTCGTTAACGTTTTTCGTAGTTTCTCCAGTCAGTTCTTTCGAAAGTGTTTGTCAGTGACTATAGTGCAGATTCTGCATGCTAGGAACTATTGTTGAGTATCTGTGGGTTTCTGGAAAATTTCTGTGATGATATGGTTGTTTCTAATTTTAACTTGTATATCTAGGTAGGGTAGTTCTGTGCGGCTGTGCTTTAGGGTGAATTCAATTTTGGGGTGTTACTTCTGGAGTATATTGTGTAATTCTTTGATGTCCCCCATGTAGGTTCACAAACTATAAAACAATCATCTCGGTATTTTATGAAAAGTATTTTTGTTCTATCTTTTCGCATAGAATTTCCTCTAGGTAAGCCAGTGTTAGGATAGTGAAATTTTGGTGAATCTTTTGTCCTTATTGCTGTACCTAGGGTTTGAATGTTATTTACGGTGTTAAAATCGAAAGATTTATTGTTGAGAACTAAGTCTATGCTGCTAGACACGCTTCAACCAAAGATTTAGCAAGGTAGATATCCTGAGACCAAAAGAATAAATGTCCGCTCTTTACATTTTCAGCCTCCTTACATTTTTCAGCCTGAAGATATCTAGCTTGCTAAAGCTTTGGTTGAAACATGTATTGAGATGTAGGCAAATATTTGTATGTGTAAAACTTTGATTATATAAATAGCTCTATTTATTATTGAGTACTATTATATAAACAAAGTATTCTCTGGATTTTAACATGTGAATTCAAACATTACCTGAATTACTACACACACACACACACACGTATATATATATATATATATATATATACACACCGGCACTTGACAATGTTAACATTCAGATATCACTTACATTCAGTCAGTGTCGTATGATAGGCAGAGGTAGAGGCGCCGACTGCCAGCTCGACGGTTGAGTTTCAATACCGGCTTGAGGATCAAGCTGGTCTAGCCGCACTGAAGATCTGTGATACAGCGAAACAGTTTGTATGTAGATGACTATGTATATATATATATATATATATATATATGTATATATGTGTGAAAAAAGACAAACGGAAAACAGGTTAAAATGCAGGAGAAAAACAAAAACAAGAGATTTGACCGGTTTCGTTCGTGTTAGCAAACTTCTTCCGGATACTAATACGAATGAAACCGGTCAAATTTCTTGTTTTTGTTTTTCTCCTGCATTTTAACCTGTTTTCCGTTTGTCTTTTTTTTTACACATTTTGTCTACCACGTTATTTCATTTTCATGACTTATCGTGTACCTTACCCTATATATATATATATATATATATATATATATATATATATACTAGATGTACACGTAACCGGTTAGGTAACTGCCACTATTTGTTCTATTTTAATTTCATTCAAAAATTCGACACTGTGACATAATTGTTACGGCATTCTTCTTGCAACACTAAAAATTATAAGTGTCTTTATTTCTATATTATCCTTATTATTATAATATAATGTTATTTTCTTTACTATTTTCATATAGAAGTAAAGAGACTTATTACTTTGCAATCTAATTTGCATAAGTATTTGTGGTATGTGCAGAAACACGTATTTAAAATTACATAAAAATGCTGAGACAGTCAGTCACTCGTTCTGTAAAGGCTCACAGACATTAAAAATTATTAGAGACAACACAAAATGAGAGAAAATACATAGACTAAGAGACGTTCAGTTAATTGTAGGGAGGTGACGGTGGTGAATTTGATATCGACACGGACTGAAGACCTGAGTGTTCCAAGTTCGAATCCAGTCGGTTCCACTACTAGTACTACTTTCACTTAGGGATGTTGGCAACCTTCTCGTGGTCCTTCTCGTAAGTATCCGATGTCTGCAAAACCATCAGGGAAACTAATGCCAACACCAGAACTATCTGATTCACACGAAAGAAGTAGTTAATTATAAATTATGGCTAATTAGAATAATTTAAACAAAAGATTTTCAAACATAACTCAGTCCTTGAACTAAGGTATGTTTACAATGTATTTTGAGTTATTAAACCTTGATGAATTCATATTTATTATAATTATGTAATTAAAAAAAAGTTAAAAATAATCATGTAGTCAATCATCGAATTTCAAAGTTTAGACAATTGACTAATTACGTACCCAATGATTCTAGATACCAATATACATTTTCATTTGTAAGAAATGCAACATTTTCATTAGATAATTATCTCTGTTGATTAATTAATGAAAATAAATGTTGAATCTTGAGCAGTGTATGCTACTGATATAAATATCAAGTGTGATAGAATAAGTAATCGATGAAATCGATTAGATCTTGTTTATGTAAAGAACACAGACTGTAAGTGTATGTAAATAACCGACTAGTAAGATTCAAATATCGATTTTTCAGATGCAATGCTGGTTTCGATAATCCGCCTGACTTTTCTTTATATATGAGATCTAAATAAAATATATTTTTTGAGGAGTACAAAAAAATGTTGTATCTGATATATATTATTGCAAGTGATTAATTTAATTCAGATTTTTAATTCATGTGATCATAAATAATTTGTTGTACTTGTTATGTTTAACATATATTTCTGGATTGAATGAATAGAAAGACGATCACTTTTATTTGTGTCTGTAGGGAAAATAAATGGGTGAAGAGAGAGAAAATTATAGACAGTTATGGATCAGAAAAAATGTCTATCTGAACGGGTGTCGTCTGCATAACTCTTCTCTGTGTTTGGTCAATATTGATTTGACACAAGCCAAATGATGGCCAGAGTTGAAAGAAAGCAAACTAGGAGTGGTTGAAAGTGAAAGGAAGTTAAGAATGTCTGAAAAATATTATATATTCCAGTCCGTGTTCTTTTTATCTTGAGAATTGGTGAGTATATTGCTTCATTTTCTATTCATTTAATATGCAATATTTATGAAAACTAAGTCTTAATTACTGGTTAAAATAAATGAAATGCGTTTTGATCTAGAAAATCAATGCAATCATCTACTTAGATCTCTCTTCATATAAAGTTAGGTGTGTGTATATGCTTATATATTTGTATGTACAGGATTCACTCCTAAACTAATTAACCGATCACTATGAATTTGGGAATACAGTTGCTAGGTGTAAGGGTGCATAATATGGGACATATTTAGTGAAATTTTAATCATAGGTATTAGACATAAGTGTATTTAGTAGCCAATGCTTAACTGACTTACCAGTTGAGCTGCAAACAAATTAAGTAGAAAAGAAAACTAGAACGCCGGTTCATAAGAAGGCTGCAATGTTCCATTACGCTCAATTATATTCAGATAGATAAGTCCATTTTCTATTTTCTGATTGGCTGATAGTCCATGAGTGGATAATCTAAAAAAGAAATTCTTGTTTTAATTAAGTAATATTTACAATCAACTATTTGAGTCCTTTATGCCGATAAGTGTCTATTTAATTCTACATCTCCTCTCCGCAACCCAGTATGGCTTGATTGGTTGTGAGGTTTAATTTTGCAGAGTGATTCTGCCTGACCCATTAATTTTAATCTGATATTGATGGTTAGGGAGAGTTTCGTCAACTCGGCCTGTTGTGTCCCATCAACGGTTGTTCGGGCGCTATATCAAGACTATTTCCCCTTCTCAAAATGGGCATAGAGTATATGCTGCACGGTTGTACCGCTCTGTAAGGTGAGCATTATCTCAATGTCCTCAGCTGCAGCTATCCATTTTGCATGTGGTTTATACAGTGCAAGTTGGGATGGTATGAAGTCACAAAGTCGACGGTAGAGCAAGATTTGTGTCAGGGATAGACCAATGTCTTGAATCAGGATGTTGCGATATTGCAGAATGGCTAGGGTGATACTGTCATTCAATTCCTGAGGACCTATATTGCTACGAAATTATCTTCTTTGCTATTTTTACAGCATGCTCTGCTCAGCCATTAAGTAAGAATATGTTACTGAGGACTGACCGTGCTTTTAACACTATGTGTCTGTTGAAATATGCTGGAATTAAAAGGTGAGCCATCATCGTTGCTTATTTCTTCTGAGATGTCATATGTGTGAAATAGTTTCTGACAAATGGATATTAGTTTTCAGGTGATGGAATCACCTGGTATTAGATCGTACAAAATAATCCAGGCAGTGAGTCTATCTGTACAGACAAGGTATGCAATATATTTGATGAAGAAGAGTTCTATTACTATCTGCTGGAAAAGCCAATCTGAGGCTTGGGTTGATGTGAGCGGTTCATGTGGCTGACTTGGGGCGATGCTTGTCCATACAAGGCAATTCGTTCTGAAGTTGTGTAGCAACGAAGTTCACCCTTCACTGCTCAAAATGAAAATGCTTAAACTCGTTTCTGTGCCCATGCTCGACGCATGCACTTGCCTGAATTAATAAAAGCAAATAAAAATATTTCACGCCAATCAGATACATTGCTCTGAGTTTATGAAATTTACTGTTTTGATCCACCCCGATTAAATAAAAAGACAGATTTTTCCTTCAACATCCATGTTAAGTCAAAATTCACGACAGAATATAACATTGACTTTTCTCCAGCTCCTCTTGCCCCTCTGTCGGGCTTTGGGAAAGCTGAGAATGCCAACAGTCATCTTGACCACAGGACAGATAATAGATGAAATATGGTAAATGCCTAATAGTAAGTGAGTGGACAGGGCTGGCATTGAGTAACACGCTCAGCAAAGCAGAAAATTGAGAAGTCTAAGAAGACTGGTTGCCAGGTCATCTTTGAGACCCCAACGGTCATCCAGACCATGGGACAGATAAGAGATGAAATACGGTAAACACCTAATGTAGTAGAAGTTGTGAGCCAGAGTAAGAATCTGGCAGCATAATTGGATGAGGATGATTTGACATATCCATGATGAAAGAGAGTCCGTTTTTGTTTTCCATTCAGGACATCAGTGTGAGAGAAGGCGTTATTTTCCTGCTGTGAAAAATATTCATCTATCAGTGCTAAGCCCTAATTGGTACTGAGTCGATAGTGTACCTCCAAGAAGTCGCAGATTTCCGGTTTGGTAAGAGAACATTTGGATGAAAATCCTTTTTGTATCGTGTTGATCAGAATTGTGTAACACTGAGCATTTCGTATGTGATCAGCTGACACAATTGTGTCATTGTCTCTATAATCAGTTATATTCTTTGCGATAGGGAAGTTAGTATCAAATTATCGGAAAAGGCTACTCCTGATGATGTTATTTAAAAGCCTTCAAACTCAACCATCTGCTAGTAAAATTGGAATTTATTTTTGTTAAGCACAGTTCTGTTGGCTTTTCCAACCAGATACACAAAGGAAATAAATTTAAAAAATACTAAATTTAACAATATATATCTATTATACTTCTAAAAGAAGTTCAATCAAAAACAAAACGATGAGTTACGGCTATTTGTAAGTGAATTGATGTTATTATTTATTTCATACAATAACATCTTACAACAGAAGTATTCATCGAAAAGCATCATTAAAATCTATTTTCATATCTACATGGACAAAAACAATCCACACAAGAAGAAAAAGAACAAATCATGAAACGGTTTAGAACTATTTTTAAACAATGCAACGTCATTCTTGCACTCTTTTTTTAAATAACAGCATTTCTCTACCTATTTTCATAATTTTATATCCGGTTTAAAAAAACCAACAGAAGTTTATTATCTATGTACGTATACATTTCGTCCTTTAAAATCGGGACTCATCAGCATAGAGATATGACTATTCACTACCGGTCATGTGATTCGAAACCCCGGATTACAAGTATTTTGCAACTGAAATCCCGACGCCCGAACCACTCGGCCCCTGTTGAACAGCGAATAAAGAGTGATAATTTTAACACTTTATGCGGCGGCTTGACGTCATAAGAGCGTTCTACTTAATGAAAGGAACGATGCATTTAAAGCTAGCGACGTCATGCTGTGTTAATACTACACTTACGGTGCTCTTCAAGACGGGGTTAGAATAAAATGTGAGGTTGCAAAGCCAGTTAAATATAAAAAAATAAAAAGACCAAATTCAAAATTAGTTGTTCTGTTCGCTATTCCTCTCTCTCTTTCACACAGACATACACATTTTATAATAATATGTGTGTGTGCGTTTGTGGGTGTGTGCATTTCATAGTTTTCTTATATTCCCTGAGACTCATGAAACCATAGAATAGGAGACAAAAATGCTATTTCTTATATAATAAAAGTTTCTTAATAATAATGCCAATACAGTAAATATATCGAAAAAAAACTATTTGATTATATTCATATACCTATAAACTACAAGTAACATAGTAAACTTTCATTACCAACATATATTTATATACATTCATACAAAACATTAGATTTTTTTTAGTGTCTGAGAAATATATCTTTGAAGCGAGAAACTTAAAACATGATTGAAGTTTGAAGTTCGGCCATGTGCAATCTGGACAACTCTTTTTTTTTTCATTATTTAATCAAATCTCAAATGAATTTCAGTTCATGTAACACACAAGTTGACAGATTGACCTACAAGGTAAGTATCAGATTTAACAAGAAGTTTAATTAAATAAAAACCACGGTGTATTAAGTGAGCTGACAATAATTTGTATAACTTTTTTGTTATTTACATTCGATGATTCTTAAAAATATTAATTTTCTTTATAAAATACTAGCTGAGGTACCCAGGTTGTCCATCTTTTATCTTAGTTTATCTAAGTTCTTCAATCATTTTGAACCGGTTCTGAAAATCATAAAGATAAAGAACTGTTCTATATCGACAGCAGAGGTGGTGTGTACTATTTGCCAAGTTTATTTTCTTTTACTATGGAATTAAACTGAACACTTGATTGTTCCTAAAGTCAGTAGCCAGTGTTTAGATGCCACGGTAAGGAGCAAGGTAGTCTCAATTCCTTTTGCTTCTATAAACACTCCTTTTTGATTTATAATCACTAGGGACTTAAAAAAAACTTTTATTCGCCCAAAACAAAGCATATTACCACTGAGACGTAAGGGGCTATTGTGATTAGGGGCCAAGATTTATAGTTGGCATCCTAAGTGGTGAGTTATGCAACACGATGTTTATTCACATTACATTTACATTTTTGCATGACTGTACAGTCTAGGAAATGTAAAATAATGGGACTTCAACAACGAGTATGGAGAAAATATTTTATTCGTGCCTCTCCACAGAATACCATGTAAACAACAATGACGCCCTCACAACTTTCGGCCAGAAGCTGTCTCATCGCAAGGGAGAGTATTAAGGGAAGGTTATTCGCATGAATTAACAGAATCAATTCTAGATACTTAACCTCAAGGATTCGAATTGTGGTAATTTTGTGATGAATCGAAAAATGTGTCTTCCCAATCAAAATGTAATCGATAGTCAGTTTGCTCTATTATTATTAGAGAATTAGATTTGTGACCACTTTTTTTATTTATTGATTTGCTTCTTTGATTTTTGACGTTATGGATTTTAAAACCTTTGTGTCCATCACATTTATGAACCTGGATTTGAGAATAGACTTTTGACCTTTATGGCAGAATCAACTGTGGGCGGTCTACAGTCTACTTCTAGAAAGAGTTGGGAGAGTCTTACAAACCTGCCCCTGATTTTATTTTGCTTCTTTGTTTTTTCTTTCCTTCTTTATTTGCTGTTCCAACCCATCATATTTTTCTAATGAAATTGTGAATATATTATGTAAATAAAATTGATTTGAAACCATTAGAGATATTTTAAGTAGAGTGGTCCACAAAGAAAGTATGATATTGTGATGACTGCTGAAGTGTAAGTGCTGGATACATCGTGAACAAAATGGAAGGAACAGTGTTTGAAGGAATGTTTCAACATTCGTCATAATGTGTCTAGTTAAGAGTAGAATAGACGGAGAATGATCAACAATCCCCCACTTCCCACACTTTTGGTGGCCTTGTGCCTAATTTGTGATATTTGTTTACATTTTTTTTGCAAATAAATAATTCAAAGTAGAGTATCTGTTCTGTTCGATCTCGAGAGGTCATGTATTACTTCTTCTTCTTATACGAGGGGGTGGTGGTTTATGACCGGTTGCCTGAGGCGCCCGCACTAAGGAATGTTGACAGAGCTGATCCTGGCTTATTTTGCACCATCCAAAGTGTTCTATCTTTTACGATGCTAGATTTACACAAAAAACTGACATTGTGTCTAACTTTGACATTGTCAGAGGTAGGTAAACAAAGTGCGCATTGTTTTTAAGTTTTTTATATTTTTATTCACCTTAAACAAGGTATATTGCTGCTGAAGCATATAGTATTACTGTGATATAAGTCAGATTTATAGGGGTACAACCTGGGGAGAGCTGGACAGCAAGATATTCGTTCATATTGCATTTAAATTGCTGCATGTTGGTACGGCTGGGGAAACGAGGGGCAGGGATGGAATTTCAAAGGTAAACGGTCTAAGGTTTATATATACAATTGGCTAATACTTTTTCAAATCTGCAGAAGTTGAGGTCACACCTGTAGGGTGTAGTTTTTATTCAACTCTCACACAATGATGAGGATGGATTTTACATAGTTAAATTATATTTGCTATGGACCTGTGCTTTTCTGGATAAGATATTTCTTGTTTGTGTGCATTTAACTGAATCCCTTTTAATGTGCATAGATGTAAACTAAAATGCTTTTAAATGCTCAAAGCTTTTCTTTTTCTATATTATTAAAATATATGATTCACTTCGTGTCCGTTCTGTAAAATAGAAAGATGTCTTATTAATTGCTCCCTTTGAATTTACATAATTTGACAAATAAATGCAACTGACAAGAGGTTAAATGCACTGACGTAGTGAAATAGATTTTGTTTTTCTTTTCAGTAATTTACATAAATGTGCACTTTTAGAACATAAACCTTTTATTTCTAAAGTGAAATTTTTTATCTTCTTTTTCTTCTTCTTCTTCTTCTTCTTCTTCTTTTTATCTTCTTCTTCTTCTTCTTTTCTTATTGTTGTTCTTCTTCTTTTTCTTCTTCTTCTTCTTTTTTTTCTTCTTCTTCCTCTTCTTCATTTTCTTATTGTTGTTGTTCTTCTTTTTCTTGTTGTTGTCTTCTTTTTCTTGTTGTTGTCTTCTTCTTTTTCTTTTCTTGTTGTTGTTCTTCTTTTTCTTCTTCTTCGTCTTTTTCTTGTTGTTGTTCTTCTTCTTTTTCTTCTTTTTCTTCTTCTTCGTCTTTTTCTTGTTGTTGTTCTTCTTCTTTTTCTTCTTTTTCTTCTTCTTCTTCTTCTTGCTCCTTTTCTTGTTGTTGTTGTTGTTGTTCTTCTTCTTTTTTTGTTGTTGTTCTTCTTTTTCTTCGTCTTCTTTTCTTGTTGTTGTTGTTTTTCTTCTTCTTCTTCTTCTTGCTCCTTTTCTTGTTGTTGTTCTTCTTTTTCTTCTTTTTCTTCTTCTTCTTGCTCCTTTTCTTGTTGTTGTTGTTGTTCTTCTTCTTCTTCTTCTTTTTCTTATTGTTGTTCTTCTTTTTCTTATTGTTGTTCTTCTTTTTCTTGTTGTTCTTCTTCTTTTTCTTCTTCTTCTTTTCTTGTTGTTGTTTTTCTTCTTCTTCTTCTTTTTCTTATTGTTGTTGTTCTTTTTCTTATTGTTGTTCTTCTTTTTCTTATTGTTGTTCTTCTTTTTCTTGTTGTTGTTCTTCTTTTTCTTCTTCTTCTTTTCTTGTTGTTGTTTTTCTTCTTCTTCTTTTTTTCTTCTTCTTCAAATCTAATGAAAATACATCTTTGACTGGAATTTTGGCTGGAATCGCTCGTGATGATGTTTTTCTAGCATTTAAAACTTTGATGATCTGTTCATCTGCATAAAGGGAGAGGAATCCCTTTCTTTTTGTTTATTCTGGAATTTATTTACTTTACTTTCAAGGTCACCGCTTATCAAGACCAAAAACCACTCGAGGATAAGGGTTAATGGGATGGGAAGGATTACCAGCTGAAAGATGAGGAACACTATGGGAGTACTAATATTGATCAATCGTATGAAGGGCGTTTGAGTACTCTTGAGGTGGTCGATACCAGGAATTTGTTGACATTGAATTTGAAGATAACCCAGTTGTAATCAGTACAATTTCCATGGACAAAGTTTCTTGCAAATAAGCTTTGTCTATGGAAATTCCACCTGATACTGGAGAGAGAAAGAAAAATTGTTTTTCATTTTGGTTACAAAACAAGTTCTTACTCTGTGAATGTCTTACAAAGAGGAACCAAAAACTGGAGCTTAGTCAAGCACCTTCTGTGGAAATAACGATATAGTAATGGGAGGCTGGCACTGCACCTTCTGTAAAAAATGAGTTGTAGAGTATAGAAAAAAGGAGAGAAAGTGTTAGATAGTGATGAGAAACACTAGTGGTATACAGGATCCCATGTCAGGCTTCTGTCCCCATGAGTGTCAAGCAAAATCAAATGTTAATTGAATGTTTTTAGTGATTTACATGCAACTACACTGGCTCATTTAGTTATTAGAGTGTTCGCTCATGGGCCGGGAGACTGAGGTTCAACCCTAGGACGAATCAAAGAAAATGGTACTTCATGCTTCCTTGCAATACACTCAGAATTATAAGGTGAGGATTAAGGGTAAGTGAAGCAATTTAAAGAAAGACGTGGTGCTCACTTCTACATCTTGGTGCAATAGTCAATGGAAAGGTAGCCTTTGGGTCACCCCTGACTATGGTCAATCCATTTATTTATTAATAGAGAATGGTAGTTTGCTTGAAACATTGCTGGGAATAGTAGTAGTATGTTTAAGAAGGCTGAGGGCAATGCAAAGTGCCGGGTAGGTTGTAAGCTGGAAGGAACAAAAATAATAAATCTAATACAGAATGGGACTTACTATTTATTTTTTCTTAAAATCTTACATAACAGCAAGTGTGGTGTTAGCTGTCTGTGTGTTGTTCGTATGATTATTAAAAATGATTTATTTAATATTTCGGGAAAAGAAACTTCCCTTTTTCAAAAATAATAAACACCAGAGGAAAATTCTGTCTGTGCAGAGAATCTACCAAAATGTAAGTAGATTCTCTGCACAGACGGAATTTTGCTATTGTTGTTCTTAATCTGATCCTAAATACATCCTTCAGGCTTTGTGAAGTTCACAATCCATGCAATTGTTTTATTGGGAGTACAGAGTAGTCAACCTTTCATTTCAATTACCTTCGAGTGCATTCTGACCCAAGAGTGGGAATCAGGATCTCATCTATGGATTTAATAGTATCTGTTGTGACTATTATATTAAACTTCATCAGCTGGTTTATGAATAGCAAATACCATGAATATATATTTAGAAGATCTTAAGGACTTGAAGTATACAAAGTGCTACCAAAAGCACCGAATAACCCGAAAAGTGTTGATATGCTAGCAAACAAAACAAGCAAAATTAATAGAAGTTATTTAGAGATTGTAGTTTTTGTTGTTTTTCGGTAAGGGAGGAGGTCAGTGTAACAGCGATTCAAACCTTTTTAGGTTATTTAATTTATTTATTTATTTATTATTATTATTATTATTATTATTATTATTATTATTATTATTATTATTATTATTATTATTATTATTATTATTATTATTATTTAATGCCAAACACAATACATATTGTAAAGGATTTATTGAAGAAAAATGCTATTGTACACATAGTTGAGTGAAATTGGGAGTTAATACCTTTACAAAAAGAATTAGCGTGCAATTGAACACAATAGATCTCATGGGATTTGAACTCTGCATATTCAAAGATTGCTGTAACACATCACTCAATACGTTCCGGGTCTGAAATGTAGATGCCGCCATTAATAAAAAAAAATTGTATTACTTTGTGAATTACTAACCTTTAAATGGCACGTTTTTACTGTTGCAGATTTTCAAAATAATTGAAGAATCTGAATGTTGTGTGTTGCTTACTGATGAGAAAAATATTGTTCAAGCAAAGCAATCGCTTGATAAGTGTTATCTGTAATTTGCTCTGTCGGAAACAACGCTTAAGTGGTGATATGCTGACTTTAAACGTGGTCGAGCAGACACAAATGAGGCTGAATGCTCAGGTTGTGCAAATTCGGCAGTTGTCGCAGAAAACATAAAAGAATCAGCAAACTCGTTTTAGTTGTTTGTTAATTTAAGTTGCCTGAGATAGAAGATGAGGTGAAAATATCAGAAGTCAGTGTATTCACCATTTTGCATGAACAGTTGTTAATGAGAAAGGTGTTTCAAAGTGAGTGCCGGGTTTGCTCACTGTCAATCAAAAACAACACTGCATTAACGATTCAGAGCATATTTGAAACTGTTTCAACACAAGAAAAAAGAGATCTTGCACTAATATATGAGAATGGATAAAACATTGATCCACAACTTCACTCCAGAGTCAAATCGGCAGCCGGCTTAATGGACAGCAGCAGGTGAAAGCTGTCCAAAGCGACCAAACATCAGCAGGCAAGGTTTGGACCATAAATATATAACATTATATAGCATTATTGGTGTGTTTGAAAGAAGAAATCGACAAAAAACAACCATAAACAAATAATAAAAAAGTGCTCTTTTACCAAGACAATACTCTGTGTCACAAGTTGATCGCAACAATGGTAAAACTAAATGAATTGCACTTCGAATTGCTTCCGCACCAACTCTATTCTCCAGATCTGACCTCCACCAACTCTATTCTCCAGATCTGACTTCCACCAACTCTATTCTCCAGATCTGACCTCCACCAACTCTATTCTCCAGATCTGACCTCCACCAACAACTAGTTGCTTGCAGACCTTAAAAAGGGAAAGAGATTTGGTTCTAATGAAGAAGTGATATCAGTGATTGAGGCGTATTTTAAGGCGAAAGGCAAATCGTTATAAAAAAGGCATCGAATTGTTAGAAAAGGATTGGAATCAGTGTATTACCTTAGAAGAAGACTATGTTGATGAATAAAGTCGAATTTTGTCTGAAAGTTGTCGTTTTGTTAGCTAGTGATGTTATATATGAGTCTAATCAAGGAGTTTTGCATACTCACATAATCTCGTTAGTCTTAAAACAATTTGGCAACATATACTCAGCAAATACATTTTTACGCTCCATCCCCCTTCCTTATATCTACATCAAATATTGCTAACATTTTTCATTTATGATCAGCAATAAAAACCTCATCTTTGATTGAGATAAAAAAGGTAAGTTATTAGAGGCTGTTTTTCTTAAGTGCATCTTATTAATAATTCATAAGCGATGTTCTCTACCAATTATTTTTACTTTATGGTAAAAATGATCTTTTCTTGCATTTGCATATAATCTACTCTCTGATGAGATCATAATAATGGAACGTTTCAACAGTGAAAGGGACCAGATCTCGAAATACTTCAAAGCAATCGAAACGTACTGATATGGTCTAATAGAGATGACACAGCTGAAGTTATGGGATTAGAAAAGTTTCATTTTCTCCAGTCTTGAGAATCTGTTTAAGTTTGTATGATCTTATAATCGTGTATAATTTAATTAAAAATCAGAGGTTACACTATTCAAAGTTGGGGATTTAAAGTGTGGCATAATGAATTTCGGATGTCCGGAAAGGCAAGCACATGAAAAACAGTGCTGTGATACATGCCAAACATTTTTAACTTCTTGAATATCTATTATTATACTAAAGCTGAGTTAATCAACGTTTATTTCCCATAGTCTTTTTCCTATATATTTTAATCACACAAAATACATGCTAAACTATTTCTTGATTTTGGGATTGAGTTATTTTTTTCAAAATCCATTAAACTTGTTCTAATTAGCCGTAATTTGCAATTTACTCCCCAAATCACCCATTTTTACACGTTTCTATCTATCACTCTAACTCTATTTACCTGTACACAAAAAAAACTGAGCCTGCCTAATTTTTCAATAATTTTGTTAATACTGTTTTTTTAAGTAATTTTATTGATACCAGATCTTTTTTTTTCGAAGTTAGTGTCTGAACGGCTAAATTTATCTTAATACTTAATATAAAATATCAGCTAAGAAGAAAAATAAACATTTGGATGAAATTGCAAAAACAGAATTGGCGAGATGAGAAAGAAAGGCTTCGTGTATAAACAAATGTTTTCCATCTTCAACAAGTATAAAAGTTGCTACTTCCTTTCCAACAGTGAAAAGAATCGGTGAACAATATGAGGTAAGGAAGATAGGCTCATGTTGTCCCACACTATTAACAAGAAAAAATCATTCAAACCTGAAAATGATACAGGAAAGGCACACTTACAAATTTGACCAAAAAGTTCAAGACTGGAGAGGGTAAGTCTCTTTCTCAAAGAACAATAGCCAAGAGATTGAATGTAAACGATATATCATCAAGACAAATAGCAAAAAGCCTTTGTTATCACAAGAGAAAGCCATGGATAGGATGAGCTTTGTTACTGGGTATGGCACTCTCTCTTCTAAATGGTTTCAGAGAGTTATTTGACCGAATGAGTCAGAGTTTTATCTTGTGAATGATGCTCCCAAATACAATGTCTTCGAAGATCAGGTGAGAGATTCAGGGTTGATTGTCTTCAAACTACAGAAAAATGGAAATGGGGGAATACGGTTTGGAGTGTATCTTCACCACTTCATATTAGATAGTTAATTATGTGTGATAATAGCATCAGTACCAAACAATGCATCTATATCTTAGAGAATAGTCTTACTTCTGACAGTTCAATGTTGTTTACTTCCTATTTTCGGGGAAATATCTTGTTTCTGCATGATAATGCTCCAGTTAACACTGCAAAATTAACCAAAAACTGGTTGAATGATAATTCTCCTCAGACAATGTTATGGCCTGTACAAAATCTGACCTTAACCCGATCAAGAACTTGTAGAGCACAGTTAAAAAAACTTTCACAGGTAACATGAATTGAAACAAATACATTGAAGACATTGCCAAGGCTGCAGCAAAGAAGGTGGGCTCCCTCTACCGTGCTAGTAAACTCCTCACACCTGGCATTATCCTGTATCTCTACAAAGCCACCATTCGCTCATGCATGGAGTATTGTTGCCACATCTGGGCTGGTGCATCATCTACTAGTCTCTCCCTCCTTGACAAGGTCCAAAAAAGAGTCGCCAACCTAATAGGTCCCTCACTGTCAACCAAGCTCCAGTCCTTGTCCCATCGCCGCAATGTAGCATCCTTGTGCTTGTTTTACAAATACTTCAATGGATTATGCTTTGATGAACTGGCTATTCTGGTGCCCCCTCGACGTAAATTCACTAGACCAACTCGACAATCAGCTAAATCCCATCCATTCACTATGGAGGTCCCCAGATGCCGGAGAGGTTTCTACTCCAATAGCTTCTTTCCTCGTGCTGCTGGCCTCTGGAACTCCCTCCCTGCCCCCTGTTTCCCCGACGGTACTAATATGCAGAAATTTAAAACTAATGTAAACAGACATCTTGCTGTGCAGCTCCCAATTTAGGTTGACCCCTAAACCTTCTCCCTTTTTTCTCAGTAGCCCTTTACGTCTACAGTGGCGGCCTGCCTTGTTTGGGGTGAACTATGTTAAAAAAATAAAATAAATTGTCTGGTAGAAAATTTTCAAACAAAATATCACTCCGGAATGTAGTAAAAGAAGAGTAGGAAAATATGACTTCACAACAATTTAAGAAGTTGACAGACAGAATATCCAAACGAATAGCCTTCTTACAGAAGTTATTAGTTAAATGCCTATTTGCTAATGTGTATTTTTGTAAATTTTATTAAAACCAACTATTCAAAATTAGCCAAGCTCAGTTTTATTGACCTTTTTTTTTCAAAATTAGAAAAGCTCAATTTTGTCTGACCTCCTCACTTATTTGATCCAATGTCTATCACTTTCAGTTTCGTCACTCGCTCTAACTCTTTCACTGTTTCTTAATAAAGCTAATAAAACTAACTATAATACAGAATATTTGAAGTGTTTATTATAAACAATAGGTAGTACCACCGCATCATTAATACTATTTAACCCATAGTTGGGGAGAAGGAGGAAAGGGGGATATAGCGAACAGAAAGACGAATTTTGTATTTTGTATTTTTATTTTAAATTTTACTAACTTTTTTCTCGTAGATTTTAATTTTGTTTTTAAAATCGAAACTGGAGAAAGATAGTTTGAAAGAAAGTACATAATTGTTATTTTGTCTTTAAAATTCAAACTACACAAAGTGGTGTTACGGCTCAAAACATGAAATAAACACATCTTCATTATTTAATTATAGTAATTTTTTAAAGTAAAATGAAACTAAATAATGTGAAAAAGAAGGAACTACAACAATTCGTGTTAGTTTCGGCTTCATTCTAGCAAATTTAACTTTGTTAAAGTTGGCTACTTATGTAGAAAACTTTCTTTCAATAGACAGCAAACCCTAACCCTAACACTAACCCAAATAACCTTTCCTCGTATATTTGTTGTATTGTGCGGGGCTTAATAAAAATGACAACACAGGTATCTTAGGAAAATATAATATGTATATTTATTTGTCGGTGACGATGAGGGTGGTGGTCGGAGAGGCTTTGTGCAGAGGGAACTAGACGGTTGATTCTCTCCGAGGTTCGATCGTCAACTGACTGTCTTTTGATTTTCGGTTGTTATTATATAACGATTTTGTCGCCACCTGAATGACCTCATTGAGATTGCACTCGGTGACAGCTTGAACCTTATTTGACACTTCCAAAATCTGTCCATCTTTTCCTGTCATGACACAACCGCATCTGGCAATATGATTTTTAACCTTTCCGACGTCTCTGTTTCTTCTGACATCACTGTGTAAGTGATTCTTGCAGGTGCATCCTTTTTTTTTGTCAGAAGAAACTTATCTTTTGACAATCGATCATATGTTGCCTCTTCCTGTGCAGGTGTTTGTCTGAATGTGAGATTTTTTATTTCATTTTCAAATAACTTTTTGGCCATCCGACAATTATCTTATTAACTGACAATCGCCAGGTGCATCTGTTTTATCAACAACCTTTCCGTGCACCGACTCGGATATGTAACATATCGTAGAATGAAGGTTGACCCAACGAAAGGATCGTTCAGCAACTGTGCTACTTGAAAGTCAGAAAAATGGGGTACAATGTTGACTGGTTAGGATAAACATGTTGTGTAAGGACAATGATCATCAATTAACATAACAAACAATAATTATTTTCGAGTAAACAAATGTTGGAAATTGTTGTTTGCAAGTGTGTGCATAGTGGTATGTAATACCAACAAATGCAGCATGTAAACGTAGGAGTTTCACATGTTGGCCGGTCATAATTCAGGAAGGGGACATTTTGTATTCAGCACCGTCCTCTTCCGGAAGACATGCGCACGTAGTAACTGTCGTGCCCCTACACCGCCTGCTAGCCGAGAGGCGGTCTTTTTGAATCAGTCAACATAGGAGTCGGACGTTTGTTCCGCTTGTGATGGACGTTGGTTCTGGGGCAAGTAGCTTGGCAAAAATAGAGGTAAGCAACACATAGTTCTCTAAACCTATTTGAATGTTTACTCTTTTATAATTTGCTTTGTTTTATCTTAGAAAATGTTTGTAAGACTTGTTTATTTTCATGTATTTCCAGTTTTACAGTGAAAAGATGTTATAGTTCAGCGTTGGCCATGTGCGCGCAAGTAAATACATATTCATCAGTGTAATTCGTGTCCGAGAGCTTTGCTCCAGTTAGCTTGCTGTTACACAGCATATGTTATTGGCGATCATGAATTTAAGTTGTTGATGGTCAGTTTCTTGACACTTTCATTTGCCTCACTCCTAGTGTTCATTATTTCTTAAAATGAAATAAACCGTCTCATGCATGTCTATTAACCAATTTGTTCACATTTTCTGCACTGTCCAGATGATTTGGATCTAAAACGCTACATTTGGACACCATTATTTAAAATTTGCTCAAACCTTTTACTTGTGCTACTTATAATAGAATCTAAAGGCACTAAATGTTTCAACCATGAATTTCCTTCTTGCATCACATATTCTGTAATCTTCTGCAATTTCATCATGGAATCTTTTTCTGGTTTCAGATGTTCTCTGCTGCCTGTATTCCATACTAACATTGTATTTTTGAGCCAATCTAGTGGCTTCATTTTCAATCTGTTTGAATTGTGATTCATGGTCATTTCGCATATCTTTAATTTCTTTTTCAAGAAAATGAATACACTGAGAAACTGGCATCAAATAGTAAGTACTTTTCTGTAAATATGCGGATATATTAAAAGCTTTGTCTAGCACTTTATTCCAAAATATAAGAACAATTAAGAATCGATAATTACATAGTGTCTCCAATATACCCTTTTGTTTTAGTGATCTGCTCATGGTCCAGAGTTCTTTACAGAGAAACTATGCTTGTTTATTTACCTCCTCTCCAGGAGGTTAGACACAAGGTCAGGTGTGGGTTTTGATGAAAGTGTTTTTTTGTGGAACGAACTGGATTCGAACCCATAACACCCAGTCCGCGTCGTTAACCACTCAGCCACCATCGTCTTCATCATATCATGTTTATCCATGATAATCCTTACCACAGAAAAGAAATCTATGATACATTGTTTCGATACAACTTTAACAGCAATGGGATAATTAGTAATCCTTACAAAACAATGAGATATTTAGTAATCCTTACAAAACAATAAGATAATTAGTAATCCTTACAAAACAATGAGATAATTAGTAATCCTTACAAAACAATAAGATAATTAGTAATCCTTACAAAACAATGAGATATTTAGTAATCCTTACAAAACAATAAGATAATTAGTAATCCTTACAAAACAATAAGATAATTAGTAATCCTTACAAAACAATGAGATAATTAGTAATCCTTACAAAACAATAAGATAATTAGTAATCCTTACAAAACAATGAGATAATTAGTAATCCTTACAAAACAATGAGATACTTAGTAATCCTTACAAGAAAATATACCTCTCATAAATTCAAAAGCTAATTGAAAAGCTAAAAAATACTCACCACAAAAAATAACTAATTTAAAAAAGTAATAGAAAATAAATTGTTTTATTTACATTTTTTATAACTGTCAATAATGATTGCCCTTATTTTTTCTTTTTACAAAGTCTTGTTTTTAACAAAGAAACTTTCCTGAATCAATAGGACCCTATTTATTACATTTACTTGATATTTTAACACTTTTTGGTGGCTCGTAAATTTTGCATTTTTAAAGATTGCATCATAATTTTCTGAAATAATATCAATAATGTCAACAAATAAAATTTTCTTAAATAAAATTTCTGTTTGTACTATTTGGTTTATTCGGACCACTGTTCTCAGATTGAATATTATTCTAACAACGTTTCGACTGATGTAACCTCCGACCTTCAGATTCATCTGGTCGAACTTGGAAATGTGTACAGAAGTTTAACAAGACTCTCCTGAAGAGGGTCGGAGGTTACATCGTGGTGAGAATAACATCCAAGATGAGAATAGTTCGAATAATCCAAATTATTAATCCTTATGTAAAAACAATTCTGAAACATAAAATCTCGGATTTAAGGCATTAAAGAATGTTTCTTTAACGTAAATAATAAACCTGTTGAAAACAACTTTGTTAATAAAAGATTAGTCTCAAGTTAATTCAAAGTGTATTATTTGTAAACAAACGTAATTTTATGATTTTCCTAATTTAAAAAAATGTTTTGAACTAATTTGTCGGAAATTACTATTTTAACATAACGTTTAGTTTTATTAAAAGTTTTATCAAAAAAGAAAAATGTTATTGTTTAGAATTTTCCTTACTTCGTATGAGCAACACACCGTATTGGATTTTACAAAACAACAATGTATCAGCTCTTTGCATTGGTAAATAATTTTGGTAAAAAAACTGAATATTCCTTGTTCACTTACAACCCATTTGATAATGTTCAGTTTTTTTGCATCCTTTTGCTAGAAGTCAAAATGCATCTCAGAGAAATCACTATAGCGTAAGTAGAGTCTGCCTTCTTACTAGAGTTCCTTATCACCAGTGTTTTGACTAAACATTTCTATAGCTGGCTGTGTTTGTGCCAGCCATATCAAAGACAAGCTGTTCTCATTTAAACTTCCTCTAACATTGTGACGTCACCTTGGACAAATAACCCAAATGATGTCAAAATCCACAAAAGAAATATATTTCTAGTCGATTGGAGTTTCTTTAAAATTTTCTTTCGTCTCTCGTCCATATGTTTTAGAAGGTTATGAGTGCGATGACTTAACATTGGAAAATATGTGACTTCAGGTGACTCCTCCTGACCTCTTGCCCTGAACGCCTATAACTTTCATAATAAAATGTCTTTCTCTCTATCTCTCTCTACCTCTCTCTGTAGTAAAAAAAAAGAATAACGAACTAATCTTTAAATAGAGATGTCGCCAAGATCAAGTCCAAATGGCAGGGGGAAAAACCGTCTCTCTCAGCTGTATATATAAAAAAAAACGTCCTTCAAATCAACATGAAAGAAAATCCAGCACTCTTTTCTTTTGCTCGCTTTCCAATATGCGTTCAGAACGATATGCACGAAAAAACTGACTGACTCTTAACTTTTCGCTCTCTTATTAAAACGAAAATCTCCCGCATGCAAACAACCTAATTTGCATGAACAAATTAAATAATTAAAATCTTATTTCACTTGCTGACGCCTCTCTCCTCCCACTCCTCTTTCTTTTTATGTCGGCAACGAGGGTTTTCGGGCTCGCCCCCCACACGCAACATAGCAGACGCTGCCTCTTTGAACGGCGCCGACAAGTGTCTGCATCTACTTCAATCGGTCGCTCTCCGTTACACTCTCTCCATTCCATTATTGGCTACACCACTGCATTTAATGCTCTCTTGGTGACCTCTTTAGCGAAATAAAGTAAATATGACTCTTCTAGGACAATCTAAATAGGAACCAAATCATTTCTACCAAATTTTAAGTTTGCAGATTAAATAACCTAAAAGTAGTTAGCGCACAGACAAACATTTCTGCTTTTATATATAAATGACATTTTGATTTTGTGGTTTAATCATGTTTCCGACATCTAGATTCAGTAAGTAGAACCATTTTGTCTATTGGATGGCTTTAAGAAATGTCACAATCCTAATATGGATTTACTCTTGATCTCTGAGAGACTAAATAAGATGTCATTGGATAAGTAAGAACGACATCATTCGAGATATTGTTGAATAAATGAAGCAAACTCTTTTTTCTTTATCTCTGACTTTTATTTATTTGGTAACAAGTTGATAATTAAGGCTTGGGGGATATTTCTCATGTTTTCTTTTCTTTGCCGTTTCAAAAGTTTATCTTGATTACCATAGATTTTGCGAACATTGATAAAAGAAATGGCTTCTTATCTGTATTCATCCCTTTTCAGTGGCGTGGTGTAGTGGTTCAAGGTGCGGACTGTGGGCTCTGAGTTTCGGCTTGGAGTTCGGTCATAGCTACCGCACCACTTTCACTTGAGAAAGGTATGCATTCACATATCTTCCCTTCAACCATGGCTTAAATAGTAGAGTAATCTAGACTCTCAAGCCGTGGTTGTGCTAGGAGATGTAAAACTCTGAAATAACACCATTCTTTCTCTGCTTATCCTGACATTGTTTCCACTTATTGCCACTGAACTCAAGCAATGGCAATTCAGGTGAAGTGCAGTTGGAAATTGTGCTAATATTGATTCACTAAAGACTCCCTGTGCATACACCTTTACACGGGCAGCCAGTATATCCTGTGACTGAAAGGAGGCCTTTTATTCATCAGGCACGAATTCTGTTAACATCTCATTTTTGTATGAATTCTGTATGTTCTCAGCTCCAGAGAATAATTATTGTTTCATTTAATAAGGAGATTTACCTACACATACAAGAGCGTCAACCAAAAATCAGTGTTATACGTAATACATGGTTGGAAATATATTCCTCCATTTACTAGTGTATATATATATATATATATATATATATATATATATATATATATATATATATATATATATGCACCTTTGTCGCCCCCAAATCTATGCTATGCACTGTAGTGAGTAGTATTAACACAGCTGTCATCGTAGCTTTAATACATGTTCCTTCAGCAGTTAGACACTATGACGACAGCTGCCTTTAATAGCTTTAATATCTCCCTGATTTATCAGGTTATTTATAGTGGCCGTGTGGGCTAAAGCGTTGGAATGTGCGTTAAAAACATGACTCCTGTTCCAGCGACCGGTATGAATAATCATCGCTACACTGACGATTACCGAAAGGATGAAACGTATATGTATGTAGATAAAAACAAATATATATATATATATATATATATATATATATATATATATATATATATATATATATATATATATGAGAAAAGAATGATGAGAGTAATCCGACGTAATAAGAAATGAAAAAAGGAAAAACCAAGAGATATTTTTTTTATATATTCATCAACGTTTCGTCTTTATTGTAAGACTTCCTCAGGATGATAAATTTAAGAAGAATGTCATGCAAGCACATCGAAATATTGGGTTGACATGATGTGTCGATGAGAAAAGTAGTAGCCGTTGCTACTAAGAGCGCTGGACCAAGGTCCGGCTGAGAGAAGGCAGTCAGTGGCAGAGAGTGACTTCTCTCAGCCGGACTTTGGTCCAGCGCTCTTAGTAGCAACGGCTACTACTTTTTCTCATCGACACATCATGTCAACCCAATATTTCGATGTACTTGCATGACATTTTTCTTAAAATTATCATCCTGAGGAAGTCTTACAATAAAGACGAAACGTTGATGAATATATAAAAAAATATCTCTTGGATTTTCCTTTTTTATTTCCCATATATATATATATATATATATATATATATATATATATTTGAATATTTGAATATTATAGAAACAACATCAAATGTAGGGAACAAATTCTCATAAATTCACAAAAAAATCGTTTTTATTCGTGAGAATTTGTTCCCTACATTTTATGTGGTTTTCATAATAGTCTAATATTTTTATTACAGCTTTAGTCCTACACTATCGAGCTATTGTAAAACTTTGTGTTATAAAATGTATATTTAAAATTTAAATATAGATATATACACATATATATAAATATATATATACACACACACACACACATATATATATATATATATATATATATTCTTTTCTTGCGTTTATTTATGTATATTATTTCGTATGTATACAACCTTATGCCACCTGCTTGCAACTTTATTTTACACTAGTTTATGGTTGTTCGTGTATTTTAATCACTCTACCGACGATTCCCCTGACGAGGGTCGGACGAAAGGCTGCCTTGGGAACTTCAAAGTTTTTGTGTTTTTTTTTTATGCTAATGCGAGAACTTTGTTTTTATTCGTGAATTTTTTTATTCGTAAATTCCGAAACCATACAAAACGGTTTTTTTTTTTTAAAATTTGTTTTATATAAAATTATTTTCTCTTTTTTTCTTTTTCATCTAATATAAAGTTTTCCCTATATTATTCATTATTCATATATATATATATATATATATATATATATATATATATTGTGTGTGTTTAAGCAGCATTTTTTCATTAAGGCATGTGTGATTGAAGACGACAGAAATCTTCTGTTTAGTGATTCCTTTTTTTATTTTTTCCATTCGTCGAATGATCTTTTTGACGTGTAGATGGAATGAATTGATGAAGGATCCATGTGTTGGACTAACGTTTTCGATTCTCTCCGGAATCATCTTCAGGTCTTTAATGGCTAAAATGAATACAAAGCGAGTGAAAGAATGGAATTTCTTAAAAAATACGCCGGCAAACCGTTAGCGTAACATACGGACGTCTACATTTTAAAATGTAACTATTGAAACAGTTCTTCGTTTATTTATTAATTTTATTTATTATTCTTATTATTATTTTTAATTTAAAATAGTGGCTGATTTAATTTTGTCTCGTCTAATAATTATGGAGAAGGAAAATGGGGGAGATAGGCAGTAAGTAATTTTAATAAGATGTCCCTATTTTTTTAATTGAATTAGGCGACACCGGTTGATATCACTAAATTAGGCTAAGCATTTTAAAATAGTTTTACTTGTCTCGTATGTAATGTTATTGATTTTAGGTTGCTGCGTTTTTATGTATACGGCTTCAAGTATTTTTGATTTTTTAAAATTAGTTTCGGAATGTATTATTTTTGTGTTCATTACTAATATATGTCTCAACTCAGATGTAGGGCAGTTGTGCGTTTGTAGGTGTTTGTATATTGAACTAGTGTTTGCGAGGTGCATAGTGAGGCGGCGGGATAGAGTAGTTGTTGTAAAACCAATGTAGCTATTATTATTTTGGGAGGTACATCCTCCTAAAGGGCATTTAAATTTATAAACTACATTGGTTCTTTCTAGTGTTTTGGGGGTTGGAGAGGGGTTGTTTTTTACTACAAGGTTTTGCGTTGTGAATCTTTTATAATAAATAATTAATTTAATTTTGTTTTCTTTATCTGTTGGAGATATATATCGATGTGAAATATTCTTTATAGCTTTTTCATAAATCTTTTTCTTTTTGACAAAAAATATACTTTCAACAAAACCTTGCTATTAAATAGTATAAATCCTTGAATTTTAACTGAGTAAAATTGAAATTTAAATCGATGAAAAAAACCCAAAGAAAACAGACTAAAATATCATTTAAAATCTAACTTTACAAATCAATATGGCCGCCCTCATAAAATGATATTGTCAGAAAAATCTCGTTTGATTAAAAATCTTTTTCGGTTCTTTTCTGGTTTTTTGTTTTGTTATTTTCTCAAGATGAAGATGGTAATCTCAAGAAATGTATTGCTTGACAGAAGCCATAATATTGAATTTGAAGTGGAAAGGAAGAAATGTTTTCTTCAATTTACGAAAGTGATGAACAGTAATTATAGACAGAAAATGGCTTCGAGATCAGAACAATGTCAAAATGGAGGTCATGACTCCCTCGGTGATGTGCATACAATTAATGGTTGTTACATGTTTCTGGGGACAAGCACAAATATAAAAAATAGCAAAATAAAAAACAAAAAAAAACAGAAAAACTTTGATTATGCATTTAAAATTTAATGATTATAATAATATATTATTGTACTGGTGTAGTTAAAAGGTTTTTAAAAATTTCTTTTGATAAGGAGGGAGTGTCATGATGTAGAAAATTAATCAAATTGCCTGTCCTTTAAGATAGTGCTTCTAGTATTGTGCTACAGCAAGTAACGTTCTGAAATTTCCTATGCAATCTTTCGTTTAAATGTTATTAATATCATAAATCTTTTCATCGAAAAATGTGAGAATCGATGGATTAATCTCTAATTAGTATGTATTATCTTGTACCATTTGAATGAAGACGGGCAATTTGGAAGAACAAGTAGTCTTTGAGGCAGAATCCACAAATTACGATCCAATTTTGATTCACTCCTTATAAATACACATTGTAAGTTAACAATAATAAAATTCGGTCCAAGACTTTTATTATGTCTATTAAACAAAAATGTTATTTTAATGTCGGACTAGAAGTTGGCTTTTTAGCATTTTCAATTTTTAACCATTGTCTGAATTTTAACGATGGAGGTGACCTTACAATCAACTGAGAACACTATTTTAAAAATTATTTTCTAATATTTCACTCTTCTTTCTTTTTCATTTCTTCACTGTTCTTTTCTCCATCTCTCTATGTCTCTCTATATCTTCCTTTTATCTCGGTTTCTCATTTTCTTTTTTGATATATTCCTCTCATGTTAGATAAAAATTAGAAAAGCCGCATTAACTTACATCACTTTACTAATTAAATTTTCATAGTAAGGGACACCATTCAAAATGCAAAGATTATCTTTACGACATGGATGGAAGGCTTAAGCGTGAATTCTTTGTCCTGATTAGACAGAAGTTCTGTACGAACACAATAAAACACAATCATATTATGTGTATGTTTTATGGAAAAGAAGAGTCAAGTGTAATTATTGTGATTAAAGAGTTCAACTAATTAGCTCCAACTGATGATTAGGATTTTGAGTGTTGGATCTGTTTTCCGCTTAAATAAATTAAAAAATAGAAATAATTAGCCTTTCTTTGTTTTAATCATTTTGATAAAAATGTTTTTTGTTCTGTTATCTGTATTAACATTTCCATCTATTGTCAAAGAAGTTTCTTTGCTGCAGAGTTCATTTTAAAGTACACATTCGCTTTCAGATCATGTTCACTTTAAACAAGGCGAAAAGCTCTGAATGTTTTATATATTCTAACTTTTCTGTTTTTAGCAACCACGTGTTTTGGTATATCTTTGCCATACAGGTGGTCACCATTTTGTGTTGTCTTATCATGGATAACACAGGCGAAGAAAAAAGTGAAAACAGTTGGATTTACATACACATACATTTATTCATAGATACAGCTTGTCAAAGACAAATGTATTATGGGAATGCGAAATATGGAAGGTGACACACGATATAATATGCCAGGGGAGAACAAAAGACATAGGTACTAAAGAAGGAATACATTACGGTCCCAAATGTAATGAGAAAGAACACATGTTGTCAGGATCGGAGATTAACAACTATGCATGAGAAATGAATAAGTAAATTTTACTTTGTGTTTGTTTGTTTTGAGGAGTCTATGCGACTGCTATCAGAAAGTTACCTGATGAACACAGTGTTAGTTTGGAAAGACCATCCAAAGAATCGACAGCTGATCTGACCACATCCGACGGCTTTGAGTGACACACCGGAAAGGCTAAGATATTGTCATAAATTCCGCACATGGGTAAAACGAGATTACAAACTCTTGCATTAGGAGGGTGCGTTTTCTAATGTTGACCAGAATTAACCCAAGGGAGATAACTCAAATAATTTTGTGTCAACAAAGGATAGAGAAATGTGTATTTTACTGTGATATGGCATTTAACATTTCTTTTATCAATTCTCTCATCTCTATTAGTTTTGGACTAAATTAACATAAGTTTAGTTATAAGCTATAACGGTATTTAATTTAACGTAGGATATAAATATTGCATTTCTAATATGGAGGAGAGGGTATGATGGAAAATAAAATGATCGCTTAAAATTTGATTTAAGGAATGAGAGAGAGCTATATACAGGGTAGAAGTAGAAAACCTCAGTCTGGTATATCATCTCTAGAGAAATACTGAATAGAATTCAATTTAGGGAAGTGAAAAAATAGTACATTTTGCAGAAATGTAAGTTAGGGCTTGTCAAGGTGGTGGATAATCAGAGAAAGAAAGAAAGGGTCAACAGATGACGATTAGAACGGAAGTGACGCCGCCGTTACTGACATAGTGTTGCCACGAACGATAGCCAGGAAGATGCGTTGGAACAACCAGGCTGACTCACAGGGCTCGTGCCTAGGCGTTGAAATCCTCCGTCCAATATCCTGAAAAAATTTAACAGTCTCAAGGCCAAGCACACCCGACGTTTCCACTGAAATTGGTTGGAAGACGAAACGGTCAGTGAGCGAGCTATATTTTCCGCGCTTCCTTGTTTTGGCAAGCAGAGCCGCCGTGCCGGGCTTCACCGCGGATTCCGCAATCCTTGCTGGTGAAAAGGAGTCAGAACAAGTGGCGTCCCAGATCAGCGGCTTTCCGGCTCGGAAAGCAAACACAGTCATCCCGTCAGGCCTGCGACCGTCGCCCCTGTCCAGGCCGACTGGTTCAAGGACTGATGCAAAACCTGCCAAATCAAGACCTCGCCTGACTACGTCGTTAAGGGCAGAGTGGCGAGGCAGGCGGCCTGCACTAAATCGACAAGAGAGAGGATGCAGGGCAAACTCGTCAACGACCTGCTCACAGCGACACCAGTGTGGGTGGCACAAACGGAGTCCCAGTCGTTGTGAGACGGTGATCCGGATAGTGTCATTGTCCAAGAGGGTTCCAAGTGTCGCCGAAGGGATGGCACTGATCCAAGCACCGCTGTAAGGTGAAGCTGACGCTCTCAGGCAGGCAACTCTATGCTAGTTACTGCTACAGACGAGTTCGGCAAACATGGATTGACATTGAATGTCGTCCCAGGACGACTGATGTATGAGATCGGGAGGTTGCTGAAGGTTTGTTGACGTCCATGTTGACAAAACGGCTGTCAAAAGATCTGAAGACGGGGATTCGAGATATGAGGAGAGAATCAGTGAAAAGAACAGATCTAAGTAAAAAATGAGGTGACGTCACACTATTAACAGTCGGTATCACGAATTCATTATCAAGAGTAAAAGGGCACGAATTCAAATGTGAGAAAACCCATATCGCAAGCCCCCAAACAATTAGACTTTTCGGCTAGAAGCAAAGCGTAGTATCTGTTATGATACTATGCTTCATCTTTTCTGTCCTCGGTCGGTGAAGGAGAAATCCTTCTAGACGGAGGTAATTTTTATTGTTGTCGCAGTCCAGACTGCTTCTTTTTTGAGGAGCTGGATTTTTCGCCACATTAAAAACCAACCCTGTCGATAACTCTGAGGCCAAGTAAATAGATGCACAGTACGCCCCTACGATCTTAACTCATTAACAAACCAAGGGAATTAAAATAATATTAAAGCAGTTTTCAAAAGAAAAAGCAGAAGACTTGAAGATCAAAAACACATCATCATCATCATCATCATCATCATCATCATATTCGGTTTTACATGCTGCCGTGTGTTGGACGGCTTTAAGAAATTGACTTCCAAAGTAACTAACGTCTTTATTTACCTCCTTTTTCCAATGGAATTTTCCACCTTTCTGCTTAATTAAACCTTATGGGGAAAATACCGTTTTTAACACTATTTTTACATCCTCCTCCCCCCCCCATCCAATATCGTTCCAATTAAAATGGCTTTTATCGTTGTGATCGTGTTAGCTGGGATAAGTCAGGAATTTGTGAGTTTTAATGATGTATTTTCTGATTGAGGATAGACCACGATACGTGTGATGTGAAACGTAAAAATAAGAGAGGTAAGCCAATGATTTGTGCAGAGCAGGGAGAGAGATAAACCCCTTCACTTGTAAAAAGGAAAAAAAGGGGACAATCAGAATAAAAAGAAAAGAGACCTCTATATATTGAAGTTGTATTTGTTTGTTTCAAAACAAACTTTTATTAAATGGGTTGACAAAAGATTAAAAAAGACTGTCGACACGATATAACTATTTCCCTCTAATCAGAAAGACACATTTAAAAACATTAACACAAACGTCCAAAATGAAAGCAATCAAGCGCATGTATTTAGCTGCAATTTACCATGGATTGTTGTACAATCCATCAAAGTTCTGGCTTAGGGTTAGGGCTCCCTTTCTTCTCGATAGCCAAGCCCTGCATTCAAACTGCCAAGCTGTTTTAATTTCTAATTTTTTTTTTTTTAAAGATATTTCACCCCAAACAAGCAGGACGCCACTGTAGACGTAAGGGGCTACTGAGAATTCAGGAGTAGGTTCAGGGTGTCATTCTAAGTTAGGAGCTGTGCAGCAAGATATCTGTTTACATTAGTTTTAAACCTCTGCATGTCGGTACTGTTGGGGAAACAGGGAGCAGGGAGGGAGTTCCAGAGGCCAGCAGCCCGAAGAAAAGAAGCTATAGGAGTGGAAAGCTCTTCGGCATCTGGGGACCTCCACAGTAAATGGATAGGATTTAGCTGATTGTCGAGTTGGTCTAGTGAATTTACGTCGAGGGGGCACCAGAGTAGCCAGTTCATCGGAGCACAATCCATTGAGGTACTTGTAAAACAGGCACAAGGAAGCAACATTGCGGCAGTCGGATAGGGCTACAGCTTGGTGGATAGTGAGGGACCTATTATGTTGGTGACTCTTTTTTGGACCTTGTCCAGGAGGGAGAGACTAGTAGATGATGCACCAGCCCAGTTGTGGCAACAATACTCCATGCATGGGCGGATGGTGGCTTTGTAGAGATACAGGTAATTATGTCAGGTGTGAGGAGTTTACTAGCACGGTAGAGGGAGCCCACCTTCTTTGCAGCAGCCTTGGCAATGTCTAACTGGAAGACTGGCAGACGTTAATATAAGACGAATAAATACAAAGAAAAAATACATAGATTAAAATCAGTTTGTTTTTTTTTGTGAGGAGGAGGGGGGGGGGTAAAATTTTGTCGATGTTTCTATAAGATGAAACAAAGAAAAAATTATATTATTCCGTTAGCGCTTGGCCACTTCCACGACCTGCCCGATCGGTGTCAACGCGAAGTCACGGAAATCAGGCGCGTTATCTATAAAAGTACAATTTATTGCTACACCTTTCATTTTAGACACATACGCATACTTTTCTTAAATAATATATTATTTCCATTCTTTGCTACAATATTCCATTGTTCGCCTTTGTTAAAGAGATCTTTTTTTTGCCTTTGGTTTTGATTCCATGCTTCACAATGCTTGTTAAAATAATAAATGGAAACTTTGGAGACAAAATAAAAGTAAAAACAAGAATTTGTTTAATTGTTGAAATTGTGGAATCCATGAAGATGCCTTTATTGGTAAGATATTGCAGAATTTACACTGTTAGTTTGGAAGAAGCCAACATGGTTACAGTAAATATAATAGTTACATTTAATCCAATTATATGAGCAAAAGTCAGTGTACAGAAAAAATAAAATATTACCCATAGTCAAATATAAGAAAGATAATAGGCGTTCTTTAATTCTAAGAATGTTAAATGAATCCAAGTAGGTAACAAAAAATGTCAATCCATGCACAGTTCTGGTAAAATTTGTTAGATATATCCAAAAACTCTATAAGTATCGAAGTAAAAAGTAATTTTACTTTTTTTAAGTACTTCTTCTTTCGTGTGAATCAGATGATTTTGGTGTTGGCATTAGTTTCCCCTATGCTTTTCTAGTTAGAAATCTTTCTGGAATGACATCGGGTAGGACAACGAGAAGGTTGCCAACATCCCTAAGTGAAAGTTGTACTGTGGTATTGACTGGATTCGAACTTGGAACACCCAGGTCTTCAGTCCGTGTTGATATCCACTTAACCATCGTCACCTCCCAATTTAAGTACTAATTAGTCATCACATACCAAAATCAATAGCCACTTGAGGATAAGGGTTAATGAGGTTGCCAGTTGAGTGATGAACAATACGATGAGAGGATTGAAAACGATGGGTGGAATGGGAAGAGTTTGATAACATAAGAGGGTGGCTCGACAAGTATTTGTTGACATTGGATCTAAAAACGACAATGTTGTAGTCAGCAGGGAAGCAGCCCCATGGTATTGTTTTACAGTGATGTTGAGATTCTCTGCTATAACAAGGATTAATTATATGCTACAATTTGACAGGTGTGCACAAGTCTATAAACCTGCAACAGGAGGTTTGCTGTAGTGTATGCTGATTAGCAAATATGTACCCAGATTTATTGAGATGGATTTCATTGGTTTGGTCACATTGACAGACTGGCTGAGACTGCTTGGTTTAGTGATGTAAAACAGTTGAGGTAGCAGGGTCAGTTCGCAGGGATAGGCAAAGAAACACATGGGAGAAAATGATAAGGGTGTATTTTGAGTGCAAGAGGGATAAATAAAGACTTTACCAGAGATAGGTTAGTTTAGAAGTCAATTTTTAAAAGTCGTCCACCATATGCCAGCATGTAAAACAGACGTTAAAGCGAATATGATGATGAAAGATTCAACGTTAAATAACATACAAAACATTGATGTTATAAGTTATAAAACAATCTTCCCGTCTTTTTGTAATGATATTTGGGACTTATACAATCATCATATTCGGTTTAACGTCCGTTTTATATACTGACGTTCGTTGAACAGCTTTGAAAAATTGCCTTCCAAACGAACCTATCTCTGGTCAGGTCTTTATTTACCATTTTTTCTCTCAAGTCCATTCTTATCATTTCCTCCCATGTTTTTCTTGACCTTCCCCTGTGAAGTGAACCTGCAACCTCGCCTCTTCTACATCTACGAAGCGAAGTATTCTTGTCCATTATTTTGGGGGCCATACCGTTGAAGTATCCTGTTCTCCATGTATCTCCATATTTTATCATTCTCTGATATCATCAGATCTAAGCTAGTCTTTAAGACTAGCATTACACATCCATCGTATCATTCTCGTGTCATTTCTCTCCATGCAATGCATCTCATCAACCCTCGTTGGCTAAGGTTTCACTTTCATACATCATCACATTGCATACACATGACTGATCGACTCTTCCCTTGGTCGACAATTTTTAGTAATCTGGCTCAGTTTCATATTGATGTTTTTCTTTCTTCAAGTTTTTGCAAACATTTTTTCTCTTTGTAATTGTTAGATAATTGGATGGGAGAGTAGCAGAGAGATATAAAAGACTCTGATGAGTCAAGCAGGATCACATGTTGAGAGAAAGTGCATATTTGAAATAGTAAACTTTATTAGTCAGTAAAAAGCAGTGAAAGCCTATAGTTGACCGTTAGTAGCCTTTCTTCATAACCAACCTAAAAAAATCAGTTTATAGAAAGCTCATTGAGATGTATGATGTAACTAGTTCGGCCGGTAAATTTGGTTTGCAAAATGAAATAAACTATTGTTGTCGATAATCAGTATCTATGTTCTTACATCCACCCTACACAAGTTTCCAGCTATGAAAATGGCTACATGAGCACACGTGGAGTCAATGTGAAGCCACTACTCACTTGGCCTTTTGGCTAAGATCAAAGTGTAGTATCTGCTCCGATGGATACTGCACCCCATAGACTAATATTCTCTTGGCCTTCGGGGCTTGATTTACGCCGGTCTATGGGTCTGTCCTGTGCAGTTCTAGGAGGTCCACCCTCCCAGGCTTCGCCTCCCCTCTTTGGGTAGGAGTAAGTTTATTGCTTACTGTCTGAGGCGCCCCTACCGGGGAATGCCGACGGGGCTGCCCAGGCAATTTTTAAATGGCCAGAGTGCTCACATCTCGAGTGCTGGCTTATCTAATCCCACTTTCCCGACTTTGTGTCACATCTTACCTTGTGGGAGGTAGATAAATAACTCACTTGGCCTTTTGGCTAAGATCAAAGTGTAGTATCTGTTCGATGGATACTGCACCTCATAGACTGGTATTCTCTGGGCCTTCGGGGCTTGATTTATGCCGGTCTATGGGTCTGTCCTGTGCAGTTCTAGGAGGCCCCCCCTCCCAGGCTTCGCCTTCCCTCTTTGGGGAGGAGTAAGTTTATTGCTTACTGCATGAGGCGCCCCTACCGGGGAATGCCGACGGGGCTGGCCAGGCAATTTTTAAACCCTACTTTCCCGATCCGACCTTGGGTCACATCTTACTTGTGGGAGTAAGATAAAAACGGGCCTTGTGCAAAACTCCTGGAGTGGAGTAAATCAATACTCAATCATAACAGAGGAAAGTCAGTTGAGCTAGAAGCACCAATTGTCATATTGCTTGGTTTCCTGCAATAGTTATTCCAAGTAAATGATCGATTGTCCTGCATTTTAATTTTACTTAGACCATTTACGTAACTACAGAATTTTAATTTTACTAAGACAATTTACTTATCTACAGCATTATAATTTTACTTAGACCATTTACTTATCTACAGCATTTTAATTTTACTTAGACCATTTACGTAACTACAGCATTTTAATTTTATTTAGACCATTTACGTAATACAGCATTTTTATTTTACTTAGACCATTTACGTAACTACAGCATTTTAATTTTACTTAGACCATTTACGTAACTATAGCATTTTAATTTTACTTAGATCATTTACGTATCTACAGCATTTTAATTTTACTTAGACCATTTACGTATCTAACGCATTTTAATTTTACTTAGACAATTTACGTAACTATCGCATTTTAACTTTACTTAGACCATTTACGTATCTAACGCATTTTAATTTTACTTAGACCATTTACGTATCTACAGCATTTTAATTTTACTTAGACCATTTACGTAACTACAGCATTTTAATTTTACTTAGACCATTTACGTAACTACAGCATTTTAATTTTACTTAGACCATTTACGTATCTACAGCATTTAAATTTTACTTAGACCATTTACGTATCTACAGCATTTTAATTTTATTTAGACCATTTACGTATCTACAGCATTTTAATTTTACTTAGACCATTTACGTAACTACAGCATTTTAATTGTACTTAGACCATTTACGTAACTACAGCATTTTAATTTTACTTAGACCATTTACGTATCTACAGCATTTTAATTGTACTTAGACCATTTACGTATCTACAGCATTTTAATTTTACTTAGACCATTTACGTAACTACAGCATTTTTATTTTACTTAGACTATTTACGTATCTACAGCATTTTAATTGTACTTAGACCATTTACGTATCTACAGCATTTTAATTTTACTTAGACCATTTACGTATCTACAGCATTTTAATTTTACTTAGACCATTTACGTAACTACAGCATTTTAATTGTACTTAGACCATTTACGTATCTACAGCATTTTAATTGTACTTAGACCATTTACGTATCTACAGCATTTTAATTGTACTTAGACCATTTACGTATCTACACCCTTCTTTCAGTGATTTTCATTTAAACTTTATTCATATAAATTGAGGTCTGTGTATATGTTTATATATTTGTATGTATAGGTTTCGCTCCAAAACTAATCAACCGATCATTATGAATTTTGGAACACAGCTGCTGTTGCGAAGCATAAGGGGTCGTAATGTTGGCTATATTTAGTTTAATTTTGTTTCATATGAAGGGTATAAAAAGGGGTTAAAGTCCTTCATGAAAAATCAGATACCTCTGATTTTTGTGAAATTTTAACAAGAAGTATTAGACAACAATTAACAAATATTCCCCAAATTTCAATTAATTTGGAATATTTTAAAGGGTTTTAAGAGGCATAATATGGGCACAATCTCCCATTTGTAAATCTAAATATTGTCATTAGACACCAATTAAGCAAGATTTCATGAAGTTCAGTTTTTTCTTAATACCCCTTAAACTTAAACCATTAATTTCAGACATTTTCTAGAATCAAAATCCTGTAATGGATGTTGATCTAGACACAAGGTTTAGTATCATTATATCTTGATTTTAATCTTCATAAGAGGGTATAACAGTGGTTCAAAACTATTCTGTTCAGGAATTGAATTTTACCTGTTCTGTGATGAGTATTCTTTTATTTCACTGTCCTCCTTCCTCCCCACTCTCTCTGCACGCTACTCACACCAGCAGATTATATAATAAAGGGTTCAGTTCAAAATTCTAGGAAGTTTACCGATTACAACAAAAAGAACCCGAAGAAGGCTGGACAGTACAATTATTGAAACGTTGTAGACATTACAACAGCTAAGCTAAGAATAACCGTTTTAAACATGTTAACAAAGTAAATAATCACAATAGCTCATTGTCAAATCGAATCTATAAAATTTCTTTCTTGTTCTTGACTCTTCAGACAGAATCTACTCATTCTGTTTCAATGAACGAAATAAACAATTCTCTAATTTAAATATAATTATTTTTTTAATCAGGAATTCTTAATTGGATTACATATTGTCAACTGGAATTCGTATTTGCTTAGAATCGACTGACAACAGATGGAATGAAAAACAAGTTCAAACTTAAAATTCAAAGTGTTTAATCTAATCAGAAAATTCCAATAGTATTTATTATTCTTTGTTGGCCTCATTCAAGACACAATGGAAACTGAAAAGATGCTTGTGCAATGAGATTTTAATACAACAAAAAGTTGGGCAATAACCGACTTAACTTCTCCTGATGGGAAAGAGAAATCTAAGATTACCCGAAGCAATAATGGGATAGGCAGAGAACTGGTGTAATTTCTGATTTCTTCCTCTCCTAAACTTGTTGTCCTACCAAGGCTTTAGAGTCTCGTCTTTTATTTCAGTCGATTCAGACCTTTCTCAAAAGTATTAGAGAAAGTTACGGTGCTTCTACAGAATTTACACCGAACCAAACAGACTTTAGCCAAACTAAACCTTAAATTTAGGTTAGGGTAGTTTAGGGTTAGTATATGGTTAGGTTATGGTTAAAAAAATAGTTCGATTCAAATTCTTTACCAAACTTACTTTACAGCTACGTCCAAACTTACTGCACCTAATATTCCCCAACGGTCACCCATCTAAATAGTGATGACATTCAATTTTGTTTAGATACTAGCATAGCTGTGTATTTATAAAATATCATTAAACTAGTTGAAGCCTCCATATAAACTAGATTAGAAATTATTAACAAAAAACATAATACCCCCCCACTCTATAATAAAGACCGTTATGTATTTGTATGTAAATACATATATTTTTATATATATTTATACGCCATGATCACGTTGACACACCGGTTTCTGTTAGATCACCAAAGTTACGCGACGTTGAGCCTGGCCAGTACCAGATGGGTGACCATTTGGGAATAGCAGGCGCTGTATGTGGACAACTAGCTATGGACAAATAGTGTCGCCAACCCACAGTGCCTAGCATGGCACTATGGCAAAAAACACTGAATGACAATCACCAATAAGGTGGTCGAAAACCAGGAAGGGGTTCCTCCTGATGGGGATGATTTAAATAAATGTACTTCCCTCATGTAACACAAGTAAAAAACGTGCCAGACGAAACCATTTCAAGTGTTCAAGGGGAAAGGCAAAATAGAAAATTAAACAACACCGCCGTCTGAAATGAATTTGGAAAAAATCCTTCATTCTATTTCTATAATATATTTTCTTTCTTTCTATACCGATTTATACATTTTTCTTTTTTTGAATCTCTACAGTTAGAGACATTTTCATTCTTTCTTATTTCTTTTTACTTCACTGATTGAGACGATATTATATATGAATATTCGTGCGAATAGTGGCAAAAAATAATGTTTTCCGGGTATACACTCATATATATATATATATATATATTTGTATAATTAGGTAGCATTCTCTCATTTATGCACGTTTGATTGAACAGGAGTGCTAGCTTCTGTTTATTTATTTTCTGATCCATTTTTTCCACTCGTCGAATGACCGATTTGGTGTTTTTATCCATAACATGGTGTTGCTCACCAAAAATATGGGGATTTCTTACACACCATGGATAACAACACCAAATCGATCGTTCGACGACTGGAAAAAATAGATCAGAAAATAAATAAACAGAAGCTAGCACTCGTGTTCAATGAAACGTGTATATATATATATATATATATAAATTCTCCCAAATATTCAAATTGCTATAACATTTTATTGTGACTTCTTTAACTAAACTGCATTGAAGGATTATTAAAACAAGACCAGATTCGGCATTAAATAACCCAAAAAGGGTTGATATGCCGTAAAACAAAACTACCAAACCATACCAAACCTTTAACTAAACTGCATTGAAGGATTATTATAGTACTGAATATTCATTATAGAATGGCACAAACCCTATATTAATTAGAACCAGTGATGACCGTTCAAAAACAGATTAAGGAAAATTTCAGATATCAAATTGGCTAAAACAGTGATATGTAGTGTTCAGTTGAAACACATAATAAATAAGGTTTCAAATATTTCTGCCAAAAAAGCATACAAGAAATGTCAATTTATTGTACAGCGACCATACGGTTCTTCTTTTATTACAGTTTAAGCTTTAAGCTTGTTCCTATTTACTTTCCTCCCCATGAGGACACAGTTAGACACAAGGTTGGTTTTTATAATATAAGGAAAAAAGGTCACTCTACATTGAAACAAAAATTAAAATTGCCTCAGACAGTATCCTATATCTCTACAAGTCCACCATTCGCCTATGTATGGAGTATTTTCACATCTGGGCTGGTGCATTATCTACCACTATCTCGCTCATAGACAAGGTCCAAAAAAGAGCCTCTAATCTAATAGGTCCCTCACTATCCAGCAAGTTCCAGCCCCTGTCCCATCGCTGCAATGTTGCATCTTTGTGCTTGCTTTACAAGTACTTCAATGGAATGTGCTCAGATGAACTTGCTGCTCTGGTACACCTCAACGTAAATACACTCGACCAACCCGACAATCAACTGAATCCCACCCATTCACTGTGGAGATCCCCACTTGACAGATTTATTTTCAGATGCTACAAAAATAATAGTGGCCAAATATCTCAAGTCTTCTATGGGAATTGGCCACACTTCAGCACAATAGAGCAGCACTGTTCAAACCAGAGCTTGGTATATTCGGCACTTGCTTTACATGTTGACAAGAAATGCTGAGTACAACAATTAGTTAGAACTGTGGACTTTTAAAAAAGATCCTTTTTTCTCTTCAGGTTGTCTTTCTTTATTCTTTCTTTATTCCACTATTATTGATAATTAAACTTTTTTTGTGATATTTTACTGCGTTATCATTTGTGCCCAGGTGTCATGGCGGATCTGAATAATTAGTTATAAGTGTAATCTGTCACAATCTTTATGGAGACACAAAATACCAGAAACAGCATTTATTTTATTTTCGATTTCCTTGTAATTCCTTCTCCATATCGTTGTTTCAGATTTTTTTTTTATCTTTAACCCAATCTCTGCCAGAATTATTCAAAGAGAAACTTTTAACATTATAACAACAAGCAAACATATGCTCCTTCTGATCGCTTATGGTTGCTAGTATCTATAACGAACAAATATGTATCACAATGCCTCCCACTCCCCCCAAACAAGAAGAAAGGAGGTATTGCCGAGGAGAATAGTCTTATGACAAGAAAATAAATACTACATTACCCCCACTTCAAAGAAAAGGATGATGTAATGGCTGGGAGGGCGGTCTCATGACAACAGAACAGATACTACACTACTCCTTCCACAAAATAAACGAAGGTAATCTTTGGGAGGATGGTATCATGACCACATAACAGATACTACTACACTACACCCATCTCCCCCCCAAAAAATATTAGGTAATGCCTGGGAGTATCGTATCATCACGAACGAACATATATTACACTGCTCCCTAAAAAGAGAGGGTAATACCTGGTAAAATTGTGTCATGTCAACAGACCAGATACTACATTCCCCCCAAAAAGGTCCTGGAATGATGGTTTTGCAACAACAGAACAGATACTACACTACCATCTCCCTTAATTAAGTATTTAAAGATAATACATTAGTCTGAAATGTTATAGTGAACTGAATCAATCATTAAACGATAGAACAATAGTGCATTAATAGAAGTAATAGTATAGTTCAGCTTCAGACAGACAGATACCAAATCTCTATTAGTGAAAGATAATACAATAGCACAATGATTAGAAGTAATAGTATAGTTCAGCTTCAGAAAGACTGATACCAAATCTCACTTAGTAAAAGATAATACAATAGTACAATTAATAGAAGTAATAGTATAGTTCAGCTTCAGACAGACTGATACCAAATCTCTATTAGTAAAAGAAGTACAATAGTACAATTAATAGAAGTAATAGTATAGATCAGCTTCAGACAGCCTGATACCAAATCTCCATTAGTAAAAGATAATACAATAGTACAATTAATAGAAGTAATAGTATAGTTCAGCTTCAGACAGACTGATACCAAATCTCCATTAGTAAAAGATAATACAATAGTACAATTAATAGAAGTAATAGTATAGTTCAGCTTCAGACAGACTGATACCAAATCTCCATTAGTAAAAGATAATACAATAGTACAATTAATAGAAGTAATAGTATAGTTCAGCTTCAGACAGACTGATACCAAATCTCCATTAGTAAAAGATAATACAATAGTACAATTAATAGAAGTAATAGTATAGTTCAGCTTCAGACAGACTGATACCAAATCTCCATTAGTAAAAGATAATACAATAGTACAATTAATAGAAGTAATAGTATAGATCAGCTTCAGACAGCCTGATACCAAATCTCCATTAGTAAAAGATAATACAATAGTACAATTAATACAAGTAATAGTATAGTTCAGCTTCAGACAGACTGATACCAAATCTCCATTAGTAAAAGATAATACAATAGTACAATTAATACAAGTAATAGTATAGTTCAGCTTCAGACAGACTGATACCAAATCTCCATTAGTAAAAGATAATACAATAGTACAATTAATACAAGTAATAGTATAGTTCAGCTTCAGACAGACTGATACCAAATCTCCATTAGTAAAAGATAATACAATAGTACAATTAATAGAAGTAATAGTATAGTTCAGCTTCAGACAGACTGATACCAAATCTCTATTAGTAAAAGATAATACAATAGTACAATTAATAGAAGTAATAGTATAGTTCAGCTTCAGACAGACTGATACCAAATCTCCATTAGTAAAAGATAATACAATAGTACAATTAATAGAAGGAATAGTATAGTTTAGCTTCAGACAGACTGATACCAAATCTCACTTAGTAAAAGATAATACAATAGTACAATTAATAGAAGGAATAGTATAGTTCAGCTTCAGACAGACTGATACCAAATCTCACTTAGTAAAAGATAATACATTAGTACAATTAATAGAAGTAATAGTATAGTTCAGCTTCAGACAGACTGATACCAAATCTCCATTAGTAAAAGATAATACAATAGTACAATTAATAGAAGGAATAGTATAGTTTAGCTTCAGACAGACTGATACCAAATCTCTATTAGTAAAAGATAATACAATAGTACAATTAATAGAAGGAATAGTATAGTTCAGCTTCAGACAGACTGATACCAAATCTCTATTAGTAAAAGATAATACAATAGTACAATTAATAGAAGTAATAGTATAGTTCAGCTTCAGACAGACTGATACCAAATCTCTATTAGTAAAAGATAATACAATAGTACAATTAATAGAAGTAATAGTATAGTTCAGCTTCAGACAGACTGATACCAAATCTCTATTAGTAAAAGATAATACAATAGTACAATTAATAGAAGGAATAGTATAGTTTAGCTTCAGACAGACTGATACCAAATCTTTATTAGTAAAATAAAATAAAATAAAATAGTACAATGAATAGAAGTAATAGTATAGTTGCGGTTCAGACAGACTGATACCAAATCTCTATTAGTAAAAGAAAATACAATAGTACAATTAATAGAAGGAATAGTATAGTTCAGCTTCAGACAGACAGATATCAAATCTCTATTAGTAAAAGATAATACAATAGTACAATTAATAGAAGTAATAGTATAGTTCAGCTTCAGACAGACTGATACCAAATTTCTATTAGTAAAAGATAATACAATAGTACAATTAATAGAAGTAATAGTATAGTTCAGCTTACGACAGACTGATAACAAATCTCTATTAGTAAAAGATAATACAATAGTACAATTAATAGAAGTAATAGTATAGTTCAGCTTCAGACAGACTGATACCAAATCTCCATTAGTAAAAGATAATACAATAGTACAATTAATAGAAGTAATAGTATAGTTCAGCTTCAGACAGACTGATACCAAATCTCTATTAGTAAAAGATAATACAATAGTACAATTAATAGAAGTAATAGTATAGTTCAGCTTCAGACAGACTGATACCAAATCTCCATTAGTAAAAGAAAATACAATAGTACAATTAATAGAAGGAATAGTATAGTTCAGCTTCAGACAGACTGATACCAAATCTCTATTAGTAAAAGAAAATACAATAGTACAATTAATAGAAGTAATAGTATTGTTCAGCTTCAGACAGACTGATACGAAATTTCTATTAGTAAAAGATAATACAATAGTACAATTAATAGAAGGAATAGTATAGTTCAGCTTCAGACAGATTGATACCAAATCTCGATTAGTAAAAGAAAATACAATAGTACAATTAATAGAAGTAATAGTATAGTTAAGCTTACGACAGACTGATACCAAATCTCTATTAGTAAAAGATAATACAATAGTACAATTAATAGAAGTAATAGTATAGTTCAGCTTCAGACAGACTGATATTAAATCTCTATTAGTAAAAGATAATACAATAGTACAATTAATAGAAGTAATAGTATAGTTCAGCTTCAGACAGATTGATACCAAATCTCGATTAGTAAAAGAAAATACAATAGTACAATTAATAGAAGTAATAGTATAGTTAAGCTTACGACAGACTGATACCAAATCTCTATTAGTAAAAGATAATACAATAGTACAATTAATAGAAGTAATAGTATAGTTCAGCTTCAGACAGACAGATCCCAAAATTCCATTAATAATAGATTGTTTGCGGAAGTAATTGTTGGGAATCACCTTCTGTAAAGGTGATTGGCCTAAGAGATCATGTGAATGTTACCTGTACTTTTGGAATGAATAGTGTATCATTGTCTACATTGTTTTTCTTCGAACCATTGTCGTCATCAATGTTGATATTTATATTCATAGTACGTTTCGTTTCGGATGATATACCCTCCGGGTTTTTGCAGCTGTATCGTTTATTTGTGTGCAGTGATGTTATTCTTGTATTTAAATGTATATTGACATTGGGTCCAATTAGGTTTTGATGCTATTCCAAAAGGTATAATAATATAACATAATAAAACGTATACACCCACATATTCACTCTCCTATAAAGCGATAGCAATTTGTATTCAATTAGTGGTATATATGGAATTGTTTATAATAGGTATTGTGTTTTAGCATTAAATAATGAAAAAGAGTTTGTATCAAATCATTTTTTTAGTTCAATTCTTGTCATTTTTGTCTACATTTTTTGGAATGAAGAATTCTCATTATTCTCATTATTTCTCTTTGGACTATTGTCCTCATCAACGTTGATATTTGTATTATTCTACGTTTTAGCCGATGTACTTCCTTCGGGTCATTTAGTGGTGTCTTTGATGCGATATTAATAATTTTGTTGTCTTTAAATAAAATTCAAACCTCTCTTCAATTTCATTATTTTTATTATTTCTTTTCGGACTATTGTCCCCAATCAACATTAATAATTTTATTATACTACATTAGGGCCGACATTCCTCCCGGCCTTCTTTAGGAGTATATGGTTCGTTTGTATACGATGATGTCTTTTTTTCTATTTAAGTATGTTGTAAAGTATCATATATTAATGTTGTCATAGAATATCCTACACCCCCTTTTTCCGTATATGGACTTACTTTTCATAATATGAGCAAGGTATTGAAATGTCTTGTTTCTGCCGTTAGTAATAATTTACTAATGTCTGTCTCTCCATTAATGCACTCTATTACAATAAACATTTATGACTTCCATATATTAACATGGTGTTATTTCTACTCGGTAACAATATTATCTAATGTGACCCTTTATCAAGGATACAGCAATTGATAATAAACTTGCATTATATTTAAATACGAAAAAACATCACCAGACATAAAGGAACCAGATGCCTGAAGAAAGCTAGGTGACACAACAGATGAAACATAGTACAAATGTAAATATTAACATAAATGACGACAGTAGTGCTAAGAAAAGCAGTGTAAACCTTGTGTGGATTGTTGAACTGATTGTCCCGTGAGGACTAACATTTTAGTTTATTATATTTTAGCTGTGTGCAAAGTTGGTTTTAGACAAGCTTGGCAAAATAAGGATACAAAAGATCTTTTCTTTCGAGAACTTTTCTGCATAATTTGCTGTATGGATACAAAGTATTAAGTTTGTAATAATATATACATTTCTTAGCAAGTTTTGCAGACCAGATACAGATTTTTAGTCAAAAGTGTAGTTTCCTAAGCTGACAGAAAAATCAAAGTTACAAATTCAGAATCAAATATTCGGTGGCAAAAGTCCAAAGGCCAAAAAGTCTGCATAAACGAACAATTCAAAGATCACAAAAAATACATAAACACAATTTACGACGACATCTCCTTTGTCTACAAACAAATTTACCACTAGAATTTAGTGAAATATTTTCAATGTAATGGACCAAAAGATGCAGCATTGTTTTTTTCAACATACTCAGAATCAGCATTATATTAGTATATATTGTGCTTTATTCGTATGTATTTAATCAACCTGGCTAAAACCTGTCTAGGTCCTGGGCATGACCTTAAAAGACATCTAGTGGTCAGGCCTCCATTTGGGAGCTGTGGTGAATCTGGAGTTGCCCCTTAGTTGCCATTACTCTCAGGTCCACTCTGGTCCGGAGTGGTAGTACCTGTAAGGGCTCCATCTATGGGTTAAATAGAACCTACTGACGCTACTAAATCAGGCTGTTTGACGTTATTGACTTCCTGATTCAAAATGCACCAAGCATTGATGTGTTAGTTTTTTTTTCCTTTGCAAAACTCAATCATGTTCTGTAAAATCCAAAACAAAAAACAACAATTTCCCTCCCTCCCCTCTTCTTCCCTTTCCTCTCTTTCTCCCCCCGCCCCTTCACTCAACCAAACACCATGAATAAATACTTAAACATATAAAGAACTTGACCACCAAAATGACCGGATTCAGCATTAACTCGAAAAGGGTCGATATGCCGTGAAACAAAAACACCCAAACCAAAAACCATGATTAAATATTTGAACATATAAAGAACTTGAAGCATAAAAATTTTCACCAAAATCACCGGATTCAGCAATTTAATCACTCGAAAAGGGTTGATATGCCATAAAACAAAACAAAACAACCAAACCAAACCAAGCTAAAACCTGTCTACTGATTGTACAAAAGCTGTTCTTTTTACTTCTCACTTCCCCTCATTTTGTCTTAGTTTATACATTAATGAATGATACTCGCAAAATACCCGTCCCAGGACGGGTATAAGCAATATGTATAGCATTAGTTTAACATTTTAAGTTACTTTTCTTTTTATTTGGGGGGGGGGGGTCGGTTTCATGCCCCGCCCCCCTTCCTTAAAAGGTAAAGTTTACAAAAAAATAATGTGTCTATGTTACTTACGATGTTGCCTAGAATGCATATCCCATAATTCATAAGGACAAGTATATTAGTTTAGGAGTTTACCTCACACTTACATATTATTGACGTTCACACATGCGCACACATCCCGTTAAAATTTTCTTACATAATATAACTGAAAATTTTATGTAGAGCAATTGTTTTCTCTTTTGAATTTTGTGGTTCTTCTGCTGTTTCACAATGACATGTTAGGCCTCTCTTTAAAAAAATAGCAAAAGAAATGTATAAACTCTGTTATACGTGGTAGCTGAAAAGAAGACTGCAGACCAAAAATTACGAAAATTCATCCATTATTAATTGAATTTAAAAAAACAACGATTTTATCTATATGTCGCCATTTTTCTTATATTTTGACTTTTCCCGAAAGTTATCTCCCTTGCATACTTAGTTACCTGAAATGTCTACCGGTATGTAATTTTTTTTTTCTTTTTCTTATAATTTAATAAATACTGGATGAATCTTATTTTTAGCTAACATGTAAGTACATAACAAAGTTTATACATTTCTTTAAATATTTTAATGTGATTGTGAAACAGCAAAAGCACCAATTTTTTATATCTTGCCTATTTTAAAGTTTTTGGGAGGGGTGCGATTACGAAATGGTAAAGTTTACAAAAAATTTAGTGTGGCCACGATACTCTCTGTGTTGCCTAGAATATATATTACACAATTCATAATGATATGTTCATTAGTTTAGGAGTGAAGAGTGAATCCTGCACACACACACACACATATATATATATGTATATATATATGTATATATATATATAAGCTTCTTTAAGTAAAATTAAAGTAAGAGCACTGTTGGAGAGATGAAAAATAGACATTCGCCTGAAGCCCCAGTGCAAGACTCCGGCTCTATCGTCAAGTTCTATCGAATGCCTTAATGTTTATACTTGCTGCTCTCAGTGTTAAATATAACTTAATTTCCCGTTATCACGTGACAATCCCCCCTGGCCTAAGGGACTGAGCGAACGCTTACAGATTAAAGTTGTCTCTGTGAAGCGGGTTCGTGTCCTGTGACAGTCTAAGATTGTTATTTCCCTGCACTGATGAGAGCAGTAAGCTCGAAACGACGTCGTATGTAGGTAGAATATTAAATATATATATATATATATATATATATATATATAGTCTAAAGAAGCTTTGAGTCATTAAAAATAAATAAAAAATGTAAAATGCAGTTTAAATTCCCAGACAAACTAACTAAATCCAAGATATTGCAGACTTAACATTCGTTGGAGAATTAATAAATGAAAAAAATATAAGTAAATAAAAAAAAGGGGGGAGGGGTTAATTATCTAAGAGTGAAACAAAAACAGGAGACCTTAAGCGTCTAATATTAACATGGGGATCATCAGCTGTTTACCATGTAACTGTTTCGGAGATTCAAAAACAGAACAGTTATAATATTCATGGCTCTCCAATGGTACTGATTAAACTACCATTTCCCCAATAATCAAGTGTCGAAATAATTCAGCTTAAAATAGCACTAATATATACATAAATAAATAATAATAATAATAAAATAATAATATATTACCCTTAAGACTACCGTATGATATATATATATATATATATATATATATATATATATATATATATATATATACTAGAAAAATACCTGTCCCAGAACAGGTATAAGAAATAAATATAGCATTAGTTTTAAATGTTAATGTTTTTACTTTCTTTGCGGGGTATGGCAGTTTCGGTAACACCCCTGTAAATAGTAAAGTTTATAAAAGAATAATGCACCCACGTTACTCACCCTGTCCTTTTGGCTAAGATCAAAGTGTAGTATCTGTTCCGATGGATACTGCACCCCATAGACTGGTATTCTCTTGGCCTTCGGGGCTTGATTTACGCCGGTCTATGGGTCTGTCCTGTGCAGTTCTAGGAGGTCCATCCTCCAAGGCTTCGCATCCCCTCTTTGGGGAGGAGTAAGTTTATTGCTTACTGCCTGAGGCGCCCCTACCGGGGAATGCCGACGGGGCTGCCCAGGCAATTTTTAAACCCCACTTTCCCGACCCGACCTTGGGTCACATCTTACTTGTGGGAGTAAGATAAAAACTGGCCTTGTGCCTAACTCCTGGAGAGGAGTAAATCAATACTCACCCTGTAACAAAGTACATATTCCATATTTCATAATGATAAATTCAGTAGTTTACGATTTTACCAAGCACACACATATTATTGACGTTCATGCATGTGCACCAATCCTTTTCAAAATGTATAACTTAATACAATTCAAAATTTGATGTAGAGCAATTCTTTTATTTATTAATTTTTTTATCTAACTTATTTTAAAAGTTCTTTTGAGGGCGGATACGAGTTCGGGTGGGCTCATTGTAAAGGTTACAAAAAAATAATGTGTCAATATATGCCAAAATTCATAATGATCAGTTCGTGAAAAAAACCTTAAAATTAAAAAATTAAAATTATATATATATGCACCCCTCTTAAATGTTAACATTTAAAAAAATAATAATGTGCCGATGTAACTAACCGTATTTTCTAGAATATATGTTCCAAAATTCATAATGATCTGTTTATTAGTTTAGGAGATTACCCTGTATATATATATATATATATATATATATATATAATAATATTTATAAATAAATATTTATTAAATATTTTAATACCTACTGACATCGATGTTTCATGCTAACGCAATTCTCAGTGTAGGAACTAATTCTCAACGGTCGGTGGGCACGAACTCCGATCACAAATATCCACTGATTATATATATATATATAACTTTGAAAATTGAAAAACCAGAAAACTTAGCGCGAGATTTTGTGAAATAAATGAAATATTTATTAAATTTTTTTTTTTTAATCCACATTTTGTGTTTTAAAAAAACCCTAATCATGGTAATACAGACAATATTTTTCTTTTTTCTTCCTTTTAGTTATTAGACATCAATTAATAAATATTTTCACAAATAAAATGTTATCCATAATCAATAGACGAAAATTGAGCAAGATTCCTTGAATTTCAATTTCTTAAGACCCCCTTAAATTTTAGATATCTTTTAGAATCAAAATCATGTAATGATTTTAATGGAAGTTTGAATAGGGATTCTAGACATAAGGTTCAGTTTATTTTAAACGTCGTTAGGATGCATAAAAGTGATGCAAAACTGTTCTGTTCGGGAATTAATTTGATCCCTCCTGAAACTGGTATTCTTCAAGTTACATATATGACGAAACATTTAAAAAGTACAACAAAACCAGAACAAGATTGATGCTATCTCGTGCTCCTATAATGTCTACAATAATCGCCTCTGTTACTGTCAGTATTGAGTCCTTACCGCAGTACTGCTATTTCTATTACTTGTTCGTCTCCCAACATTTTTCGTCCTTTTTTTTTACCTTTCTTCATTTCCTTACTGACTGCTATTTAAACCTTTTTGTTTTCCTATTATCATCGTCACAACATTGTACGATTATTATTAAAACCATTTTTATAACCCAAACTTAAACAGCTGTTTTCAATCCATGTTTAAAATTTCATGCAATGACAACTATTAAATGAAGACAACGTCATCACAAGAAAAGAATAAAAGCTAAATTTTTCTGCTTAAAAGCAATTTTTTTTTTACAATTTTTCTGCTTAAAAGCAATTTTTTTTTTACATTTTTCCTGCTTAAAAGCAATTTTTTTTACATTTTTTCTGCTTAAAAGCAATTTTTTTTTTACATTTTTCCTGCTTAAAAGCAATTTTTTTTACATTTTTCCTGCTTAAAAGCAATTTTTTTTTACATTTTTTCTGCTGAAAAGCAATTTTTTTTTTTACATTTTTCCTGCTTAAAAGCAATTTTTTTTTTACATTTTTCCTGTTATACGTGTATAACAGTGTTTTAAATTACTCTTGAAAGCAATCAGTCTAACTTTATTCCCGCTTATATATAAACTTTAAAAATAGTTAAGAATCTTTTGTAAAGAAGGAATAACAAGTACCAAATGGCATGTTGTCACTTGTCCTCCATAAATTTCAAAGTCTAGTTTATTTTATTTCAATGTTTTCCAAAGTATGTTGTCACTTGTCCTCCATAAATTTCAAAGTCTAGTTTATTTTATTTCAATGTTTTCCAAAGTATGTTGTCACTTGTCCTCCATAAATTTCAAAGTCTAGTTTATTTTATTTCAATGTTTTCCAAAGTATGTTGTCACTTGTCCTCCATAAATTTCAAAGTCTAGTTTATTTTATTTCAATGTTTTCCAAAGTATGTTGTCACTTGTCCTCCATAAATTTCAAAGTCTAGTTTATTTTATTTCAATGTTTTCCAAAGTATGTTGTCACTTGTCCTCCATAAATTTCAAAGTCTAGTTTATTTTATTTCAATGTTTTCCAAAGTAATACATATATTTTTTAACACAATTAACTTTACATGTGTATGTGATTTTCTGTTTTATTTTTCTACCTTTTCTAAGTGTGATCTTTTTTTTCTAGAATAAATGTATGTCCATGACTTTCTTTACTTTTTTTTTGTCCATTCTAAATGTATTGTTCTGAGATAAATGCTTATACAATCATCAGCGTTGTACTTACGAATTACACTTTTTCTAGAGGCTCATCTCACATTGTGGCTTTATGGTAACTTTAAGACATTCCCCATTGGGAGACTCCTGGCAACGGGACCAAAACAATATCGTATAGCCTTTTTTTCAAACGTTCCGTTTTGGGTCGAGTTGTTCTTTTGATACTGATATCGATGACCGCCTAGTTGTTATTCTTTATAATGAAGAAATAATATTTGCTTCTTGGCTGAACCAACTGATGGTTGCCTTACTGGCCAAGACATACACAGTCGTTGTTAATTTCAATTAATTAACACGAACGATTATGATACCAACAGCTTGTCCTTTATTGATCATCATCGCCGTGGCACTGAGAAAGAGAGAGAGAGAGAGAGAGAGATAGAGAGAGAGAGAGGGAGAGAGAGAGGGAGGAACAAAATAGATTTGAAATAAAAAGCAGGTGATGAATAGAAGATAAGTATTTTTACATTCCAGAGATTTTATATTGGGACTAATAAGAGTTTTGTATGTAATCTTGTAAGTCTGAAAAACAAGTAGGCAACATATATTTGTCAAGTACATTTCTATGCTTCCCTCACCTTTCCTAATATCTACATTAAATATAGATGACATTTCTCATCTCTGACGAGCAAAAGCAACCTTTTCTTCTACTGAGTTAAAAAAATGTAAGTATGAAGCTGTGGTTTCTTGAGTGCACCTTATTAATTCATAACCAATGGAGTAAGTGATCTACCAATTATTTTTTACTGAGCCGATGTCATTAACTGCCACAAAATTCCTAGATCAATCATGCACCCACTGAAGGAATTTTTGCAAAGTATATGTGGAAGGATAAAATTATTTATGATCATAAATTATGATATTCGAAATTTGATGCATGGCATATATGTTCATTAATCAAGAATATAACATGTTTAACTCATGAGCTGGAATATTATCTTTAATAAAGGTTATTCCCTCACATACTGATCATATTTTTGGCATCTATTCAAATATATGCCCCACCCCCAAACGCAAGACATGGAATCGTTAATAAAATTTACAATCTGTTCTGCACCAAGTTTCAGTCATAAATATCAAGCGGTCTTGGTTCTATCACAATTCAATGATATGCAGGGGCACTTTGGTGATCGTCTGAGTAGGTGTGATCCTGAATGGGGTTTACACTTACCGAACCTTACTCCCGGGAGTTTTATCTGTGTGTTTTTTTGTGTTTTTTTTTAACATAGTTCACCCCAAACAAGGTAGGCCGCCACTGTAGACGTAAGGGGCTACTGAGAAAAAAGGGAGATGGTTTGGGGAGGGGTGTCAACCTAAATTGGGATCTGCGCAGCGAGATGTCTGTTTACATTAGTTTTAAATTTCTGCATGTCAGTACTGTCGGGTAAACAGGGGGCAAGGAGGGAGTTTCACAGGCCAGCAGCACGAGGAAAGAAGCTATTGGAGTTATCTCAAAGAAAATGTATAACAAAACAATCCCCAGACTGTTGCTAAACTGAAGAAGGTCATCTCAGCCCAAATCTGGACAGTGCCAAGAGAGGAGTGTGTAAGAGTTAATGGCAATTTTGCACGTTGTATCCAGGTGCGCTTGAAATGCAGAAGTGCACATTTGGAGCAAATCATTAAAAGGCAATAAAATAAAAGCTGTTGGATATTCAAGACTGAAACTTGGTGGGCACCTCAGCATAAACTATATATAGTTGGATTGAAGCAAGGATTGTGAATTTATTAACGATTCTTTCTATGAGTGAGTGGTATTTAATTAGCGTCATCTGTAGTTGATAATTATGCTCGCTTACCTCGCAACATGCACAAGACGTAATGACGTTGACACACCGGTTCTCGTTAGATCACCAAATTTAAGCGACGTTGAGCCTGGCTAGTACAAGATGGGTGACCATTTAGAAATACCAGGCGCTGTATGTCATCTCCCCTAACTGGGGACCGCATGTGAATTGGTATTCTCCATAAACTTTCACGTTCAGTAGAAGGCGGAATACTCAATGCTGGGCGAATACCGCAAAACATTGTCTATTCATCTAACAACAAATTTTTACATAGAGACCATCATCATATTTTTTGGAGACAGTCTTTTAAATAATGGAGAAAGTGTATGTATCTGCAGCAGGTTTATACCACTTTTTCCCCTCATGCTTTTTCTCATGTTGCTTGCATTACGAAGATGATATTATGATATTCTAGTGGAAGATCGGGATAGATGGGGGAAAGGAAGATAGTATGGCCTAAAGAAGAGCGAAGAGGGCCTAGAATAAGGTGGAAGTCGAAAATAGAGAATGTAAAGATGTCAACAGAGAGAAGCAGCATGAGCGGATGAGGATGAAACAGAAAAAAGAGACAGAAGGAAGATATTTGAAATGTAATTTGCTGTGATATCTTTTTATGTGTTTTTTTTTCATAATCAATTATTATTTCGATTTCTTCATTTATCGGATTTATTATGTTGTCAAAAATGGCTTAATTTAGAGAAATCCACATAAAAAATGTAATTTTTAAAATTATGAGCAGGCATACACTTCTATGCCGAGTGAGAAATCATGAGTGTCGTCTTAAAGATTACACTCCCTTCATTCTGCCTCATGAGTTACTTAGAGGTGGAGACACATAGATATTCGGCACATAGAGGGTAATGTAAAGATTCGGGATCACTTCCATTGTCTTCATCGGAGAATTTTATATATATGATATAAATTTCATCAAAATAGGATATATTTGAATTTATAAAGGAGGCTGGGCCTTCATAGTTCCCTTAGGTTAGAAGAGCACTGACAGATTCAGAACCACTTTCATTGTTTCCCCAAGAAAATTTTATACATATGATTTAAATTTCATAAATAGCAGATATATTTGAAGTTTTAAGGGGGTTATACCCTCATAGGCTCGTGGGGGTACACTTAGAGATTTGAGAACACTTTTATTGTCTTCCCCGGTAGTTAAACAAAAATAAATTGTTTTGGACTATTAAAAGAATTTCCAATGCTATTGATAATGTTTATAAATTTTCAGAATTTATTTTTAGAAAGTGGCCATGTTTTATTTTTATTGAAAATGCTCAATTATAATAAATATTTGTAAGATGGGTTTTTTAACAAATTCAAGTTTTGGTTCAAGTGCCCCTAAATTGTTCAGAGCAGACGACAAATTTTTCATTGAATTTCAGTGATTGACTCAGGGTCATCATCTGATTGGTCAATTTGAGTGACGTGTCAGTTTCTAATGGTAAACAATGCTGATGACATTTTTTTCACTAAAATATTTTGAAAAAATTATCTTCAGATAAATTCGAGATGTTGACTTGTTAACATCTAATTTGTCTCCGTGGACAGAATTTTCTTTCCTTAGGAAAATTGTGCCCTCGTTAATTAATTAGATAACTCCAGTTTATGTGAAATCGACATTATTATATCGAAAATTAATTTAACTAATAATTTAAAAGATTTATTAAAATAACGTAGTGGATTTGAGATATTTATCTCTTAGTTACGATGTGAATTTAATTTGGACTACAGACAATATGTTTTTAATTTGATGACTATTTTAATCATAATTCGAGGAAGAGGTCCTAGAATTATAAGGTTGTATTTGAAAAACTCAAATATGAACCATTGTTTATGAGAAAAACTTATGACGATAAGTTGTTATTGAAAAGTTTGATCACGACAAAGATTCGTCGATCTTACTTAGTCTAAAGAGAAATACTAATTGTTTTAAAGGATTGATTGAAAAATATCGACATATGATCGATAATATTTATCATTTAGTCAGAAGGACTAAGAGATTAAAACAATTTATTGAATTTAATATTCGTTTATCAGAGAGATAAACGAAAAAAGTCATTGTGGATTTGTTTTGTTTGGAAATTTCAGTCTGTAGTCCAGAAATTCGCATTTTAAATATAAAAAAGGGAGTTATAATTATTTATAAAAATTAATATAAGAATTAATTAAGTTAGAAAATAATAATTATTTGATTTTCAGAAACATGAGTAATATTTGTTAAATTATGACTTGAATTTTTAAAAAAACCCAAAGAAAGTCGGTTTCCAGAATTTTGCCTTTTGTTCAATATCAAGATGTCGTCTGCTCGGCGCGGTTTTCCGAGAAAATGAAAGAAATCTTTTCAAGACAAGTTTTATCGCCACCGATGAGCAAAATAAGAAAAATATACCAGAGAATGTCAACGTCTGTAAAAACAGAATTTCCATGTCTGTAAAAAAAATATTTATTGTAAATTGTGAACTGTGAGTACTTTTGTTTGTTACTATTTTCTTTTTGAATGACATATGAACATATATGCATGTCTACCTATTTTCTTATTTTAACCTTTTTTCTTCCCATTTTATTGTTAATAAGTTTTCGATTCATTGATGCACAAGCAAGTTTTGTCTGTCTTTTTTCCCATTATTGTTAACAGGAAAAAAAGAGGCGTAAAGATGAACTCGTCTTGCAACGCAGTCATTTAGTTTTTTTTATTGTCATTTAAAGAAGAAATTTCAGAGAAAATTACATTTTTTTACAACATTAATTTTTTTATTATCGCTTATGTTTGAATTCATGTTTGACACATGATGTAAATCATAAATCTATAAAGTCACGCCAAAGGTATAATTATTTTGTTACGGTAATATTTTAAGCTCTATTTATAAGAAAGTCTAAATAGCTCAGTTAATAGAACTTCAGACTGAAGATCTCTAGGTTTCGGTTTCCAGTCTGATTTCCGGTCATGTCATCCACTTTATTCATTGGGAATTTATTATTTACTATTAATTCAATATTCTCCATTTCTGATGATTCGAAATGAGACAAATTCTGCGTTTAGAAATATTGTGACCGATGGAAAATTTGTGACTGACAAACGGACAAAATCTCTATTTATATAATATTCATAGCTTGCATTTATTTTATGGAAGATTAACAGCAAAAAATATATCAAATTATAAATTACGAAATTACTGTGACTTTGGCAAATTTTGGATATTTCTATTGTTAATTTGATTCGACTAATTTTGATCGTTTTCTTTTCAGTAAGTGATGCACTAAACGGATTTAACTGCACTAATTTCAAATAGTGCGTAATTTACATTCGTCCAACTAATATAGCTGGTCCCTATAAATAATGTCCACTTTGGCTATAACTCCTTGAAGAAACTAAGATTTTGTTATTTTTATATTTTCACTTTCTGCATTTGGCGAGATATAAGCTTCTCCTTCCCGTGTTGTGGTGGCTGATCCACAGATAATGTGTAACTGCAACACCCCTAGTTATTTTCACCGATATTTATCTAATTTATGTATCTATATTTATATTTGAGGAGAGTAGAAAGTAGACTTTGGGTTTACTTTCGGCAGCCCGGTAACTATCGCTTCCCTTATTTTGTGCTTTCCTCCTCACATTCCATGACCGATGGGAAGAATTGCTGTTTTCTGGGTCGGAATCTATCTATCTACCTAACACTTATCATTGGTTAGTTTTTGAGCTTGAAGTAGTATTTTTTAGCTCTTTACATCAAGTGGCTTCATGCCTTGTCTGGAGTGATTTCCATAAAAAAATAATATTATATGCTATGCTATACTCAATAATAAGTAAATAGCACTTTCATTTTTAGAAATAAAAACAAATCAATTCCTTGAACTTGGAAAAGGACTGTGGCTGAGACCGTGCTTATAAACTAGGATATAAGCTACATATATATAGAAAGAGATTCTTGTCAGTATTGTTTTGGGGTTGAATGTTGCAATGTTTCAGAAATAATCAGTTTACATAACATCTGATACAACTAATCACTTAATTTGTTTGTACTGCAGCTTCTTATTAAACATTTTAAGTTTCGTCATCGTCATCGTCATCGTCATCATCATCATCATCATCATCATCATCATCATCATCATCATCATCATCATCATCCGGTTTTGGTATTAAAGACTCCGGGATGGGCAACACCGGCCAACGTCTCATGCCTGCTCTTCATTCAGTCCAATCCATAGAGTATGTGTGTATATGTTATGTGTGTGTGTGAACTTTATGTACTTTTCTCTATATATTTTTCATATATATTTTGGGAAGGGTGAATGTATAGGTGTTTGTGTATGTTCTTTAAATATATGATATCTGACTTTTGGACTTGTGAATGATTTTGATGCTATAGTATAGGGAGATCATTTAGGATCTAGATCCTTCAGTTAAGAGTAATTAACTTATTTCTAAAATAGATATAATAATATTGATTTACCTTGACTTACTGGACAAATTGATCTTGCATAAATTGTGAACAAATATATATATATATATGTATATATATATATATATATATATATATATATATATATATATATATGTATATATATATATATATATATATATATATATATATATATATATATATATATATATATATATCATCATCATCATCATCATCCGGTTTTGGTATTTAAGGTGCTGCTGGTATCCTGGACTCCGGAGTGGGCAATACTGGCCAACTCTCACGCCTGCTCTTCATGCAGTCTAATCCATAGAGTTGATACCAGTCATGTTGCAAGTAGTCAAGTCACTTTGTACGGATTCAAGCCAAGTTTACCTTAGTCTTCACCACATCTTCGTGCTTACATACATTCTCATGCCTTGAATATTCATGCATGTTATTGAGTTGATGCAAGAGGTGGCATGTTGTACATGGCCAAAAAACTTGAGATGCTGCGCACATAAGACATCCCAAATCCCAACATGTTGGATAATGGCCCTGTGGGGCCGGACGCATCTTGAAGTGGACGCATATTAAAGTGGACGTATGTGAGAGATCGTTTGGTTTAACTTGCACGATTTAGTGCAGGTGGACCCGTACAGTCAAGTGCAAAATGAACTGGTTCTCACAGTCGGAGCTCACAGACGTTGACGGGGCCACCGCGTTGATGAGACCTTAGGTCAAGGGTCAATGTGCACCTGCGATAGGGGCTCTGTGACGTCACGGGCTTTTGTGTGGGAAGCAGTGTTTTGCCAGTCTGGTTAGTGGAAGCAAATCGAACAGACGTGTTTCTCTATGTAGTCCGAAATGAGAAATAGGAATTTATTTCCCTAAGAGAATACAGGCATGAGATTCCTTCTCCACCCCTCCTCGAATGGCTAAGGACTTAAGATAGGAAATAACTACGATAAAGTAGTAATTTGGTCCTTCCCTCAACGTTAGTGAAACATCTCCATCGACGGAAATCTAACGCCTGAAATAAACAGAATTAAAAGTTTAAAAGATTGTTTGTCTCGTTAATCGGTCATGAAGGTTTTGTTGCAGACACATCGAACGGCGATGTTCACGGCAGGACAGAAACGAAGAGAGAACTTAACAGCTAGATGATACCCCTCCACCCGACGAAAGAAGAAAAGGTACGAGAAACTAGACGACATCGAGACGACACCCCTCCACACGACGAGGAAAGAGAGAAGGTACGATAAATTAAAAGGTATGCAACATATGCCTTTTTGGTGTTAAAAATGACCAGTTGTTTAAGCGAGAACTGTCACGGCCCATTCCCGGACGTGGATACAAAGTGAGAACTACCACGGCCCATTCCGGGACAGCTATGCAACACTGATAGAGCATAATTAAGGGGATTCTCTCCTTTAGTTTGCTGCCGCACATCTACCTGATCATGGCACGGTCATTATGCGGAAGCCGTTGCAAGTTAAAAGTGTTTGGGGCCTATGTCTCACTGCCATGCATGATGGCGGAGCGAACACGGGTTGAAAAGACATTGCTCCAAGTCCTGAAGTTAATGTGTCTAGATGTAAAGGTTGACAGCACCTTCCCGAATCTTATCTAAATGACACAAAAGCACGTTTACAACCATCACAAGGATTTAACATGTTGCCCAGGTGGCAGAAAATAGTTTCAACAAAGTATGCAGCCATCCACATCCTCAAGTGCGACCGTTCGACTATCTATTGAGCGAACAACACCCAGACATTTGCGACAAACATAATCTGGGTAAACAACCAGCAAGACTACTGCGCTTCTTGTTGACCACTAGTTTTTACTAGGAGCATTTAATGGAGTTTACACCTATACCTCTGTGACAGATAGCACAGAGTAACATGCTAGTGTCCTGCAGGTGGTTAAGGAGATTTATGCAGAGGGGTAGCACCTTTCTGAGTTGGTCCTCCATGGCGCCCTCAACTGGTCTCCATGTACCCAGCCCTATATGATGCGTCTCAAAGCACTTAGTGCAGCTACAGTCTGTAGTTAGTCTCTCAAGGAGTCACAACCTTCACAAAGTAACCATGTTAATATGCTCGGGCATAGTCTAAACACGACGGATCTAGAGGAGTCTAACCTCAATACAAAAACTCTTCTATTCTTTATGGTTAGTTGTAGTTCCTGTGGCGATCTTCAACAAATGGATGCTTCAGTGAAGAGAACGTTTCAGTTTCAGACAAGTTCATCCTGCATGATAACTGGAAGATGCACTGCTCCAATTAGGGGAGAATCGTAATACATCTCTACATTCGCACAACCATGTTTATTAGCATGCTCCGGATGTGTGGTAGTTCGTAGTTATATTGTTGGTGGTTTTGGGCGCCAAACAGGCACATTAGTAGTCAACTGCTGTCACATTTGCACTGGATTTTAATGTGATTATATATATACAGTAGGCCCCCATTATTCTGTAGGGGTTATGTTCCAGACACATCCGCGAATAGCGGAGATCTATGAATAGATTTTGATGCCTAAAAGTTAACTAAAACTCAGGGTTTTTATACATTAGCATGTGCTTTTTTTGCATGAAAACCACTAAATTAGCGTACATTAGCTCTTTCTGCTTGCAATTTGGTTGATTTTTTTTTAAATATTTCAGTTTCGTATAAAATTTGGATTACCAATGCTTTTGTATGAGCCACATTTAATATTAATCCTACAGAATAATTAGCGTTTTTACTTGCATTTTTTGTTGTTGTCATATTGGCCTTAGTTAGACTTAAATGATTATCCTATTTGTAAGTTCTCTCGAATTTATGAAGCACATGTTAAGTCAATGCTTATGCTGAAAACTGTGAATGGTGAGTCCGAGAATAGCAGGATCCACTGTATATATGTACCCCGCTTTGTGTTATTAGCTGTATTAACCTGGGTAGGAGTCGGCTCCATGCAGCAAACATTGACAAACTGATGCTTTGACAAAAAGGTTGCCATCGTGGCTAGGTAGACGAACCTCCTCTTAAGGGAGAACAACATGTACACAGCTCAAGAATGGGAACGGCAGAGCCTCACATGCTGAATGTTCTAAGTTGAGAGATAGGCAGAGAAGGCAGCCCATTAAACCCCTGCTTCAACTATTATGGCATATCTCAAAACTTCCATCTTGCGTTTGAGATGAGAATTTTTTTACTTTAAGTTATTGCTAAAATCATGCTATTTTCTCAGATGATTTTTAAGCGAAACATTTAAATAGAAATTGATATTTATTTACAGTCGAATAAAATAAAACTAATTTGTTTTGAATTTTTTCTAATTTTGTAAAATCTTGAATATTTTTTCTGTAAACTATTAAATTAAACAGAAAATTTAAGAATAACTATTTGTAAAATTTTTATTTTTTAAACAAAAAAAAATGTGAAACATTTAAAAATTCTCTGTATTTCCGAACTGAAAACAGCACCGCCAAAACCTAAATGCACAATCTGTCATTGTTCTTGTGCATCAGTCATGAGTTTGTAAGCTTGAATGGAGTGATACAATTAAATCGCTTATGGGTTATTAGTGCCTCTATAGAGTGCAACGTAAGTAGATAAGTAGGTAAGCAGTGAAAATAATATTGAGGGGTTATTTATTTAGCATTGGGTTGCCAATTAAGTTTCCGCCATTTTTTTTTTTAATTTCGGAATCTATTGTTTTCAAATTTTGGAATCTAGTTTTCTGGAGAATTATATTTTGGAATCATTTTATAATCTTTTTTTTCTGGTTATTTTAAGTTAATTTCTGTTTATTTTCACATCATTAAAATGGAATGCCAAGTTAATAAAAAAACAAAACATTTTTGACAGTTTTTTTTTGCTTTCATTTTTGTTTGTTTATTAACTTCTACCAACGAGGTATTGAACGTTGAGAAGGCGTTGGGAACAACAAGAAAGAATACATTATTGATTAATTAGTTGTTATTTTTTTTATTAAACCTTTTAAATAAAAAAAAAACGGTGGCGATTTACTTGCCAACCCGATATATAATATATATGTTGTGCCTTTGAATTTCACTTATTTCTAATGTTTATCAAAAAAAGTCTTAACTTCTATCCATTGTTTCGGAAATTTTTACATGAGGAATGATAATTTGTATTAGTTGGATTATTTAAACTACCATTCTTATCTTGGTTATTTTCACAACGTTTCAGCCGACCTAACCTCCGACCTTCTTCAGATGCATCGTTTTGAATCCGGGAATCTTTATATCGAACTCTGGAATCTGTACGGAATTTCAAATTGGACCCGAGATGCAACGAATAAAGGCGTTGAATATCAATTAGTTTAAAGTGACAGTCTTCTGGAGGTTGAAGGTTCATTCCTCACGACAGGCGATACTAACTAAGAATAAAATAAAACTTTTTAACACATATACCCAGTCATAACTGACGGAACGAGAACAATCTACCCTGTGCAGTAAATAACAGGTTCAGTTTGGAATTCTGTATAGGTTTCCGAGTTCAACATAAAGATTCCTGAGTTCGAAAATATGCATCTGAAGAAGATCGGAGGTTACATCGGCCGAAACGTTGTGAAAATAACAACCAAGATGAGAATGGTCATTTGAATAATTCAAATGATACACATTCTATCCATTTATTTGCTTTAGGCATTTGCTATGTTTGTCTTCAGAGCATCTTCAATTCCAGACATTAAGTTGATACGAAAGCTTGAAAGCAATAAACAAACTATTCATCCACTTGATGTGTATTAAATGCAAATTATATGTTGCATATTTTTATCTTGTTCTATGGATTTCTATTTAACCAACGACTCTTCCACTGGCACCAGAGAATTCCATTTTCTTCTTTAAATTATATCTTTAGCAAGCAAACTTTAGATAACGAGAGAAAGAACAATGTCTTCGACTGATATGAAAAGTCTTTGGCTCTCTTGACAGCTATTGTACATAAACATAACCTTTCGTTATTTTGATATGTGGTTGGGTATTGTATTCTTGGGCAAGGAACGTGAGCTGCATCTAATGATTATCAACTGTCGAATAGGTAAGCAGAGTTGAAGTCTCACCAATTTCGTTGCATTCACAGACATTCTAAATCGTTTGAGGCAAAGTTATGGACCCACACTTTCTTTCGACTATGGGTAACGCAACAGTGGGCATTCATGTACCATAGTCATTGGCAATGGTTCACTTATGGTAGTTGTTTACTGTTTACTGTTTACTTTTATTTATCCCAAACATTATTGCCACTGAAATCTACGGGGCTAGATTTATAGAGGGACAACTTAAGTGGGGAATTGGGCAGCAAGATGTTTTTTCGCATTTCGCATTAAAATTTCTGCATGTTACTACGGTCGAGGAAACAGGGAGCAGGGAAGGAATTTTAAAAGGCAAGAGTTTCGAGAAAAGAAGCTGTTAAAGTAGAAATTTTTTCGGCATCTAGGGACCTCTACAGTGAAGTTGTGGGATTTTGCTGCTAGTCGGGGGGGGGGTCGAACATATTTTCGTTGAGGTTGTACAAGTGCGGTAAGTTCGTTGGAGTTCAATTTCCTGGAAGTACTTGTAAAACAAGACAGCGATGTAATAGAGACTGGAGCTTGGCAAACAGTTGACTACATTGGATCACTTATGAGAGGTGTTGTAGGTATTAAACTATTTTTCTAGATCAATGGGCGAATCTAAGCGTCGACCTCGACCTCGACAGTGCTGGTCTATATTATTATAAAGTAGCTGTATCTAAAGAAAAAAAAAAGACATGTTTACAAAGAAACGGAAATAATTTGGGTGACTTTGATTTCGAAAGAAAATTCTTTTGTAAAATGTTTTTTTTTAAAGTTTGCTTTACTACTTAATGATCATCATCATCATCGTTTTTTTTTTGTTTTTGTCTTTTTTATGGAATCGCTCTAGACAAGGCATGAAGCCACTTGATGTAAGGAGCTCAAAGAAATACTACTTCAAGATAAAAAAATAGCCAACGATAAGTGTTGGAAAGATAGATTCCTACCCAGAAACCAGCAATTCTTCCCTCTTTGTCAGAAACATCGCTCATGAAATGTGAGGACAAAATAAGAGAAGCGAAAGTTATGAGGATGCTGAAAGCAACCCCAAGATCAACTTTCTACTCTCCTTAAATGTCCGTTTTACATGCTGGCATGTTTTTGACGGCTTTTAGGTATTGACTTCCAAACTAACCTATCTCTAGCCATGTTTTTATTTATCCATCTTTCTCTCGTCCATTTTATCACTCCCCCCATGTTTTCCTTGGCTTTCCCCTGTGAACTGAACCTGATACATCAACTGTTTTACATCTACTAACCCAAGCACTCTCAGCCATTCTTTCAACAGGCCCATAACATCGAAGTCACCTGTTTTGCGCACATCTCGCTATACTGTCCATATGTAATCTACCGCTGAGTCATAAAATCTAAGCCTGTCTTTAAGACTCACATTACACATCCATCGTATCATTCTTATATCATTTCCCTCCATGCAACGCAAATCCTCAACGCTCCCTTGCGAGGTTTAACTTCCATATACCATCACACTGTGTACATATGCCTGGTTGACAGTGGTAACATTCTGCTGGTTATGACAATCGATGACATTAATAGTAAGGAACAAATAATGTGTAATTAATGTGGAGGCGAAAAATATACACACACACAGACATCCTTAAAGTCGCCTTATCTAATTAATATATTTATTTTTCAAGAAATCAAGAAAGAATAATTGCACATGATAACTTCCCTTTAATCTGTTTCGGTGAGTAAGAGAAAATGTCTCCACTCTAACAGTTTTGTTAGCCGGAATAATTATTTATAAAAAACTGATACAAAATAAAATATATTCATGCTAATAACATAGTGGGAAATAAAAGAAAAAATAGGCTAATCTGAATCAACTATCGATATGTCAGACGGATTTCTATTTAGGTCTGACTTTAAAAATCCGGCAAGATAACTTTATATGATAGGTGAGCAATTGTTGTTTATCTATTTGTCATTTATATGCTCCAAAAATACTTGACAGAATTGTACCAAATTTGCTATCAAGCATCTCTGAGATGACTGGTACGTCATGAGATAGAATGATACTATCGCTAACTATAATAAAACTTTTAATAATATACAGCCACGGCCTTCACAAGTATTGGTCAGAATTGTCCCAACTTTCGTATGTGTGTCACAGTGATAAAAATGAGATTACTATTACTATTAATAATTATAATAACTAGCTGAACTCTGTGGAAATTCCACGGTGCTTTCTTCATCAATCTGTATGATTTACTGTTCAAAATAATATTTAATTTGAAATAATTTTTGCAGGGTCAATATTAAGGTTTCCGCAGAAATAATTGTCATTGTCAACTCAATATTCTTTAAATAAATAAAACGGATATGTCTCGTCTTTATTTATTTAAAATTATAGCAATTTAATTCTTAAAAAAAAAATTCTCTGTCTTCTTATCGTTAAAAATAATTGCCAGGTCAATATTCTTCAAATCAATAAAACGAATGTCACTTTTTGAAAATGTATTGTAAACAGAAGGACATAATTTGATTTTAGAACAATTCATTTTAAAATCGGTAAAGTTGGAACTTTTTTACTTCAGCGGTTTAAGGTTAATTACCAATCACCATCTTTTCTGATCAAACGATCTCATTTTTTAATGTGTGTGAAAGGTGATAATGTACGCACGAACATGAAATACCTTAGTGTATTATTATTATTATTATATAGATTATAGACACTTATAAACTCCAAAACTATGAGTCGGAATGGCGTTAAATTTGGCATAAAGAGATGTTAGATATAATAGACTTACAAATACTGACTAATGGAATGTTGGCACTTAATGAAACCTTAAAAACTAAGTTAATTGCATAACTACTACTGAAATAATGTGTGTTGTATTGGGAATGCTTATTTCGAAACATTCTCCTTTACTATTTTGAAATGTTGTGCCCTATCCAGAACCAAAGAATCAGTGGAATAAGAAAAGAGAAAGGAAAAGAATAAGAATAATCAAAGGAAAAATGGATGAATACGGGAAGAAGAAAAAAAGAATGTTGCGAAAGAATGCATGACGAAAGAGAAAAGAAGAGAATAAGAAGAATGAAAGAAAGAATTGAAGAATACAGGAAGAAAAGCGATCAAAATAAAAAGAAAGAACAGATGATAAAAAGATAATAATTAAGGCGAATAAGAAACATACGAAGAAGAAAATATCACGTTTTGAATAAGAATGAAAATAAAAAAATGCAGGAAAAAAACCAATGAAAAGAGATATTAGCGAATATTGAGTACAGCAAATAAATGTTGAAAAGTAAAACGATAGAATGTTTGTGTCCGGGATTACTGCCCCAGTACCCTATCCAGAACCAGTCTTCCTTTACCTACGAATTCACCAACCAGTGTTCAAGCGTGATGGAGAGGATCGGAAGGAAAATTTCAACAGCGCTATTTTTTCAGTTTTATTTTTGTATCCCTCACTTAAAATATTGTCATAAAAAATTATATGGAGTCGCGTTCAACAATAACAACATATTAAAAAATAAATACGGTACTGCATAGATTCCTTAATTGTTAAAACTTCTACTCTTTCCAAAAGTGTGATGTTAAATTTGAAAACTTGTATTCCTCATAAAATATATAATTTATTTAATAAGTGTCAGAACTTTCGATAAAATTGAATAGTTTTCTAATTTGTTGTTCCTGGTGTATCTTGAACATTAAACAAAATAAAAATAAAATATGACACTATACCTTACCATTCTGATTCTACATTGGTAAATAAATATTTAATTAAACACTATTGAATCCTTCAATATTGTGATTTTATGTATTTACTGTTGCCTCGTAATATCTGGTGCTATCAGATTAGGCTGTCTGAAGATATCGGCTTCCTGACCTAAACTGCACCAAACATTGATGTTATTGTTTTTTTTCCTTTCGCTTTGAAAAACTCAATCACGTCCTGCAAAGCCCAAAACAAAAACGGCAATTTTCCTCTACGAAACAATTACACCAAACACTATGAATAAATATTTGAAGATATAATGAACTTGAAGCATAAAAACTTTCACCAAAATGACCTGATTCGGAATTAAATAATCCGAAAAAGGTCAATATGCCGTAAAACAAAGCAACCAAGCCTTGTATTAAACTGTCTTCAACCAAAATTGCATTGGTATGGTCGATAAAAAAAATAAGAATTAAACTTCTTATATTATATGCATAATGTTTCAAGCAAACTACAACATCCTTCGAATTAAGACTGATTTGTTTACAAAAAGTAAACTATGAGAGAGTGCCCTATTATTGATTGATGGGGATGAGATCCTTGCGCCACCACTTGTCCTATACATGTTGTATCAGTATCTGCTTCTTAGAGATATCAACTCATTACCGTATGCATTTAGGACAATGCTCTATAGAGAGTTTAAAGCGATTACATTTATAGTTTTTTTCATGTGGTAAACATTCCAGTGTCTGACATATTTAAATTGCAAACATGATGAGCGTAATATTAATAACAATAATAATCTATATATTAATACGATAGCATGTGTGTTCGTGTGTCACGCTTCCGGCAAGAGCTCTGTGCATGCGTACCGCACCTAGATTTTGAAAAACATTCAATTCGCCTAATTTTCGAAACATTTTCAAGTATTTCCCTTTGCCGCCACGGTTAGCGACGTAGACTTTTTGACTTCGGCCCGACTGGTTTATAGTTCGATCCAAACCGACCTCTAAGATTTTTTTTTACATTTCGATGGGAAGGGGAAAAGAGGTAGGGAGGGGGCGACCGGGAAAACACATATTAATACAATAGCGTGTGTGATTTTGTGTGTCATGCTTACATCAAAAGCAACGACCTTCCGAATCTTTGTATGCTACTCATGCATACTTGGCCTTTTGGCTAAGATCAAAGTGTAGTATCTGTTCCGATGGATACTGCACCCCATGGACTGGTATTGTCTTGGCCTTCGAGGCTTGATTTACACCGGTCTATGGGTTTGTCCTGTGCAGTTCTAGGAGGTCCACCCTCCCAGGCTTTGCCTCCCCTCTTTGGGGGGGGGGGAGTAAGTTTATTGCTTACTGCCTGGGGCGCCAGTACCGGGGAATGCCGACGGGGCTGCCCAGGCAATTTTTAATGGCCAGAGTGCTCACCTTTTCGGGCGCTGGTTTTTTAAGTCCCACTTTCCCGACCCGACCTTGGGTCACATCTTACCTTGTGGGAGTAAGATAAAACTGGCCTTGTGCCTAACCTCCTGGGGAGGTAAATAAAAATAAAATGCTACTCATGAATTGGCTTGGATTTTTGGCTAAGATCAAAGTGTAGTATCTGTTCCGATGGATACTGCACCCCATAGACTGGTATTGTCTTGTCTTCGAGGCTTGATTTACGCCGGTCTATGGGTCTGTCCTGTGCAGTTCTAGGAGGTCCACCCTCCCAGGCTTCGCCTCCCCTCTTTGGGGAGGAGTAAGTTTATTGCTTACTGCCTGGGGCGCCCCTACCGGGGAATGCCAACGGGGCTGCTCAGGCAATTTTTAATGGCCAGAGTGCTTACCTTCTCGAGCGATGGCTTTTCAAGTCCCACTTTCCCAACCCGACCATGGGTCACATCTTACTTGTTGGAGTAAGATAAAACTGGCCTTGTGCCTAACTCCTGGAGAGGAGTAAATAAATATTCATGAATTGGAGCCAAATTTAATTTAATCGAAAACATTTTCAAAGTAAGGTTTAGTCGTCGAAATATTACCTTCACTAGAAATATTGTATATAAAGAAGTTTTGTAAATTGTTTCATGTATTGTTCGTTTTTAAAAAATAAATATACAAGTCCAAATCTTATATTTTATTCAAGCATGTATAGGTTAGGAACAAGATAATTAGTATTAAAAACATCATTTCGTGTAATTTACACGGGTCCTGCTAGTAATATTAATAATATGATAGCATGTGTGTTCGTGTGTCACGCCCCTAAAGAAATGCAATAAATAAACAACAAATAAATTGGATGAAGAAACTTAGAATCGAAACCGTAACATCTAGCTGAAAAGCGGCGACTTTACCATGTTAAATAGATAAAAATTTACTTAATTAAACTATTAACTGACCCTGCTCTGTGGCTTCAGCGTGGAAGGAGGAGGGCATTCTGGAAGGCTGAGGAGACGCGGAAACGCTTACCAAATGGGCCGGTTTCAGGCTTACAATATTTATTTATTATTTATTTTTTTTAATATTCAAAATTTCTTCTTCTTCTTCTTCTTCTTCTTCTTATTATTATTATTATTATTATTATTATTATTTATATATTAATACGATAGAGTGTGTGTTATTTATTTTGTGTGTCACGATCTGACGCACCTATTTAAGATTTGCCCCTGACAACGGGGGGGGGGGGGGTAGAGAGTGGGGAGGGAGGATGCGAGTTAGAGGGGAGTCGTGACCGATGGTGACTTCTGAAGAGACAGCTTTTGCCCCGGCAACCAAGTAATATAAATAAATATATATACTTCCATCCCGTCTTGCAAAATTTTGGTGAGTAAAATATGAGCATATTTCTAGACACCGGATAATATTATTAACAGTAAATTATACAGATTGATGTAGAAAACACTGTGGAATTTCCACAGGGTCCCACTAGTAATAATAATAATGATAATAATAATTATTATTATTGTTAGTATTATAATTATTATTATTAATATAAGCTGTACCTACCCGGTGCTGCCCTGGATGTAGTGAAGTCATTTTTTTTTTTTTTTTTTATACAGAAAAATAAATAAAATTTTAGTTGTAAGAGAAACAAATAATATATTCATCAATAAATAATGAGCTATTTTTAGGTTATAACTGAAACATGTTTTCACTTTTCCAGTTGTCCGGGTAAGACTACATCATTTTTTAAAAAATAAACTAAAGCGAAGTACTTTATTATAGTGTCAATACCATGGTAAAACATGAAAGTTTGGCTAGTCAGAATCAAAGTTCAACATGTCAGCTTAAATGCTATTTAAGTCCAACTTTTAAAATCTCACAAGATAATTTTATATGTTGGATTATTTAGCTAAATAACGTAATTAATTATTACATTTGAGTACACACTATGCACAATGCTTCAAGCAAACTACACCACACTTTTATTAAAGTGACTATTATCACTGAATAACCTAAATCACAAGAATAACAGAAATATAAATCATTTTGCTTCTCTGAACTCGGAATGATCAAAACTCTGATATCAAATGGTAGAAAGTATAGAAGCCGAAGTCTTTCTGAAGCCATAGAACTAATAATGGTATTAGTGGGTCAGCAACGGTGCTTTATAGCAGAGTTTTGGTTGGCTTCTCGGATTAGATTGGGAGATGGAGGTTCACGCAGGAAGCTATCATTAATTATTTGTGAGATAATTTTGCTGTTTGCATTCTGCTTTTGCGTTGACATTCATTCTGGTTGACATCCTGAAAGCATAGAATTTCATTATTTGGCCGTTTTGCAGGCTGAATGTCTTTGCTTTCTCAATATCAGTTAATGGTTCACATGTTTTGTTGCATCATCTCTTTGTTGTTGTTGTTGTTGTTATTATTATTATTTGAATTATTTGTATTATTTTACTTATTTGTATTATTTGACTTATTTGTATTATTGCCACTTATGTGTCTTGTATTATAACTTGCATGTTCTTCAGGCTGAAAGAATTCATATAATTTCATCTTCTTTTGTTACCTGTTGAAATGGAAAGCAAGCAATAAGGCTCGTTTCGCTGATAATTTACCATTAATATATCTATCTATATATATATATATATATATATATATATATATATATATATATATAATAATAATCCAGGTAAAATATCCACAGGGTAGTAATCCAAAGAATTTCAACCGGGTTTATAAAAAGTGCTCAATATCAAATAGAGCTTTTATATATGATTATTTTTATTTAAACAGACATGTACAAAATCTGCGACACTGGCATGTCGATGTCATCGATCAACAACTATTATAAACTGAGATCTCATCAGGCAGAGTTAGAATCCGATCTTAACCTTAGATCATATTTGGAAAGAACCTATGATCTAAGGTTAAGATCAGATTCTAACTCTTCCTGATGAGATCTCAGTTTATAATAGCTGTTCATCGATAACATCGACATGCCAGTGTCGCAGATTTTGTACATGTCTGTGTAAATAAAAGTAATCATATATATATATATATATATATATATATATAAGTGTAGGTTTGTAATATATATATATATATATATATATATATATATATATATATATATATATATATATATACTAGCTGAATACTCGTCACAGAACAGGTAAAATTAATTCAGCGACCAAAACAGTTATGTATCACTTTAATGTCTCTTTATGAAGATTAAAATCAAGATATGATAAAAAAATTTATGTCTAGAATCGTTTGCAAATTTTTATCATAATCACTTATATGATTTTGAGGATCAAGAGAACAATAGGGACCCCAGATCATTAACACAAGATGCGGGACATATTTTGGAATCACCGGTTGACCTCGCAATACACGTGGTCTCTATTTACAAAACACTTGTAAATAAATCTTTTATTTATTTTACTAAATGCAGTATATTTCGGATTTTTATTTTTTTTTAACATGTTAATATTTATTTTAAGGCAGAGAGTCCATAAATAAAACAAATAAAATATTAACATGTTTTCTTTTAAAACATGTTTTTGTGTCACTATTTACTTGCCTCCCCACGAGGGCAGAAATGGGGGGGGGTATGAAATATTTATCACCGTACTTAAGTAATCTTTCGTTTTGTAGGGAAAAATCAAGCTTCCCAAAAAGGGGCACTCTGGATCTTACCTCAGTTTAGAAGGATTTTTCCATACTACACATTGCTCCTAGCCTGAGGAGGCAAAACGGATGATTACGCAAGTTATTTTAATAAATAAACGAAATATATACGCTTTTTAAAAAATCGGCTGACTTGTAATCTTTCGTTTTGCCTCCCCACGAGGGCGGAGTTAGACTTCAAAAATCAGTTTCCAAACGGAAGCAATTTAAAATTTATGAAGTTTTTTCCTTTTTTTTCTGTAAGCAACAATTATAAACAAATAAATAAAACTTCGCTAGTTACTCGCCTCCCTACGAAAAGAAAAAAAAGTATCCACTTTTTCTTAAAATACACAACACGAAATATAGAATTGCGTTTAAAATCTGTTTTTATTTAGTAAATAAAAGTAAAAAAAAAAAATGATAAATTGTTTTGTTTATTGCAAAACGACAGATTACAAGTCAGCCGATTTTTAAAAAAGCATATACATGTTAAAAGAAAAAAAACCCGAGTTGTTTTGTAAATAGTGACACAAAAACATGTTTTAAAAGAAAACATGTTAATATTTATTTGTTTTATTTATGAACTCTCTGCCTTAAAATAAATATTAACATGTTAAAAGAAAAAAAAAATTCCGAAATATACTGCATTTATTAACATAAATAAAAGATCTATTTACAAGTGTTTTGTAAATAGAGACCACGTGTATTGCGAGGTCAACCGGTGATTCCAAAATATGTCCCGCGTCTTGTGTTAAAGATCTGGGGTCCCTATTGTTGTCTTGGTCCGATTTTGATTCTAGAAAATGCCCCAAAATTAATGCTCATGTTTAAGGAGTCTTTAAAAAGAAATTGAAATTCAGTAAATTTTACTTAATTGGTGTCTGATTACTATAGATCAAATTTAATGCAAATCTGAAATATTAAAATCTTTAAATGGTAGGGTGTGCTCATGTTATGCCCCATAAAAATCCTTTAAAATATTTCCAAAAAATAAAGATTTGGGGAATATTTATTAATTGATGTCCAATACTTATTTTTTTAAATTTCACAAATATCCGAGGTATCTTCACCTACATGTAAGCAATCAAATTGAACCGTCGACACACGTATCGCGAATTTCGACTTGTATTTTGGGAAATTGTACAAATGTGAGTTTTTCTTTATTCGATTTTCCTTGTCCCTCTGAAGATTCATTTTTATCTAAAATTCAAACTTGGTTTGATTGTATGGCTCCAATAATAAAATGCTGTAGGAAATTGAGAATAAAGCACTTTGCTTGATACAATTTTTTTGCGTTGTTGGAATGGACATCAATCAATCTCTCTCATATATATACTAACTGGATCCGTGTCCCGGCATTGCCCGGGGAAATATAAAATAATGATGTAATTGAAAAAAATATATTAGAGTTACAAGTCTGAAAAATTAGAAAAAACATATCACTGTAAGTAATTCAGGTGATTGAAATAGGATTTCTTCATGTTTTGGCGAAAATAAATCCTTCTAGACTGAGACATTTTTTTTTTGGGGGGGGGGGATACCAATCCAGTGCCCCGTTTTCGGGACATTTGCTTTTCCCCACACTAAAAAGCGATCTATTAAGTTATTTATTGGATTTGAAAAGCAAGAAATAGAAACACTGGAAAAAGTTTAAAATAAAATAAAAAAGTTAAAAAAAAATGAAAAGTTAGGAAAAAATGCTTTTTTAAATCGAAGTAAATTGTCCTGATTGAACACTATATCTGTTCTGTCCTCGGGCAGTGAAGGAAAACTCCTTCAAGATGAAGCATTGTTTTTGGTACAAATCAAGTGTCTCTTTTTGGTGAAATAGGTTTTTCCCACACTAAAAAGCAAGCGTATGTCTAAACCCGTGGTCGTTCAGAAGCCACAAAATCAGTAAACTCTATGATGTTATTTATTGAATTTCAAAAGCCAGAAAAAAAATACTGGAAAAAGCTAAAAATAAAAAATGAAGAAAAAATGCTTGTATATTTGTAAATACCATAATTCTCAAAAACCAACATCATTTTGCTTCGTCATAAACTTTAACCTACAAATTTCTGACGTATTTGCATGAATTGAAAAATTCAAGCAAAAACTATGTATATTCTTTCGACTGCTAGTCTACATATGTTTTTCTTAACACTTGATATATCCAAAGTCTTTGAGAAGGGCTGGCATAAAAGTCTTCTCACAAAAATTAATTCATATGGTATTATTAGACGAATATTTAATATAATTAGATCCTTCCTATCCAAAAAAAATATCCAGGTTGTCCACGATGGGGGTTCATCCGAATAACATGACATAAATGCAGATGTACATTAAGGATCGATCGTTGGACCTTTATTGTTCCTGATTTTCATAAAGTACCTCCCTGATGACATTGTGCCTGAGATGGGTATATTTGCTGACGACAATACACTCTACTCTCATCATGTGAGTAAAACAGACGTGCATATATTCGAGGCAATGGCTGAATTCTTAGAAAGTGACCTCCAGTCTGTAGTGTAATAAAGGTCATAAATGGATGGTAACAATAACAACAAGAAACCATTTTATATATATATATATATATATATATATATATATATATATATATATATATATATATATATATATATATATATATACATATATATATATATATATATATATATATATATATATATATATATATATAAATATATATAAATATAAATGTATATATAAATATTTGCTAATCAAATTTCTTTAGCTGTGCGTTGGTGTTACCAGGCATCTAATCCTAGAATTGTTTTTTCTGCTCGACCTTTGCTCAAATCTATTCATAAGGATGTTCTCCCACCCCAACATATCAGTAATATTATTTATCAATTTAAATGTCGGTGCGATGCCGTATACGGGGGAAGAACAGTGCAACGGTTTGAATCCAGAATCAAACAACACATCCCCCTGCCATACGCCAGGGCCGACTAAATAATTTAAATAATTTAGTCAATACATCCGGGTCTGCTATTGCTGACCATCTTATAAATAGCGCCGAATGTGCGTCGACGTACACTAGTGACTGGTTTTCTGTCATAAGTAGATCGCATTCTCTATTCCACCTCAAAGTCCTGGAAGCCATATATATCAAGTCAATCAAACCCTCCCTTTGTAAACAAAAGGAGTGGCTTTTAGGACTTAATGTGATCAACTTGTGACCCTTCTCCCCATATTTTTTTTTTCATAATTTTTTTTGTCCTTCTAAACTTGTCACTATTATATATTTTTTAGTTTTTAGTCGTATTTAATTACTTCCATGTTAATACCATGATGAGTGTGGACGAAAGCCGGCTTAGTACATTAATTAATTTTTTTAAAATCGTTTCCTCTCGTTTTTATACTTGTTTAATTTCATTCTACCCTCCCAAAATGTCCCAAACGTCCGTATTCCTCGCCGTTATTAAATTTTGTACCACGAAAAATTTATTTAAATATATATAAATATATATATATATATATATATATATATATATATATATATATATATATATATATATATATATATATATATATCAGTTTCTATCAAATTCACTTGCATCAAAACTGTTTAATGTCCTTTGTCTCTTGAAATGGTTGGTAACTAAGTTCGCCAACCCAGCAACAGATGTTAGGTCTCTTCCACTCTCAGATCTGATCTTTTTCTTAAAACGGTTTCTTAAATAAAAGAAAAAGTGTATGTATCAGATGTATGCATTTAAGGATCAATTACTCTTTTATCATTTTTAGTGTCATGGTGCTTGAATTACTAAGATGATATTATGGCATTGAAGTAAA
>OY744517.1:86668213-86683213 GCA_963556195.1 Sepiola atlantica | reverse complement strand
TGATACAATCATTAAGGTCTTCCGGCTTACCATTATTAATAAATATTTCCCTGATCTTATTAAGTTCAGAATCCACTCTACTGGGAGAACAGATAATAAGGACTCTATGCACCAAAGTATTATTTACCTCCTCTTCAGGAGGTTAGGCACAAGGCCATTTTTATCTTACTCCCACAAGGTAAGATGTAACCTAAGGTCTGGTCGGAAAGTGGGGCTTGAAAAGCCAGCACCCGAGAAGATGAGCACTCTGGCCATTAAAAATTGCCTGGACAGCTCCGTCGGCATTCCCCAGTAGGGACGCCTCAGGCAGTAAGCAATGAACCTACTCCTCCCCAAAGAGGGGAGGCAAAGCCTGGGAGGGTGGACCTCCTAGAACTGCACAGGACTGTCCCATAGACCGGTGTAAATCAAGCCCGAAGGCCAAGACGATACCAGGCCATGGGGTGCAGTATCCATCGGAACAGATACTACACTTTGATCTCGACCTAAAGAGTAATTTACTCCTCTCCAGGAGTTAGGCACAAGGCCAGTTTTTATCCTACTCCCACAAGTAAGATGTGACCCAAGCTCGGGTCGGAAAGTGGGGGTTGAAAAGCCAGCGCCCGAGAGGTGAGCACTCTGACCATCAAAATTTGCCTGGGCAGCCCTGTCGGCATTCCCCGGTAGGGGCGCCTCAAGCAGTAAGCAATTAACTTACTCCTCCCCAAAGAGGGGAGGCAAAGCCTGGGAGGGTGGACCTCCTAGAACTGCACAGGACAATCCCATAGACCGGCGTTAATCAAGCCCCGAAGGCCAAGACAATACCAGTCTATAGGGTGCAGTATCCATCGGAACAGATACTACACTTTGATCTCGACCAAAAGGCCGAAAGACCGATTAGGCCAAACTTTGTAGATTTTAGTACAAAGGAAGACCAGTTCACATACAGGCCGGTAAAAGTAAGCTTCCTGTAAATGGAAGTGACAAAACCACCTCTTGAACATTCCACAAAGACATCCAAGAAGGAATAACAGTTATCCTTCTCACTTTCTATAGTGAACTGTAGAACCCCATGAAGAGAATTCAACTTATTAAAGAAAGTTAACGCTTCACTTTGCGAAAAAAAACAAATTCGTAATATCCAACAAAAATATCAGCTCAGGTAGGAGCCACTGGACTCTCTATTGAGACTCCGGCAATCTGACTGTACATAATATCAGCGAAACTAAACTCCTCTTATTTTGTACAAAGAAATATTAATTCAACAAGTATATCCTTTGAAAAGGAAGGAGCTGTCAGGCGACCACCATAGAGTGTGTCGGTACAAATACGTACAGTCTCATCTAATGGTATATTCGTAAAGAGACAGGAAACATCAAAGGAACACATAAAGGATGTTTCAGAACTGACGGATGTCAACAAACTGATAGGAATCAGGTATGCAATGTGTAGTGTATAACTCACGCACAGGTTGTAAGATTTCTAAAAGCCACTGAGTCAAAGAATGCTGGTCAAACCCTATTATAGATAATATGGGTATCAGTGGCACACCCTGCTTGTGTATTTTCGGAAGACATATAATCTAGGAGGAATTGACCCAGAGTGTCTAACCCTGTCATAGACTTCCTTAGAAAATAGCTGTTTTTTAAATAATGAAAGTAAACGCTTCTGAATTTTGTCTATATCGCTATACATAAACCTTCTTTGTGTCGGCAGAAGGAGTTTGTAAAAGTGCTAACTCTCTTTGGGGAACATTGACCCCAGCCCCCGTTTTTTTATTATCCTACGCTGTGCCCTTTTTAACCGACTATTTAATTTAAAATTTGTTTTAATTACGTATCAATATTCCCTGTCATTTCAATTTCTTCCTTAGCTTTTTATTTTTGCTAATATTATTGATTTATTTATACTATCGGTTTCTCCTGACAAAATGATAGTCGAAAGAGCTCTAGAGAGTTTTCTGAGAATCATTTTCAGAAGCATATATATATATATATAGTTCCGAATACGTTCGTCGAACACTCTCGACTAGTCTTCTATCTGTGCCCGCTTCTAGATACATATACATATAGATCTTAATTTCCCTTAATTACGTGACAGTTTCCGTTGGCCGAGTGGATATGGCGACTGCTTGCAGATTCTAGTCTGACTCTATGAATCAGGTTCGCGCCTCCCGATTGTTACTTTCCTGCACTGATGAGAGCAATAAGCTTGAAACGCTAGCGTCTGTAGGTATTAATAATTTAATATTTATTAATAAATATTATACTAAGCCCCTTTAAGAAATTAAAGTTGAGCACTCTCGGGGATGTTAAAAATAGACTGTCAAAAAGCTCTAATGCAAAGTTCCGATTACGTTCGTCGAACACTCTCGACTAGTCTTCTATCTGTGCCCGCTTCTAAGTACATATAGATCTTAATTTCCCTTAATTACGTGACAGTTTCTGTTGGCCGAGTGGATATGGCGACTGCTTGCAGATTCTAGTCTGACTCTGTGAATCGGGTTCGAAATTGTTACTTTCCTGCACTGATGAGAGCAATAAGCTTGAAACGCTAGCGTCTGTAGGTATTAATAATTTAATATTTATTAATAAATATTATATATATATATATATATATATATATATATATATATATATATACACACTAGAACGGGTGAAATTAATTCACTGAATGGAATAGTTCTACACCACTTTTATGTCCCCTTAAAAGATTAAAATCAACCTATAATGATACTAAACCTTATGTCTAGAATACTTATTCGAATTTGGATCAAAATCGATTACATGATTTTGATTCTAGAAAATGTCTCAAATTTAAGACTTAAGCTTAAGGGTTTTAAGAAGAAATTAAAATTCAAGGAATCTTGCTTAATTGATGGCCAATGACTATTAGTTAAATTTAATGGAAATTTTAGATATTTGAATTTTTAAATTAGAAGTTGTGACCATATTATGGCCTCCCAAAAACTTAAAAGTACTTCAAAGAAATTGAAATTTATGGAATATTTATCAATTGCTGTCTAATTCTTATTGTTAACATTTCACAAAAATTGGAAGTATCTAATTTTGCACCCTTTGCATAAAACTTAAACTAGATATAGCCCGCATTACCCACCCTTACGTCTCGCAGCTTTGTTGCAACATTTATAATGATCGGTTAATTAGTTTAGGAATGAACCCTATGCATATAAATATGTAAATATATACACTCTTCCAAACTTTATATATATATATATATTAATATTGGAAATGATTTACAAAAGTATTTTATGTATTATGTTGCCTTTTTTGTTGACGCTAATGATTTTCATGTAATATCACTAAACGAAAGATTTATTTAGTCCGTGGGGCTGGAGATAAACGAAGAATACCACCAAGTTAATAACGATATGTAAAGGATTCAAATATATACCTCAGAAGAGGAACTGCCTAATGCAAGTGCCGTCAAGTGGTCTAAGACGGCGGCCACATTAGATGGTCCCTCTTCTGAGGCACATGTTCGCATCCTTTACACTTCCTTATTAACTTCGTGATATTCTTTGTTTATCCCCAACCCCACGAACTAAATAAATATTTTGTTTAGTGATATTACCATGCGAAAATATTAGTATCAACACAAAAACAATATAATACATAGCATTATTCAGGACCGGCGGGGCAGTTATAAAAGTGGGGGGGGGGGCTCTCCTAAAAATATAATATTTTTTGATGTCTTTGTGAACATTTACAGAAAATTACTCAGTTGTTCCAGTGTTTTCATCTAATTCGCATATCTGTACACACCATAAAAGCGTATGTAAATTAGACAGCAAAAAAATAAATCTTTTTATTTAAAAAGATAATAGAGAAGTAAAGAGATTTATTATTTTTAGTTATGCAAGAAGCATGTCTTCATAGATATGTCACAGTTTATGAATTATCGAATGAAATAAAGTAGAATAATTGCAGTTGTGACTCAATGGGTCACGGATACGTTAAGTTGTTATATATATATATATATATATATATATATATATATATATCTCTAATGTGTTTGTATATATATATATATATATATATATATTTTACTAGCGTCCAGATTTTGAATTTCGGGTTTGATGCGGTCAGTATATATATTCACACTGATGAGTCTTAAAATGACGAAACATGTTTGTGGATGACTATATTTTATATAGATATTTAGATATTATGTTTCGGAACTTTTTAGATTAAAATTGATAATTTGGATTATTTGGACTGTATTTTTAGCTTTTTTTATATATCAGCCGATGTAACCTCCGACCATTTTCGGGTGTATCTTTCCAAACTTAGAAACCTAATAGTTGAACTAGGGAATCTTTATGTCGACCTCGGAAACCGATACGAAATTTCGAACTGAATCCTTTATTTAATCTATGGGGATAGATTTTCCTCATTCCGTCAGCCATAACCTAGTAGAAGTATTAATTTTATGTTATTCTAGTTATTATCGCTTGTAGTAAGGATTGAACCTTCAACCTGCAGAAGACTGTCACTTGTTATTGATTGTTGGACATGTGCGTAATAGGTAACAGCGTTGGTTACCAACCAGTTTTACGTGACATTTTTGCAATAGTTATCAGTTAAGTAGTTCGTTCTGGAAAGGCAGTGTATGGATCAAGTTGGCTGTGTGACTGTTCATGGCTAAGCATAGTAATGGAAATTACCTAGAAATTGATGATGCAACCAAGACGGCTGGAGATGATGTTTTGAAAAAATAGATGAATTAACATAATGAATATAAGTTGTATATTACTGCTGTGCTTAAAACGATGTTGACAAACATTTGTGTATAAAATTATAATTGTATATCTTTATTATTATCATGCATCATCAACTACCACTCAGTGTAGCCCCTCCCCCCTACAGGACGTAGCTTCCAGTAATGTATTATTTATTTAGCGAACAGGTGTATTTTGTCTTGGTTTGTCTGCAGGTGTCTCTGCATCAATCAACCAAATGTTATTCTTCCGGCTAACTAAGGTGTCTCTGCGTCAATCAGCCAGATGTTATTCTTCTGTCTCAAATCAGCTATATGTTATTCTTCTGGACAGCTGAGATGTCCCTGTGTAAATCAGCTTGATGTAATTCTTCTGACCAGCTGAGATGTCTCTGTCAATAAGTTGGATGTTATTCTTCTAAGCAGTTGAAATGTCTCTGCATCAATCAGCTGGATTGTATTCTTCTGGACAGCTGGGATGTCTCTTGGTCAATAAGCCGGATGTTATTCTTCTGACCAGCTGGGATGTCTCTGCGTCAATCAGCTGGATGTTATTCTTCTAAGCAGCTGAAATGTCTCTGCATCAATCAGCTGGATTGTATTCTTCTGGACAGCTGGGATGTCTCTGTGTCAATCAGCTCGGTGTTATTCTTCTGGACAGCTGGGATGTCTCTGCGTCAATCAGCTGGATGTTATTCTTCTAAGCAGCTGAAATGTCTCTGCATCAATCAGCTGGATTGTATTCTTCTGGACAGCTGGGATGTCTCTTCCTCAATAAGCCGGATGTTATTCTTCTGGACAGTTTAGATGTCTCTGCGTAAATCAGCCAGGTGTTATTCTTCTGACCAGCTGGGATGTTTCTGCGTCAATCAGCCGGATTTTATTCTTCTGGACAGCTGGGATGTCTCTGTGTCAATCAGCTCGGTGTTATTCTTCTGGGCAGCTGGGATGTCTCTGCGTCAATCAGCTGGGTGTTATTCTTCTGACCAGGTATTATCTCCGTTACCCCTAAGACGGATATAAAACATATTCAACATGACTCGTATGCGTCCATTTATCCGAAGCCAGCTAGAGGCAAGATCAAGATAATAACTCGATTCACCATATGATAATCAGATATCAGATAGGGCAACAGAGGTGATCACTGGAGAAGGAATATAACATTACATTCTCGGTTGTTGTTGTGACTATGACTTGTGACAGGGGTGAGGAATACACACCTGATTCCACTAAAGAAGTCTAGTTTGAGAGTATCTGATTTCGATAACTGAATCAGTACTTGTAAAGTATAGGTAAAGACGAGATGGCATCTGCCAAGGAATACAAATCCAACAAATAAATATTTGTGTAACAAAATGCAATGTTGTCTAGATTGTCTCACCACCAAATAATTCTGTCAATCATGATGAACTTTGTGTAATCTTCGTGTGCCAAAAACTCACAAATATATCTTTGTCTATTATCATAAACAAAGTAAGCATGTTTTCTTTGGAAGCAAAATAATTGAATTCTGTTCAACTTTCACAGTGTTAAATGTTTCGAGTATTACTTGCGAACATAAAGAAATTTAGTTATATCTTTATGAGTACAGTCCTTCATTATTTTTTAAAGTTTTTGTCTATGTATAAGCACAAGTAGGAGACCGATAATATTTATAACATGAAGAACCTGAGTTGGTCATTTAATGGATTTAAGTTATAAATAATTCTGAAATTAATAGTTCAAAATAAAATTCTGTGTTCAGGAACATTTCTAACGCTCTTGACTTTATTTTTGTTTGAGATGAAGTTTCCAAGTAAATATTTTTGATACAATTATCTGGTTTCTTCCAGGATAAGAATTGCTTATATTTTGTTTTATCCATGGATTACTTTTGTTACTATTTTTGGGATCGGTTTTTAATAGTGTACATTACTACTTGTGGTGATATTCTCTTGCGTTTATGATGGACTATTCCAATCAATTTATTCTTTCCTTTACTTTTATTACCCTTGACTGTTAATAAACAGAGAGAGAGAGAGAGAGAGAGAGAGAGAGGGGGAGTTACGGAAGCGAGAGTAATAGATATCATATAAAATAAGAGTGGGGGTCAAACAGCTTACAATGAGAGAGGATGTGGGTTATAGATAGAAGCTTAGTAAGAGATGGGTTACTTGGTAAGCTAATTGTGAATTGCGTCTAATAAAAACAATTAAAACAGAAGTTTTTTCAAATACATGCTAAAATATTCCTCCGTTTTGTTATTGAATTATGTTTGAAAAAATATCTAAGGTATTTCGCTCCTGACGCAATCCTCTACTTGTATAAGAGTCAAATGAAAAATGATTGCATCATTCTACCGACCCAGATGGTATTTCTATCCTGACGCAATCCTCTACTTGAGTAAGAGTCAAATGAAAAATGGTTGGATCATTCTACCACCACAGAAGGTATTTAACTCCTGACGCAATCCTCTAATTGTATAAGAGTCAAATGAAACATGGTTGCATAATTCTACCACCTCAGAAGGTATTTCGCTCCTGACGCAATCCTCTACTTGTGTTAGAGTCAAATGAAAAATGGTTGGATCATTCTACAGCTCCAGAAGGTATTTCACTCCTGACGCAATCCTCTACTTGTATAAGAGTCAAATGAAAACTGGTTGAATCGTTCTACCGCACCAGAAGATATTTAACTCCTGACGCAATCCTTTACGTGTATAAGAGTCAAATGCAAAATGGTATGATAATTCTACCGCCCCAGAAGGTATTTCGCTCATGACGCAATCCTCTACTTGTATAAGAGTCAAATGAAAAATGGTTGGATCATTCTACCACCTCAGAAGGTATTTCACTCCTGACGCAATCCTCTACTTGTGTAAGAGTCAAATGAAAAATGGTTGGATCATTCTACCGCCCCAGAAGGTATTTAACTCCTGACGCAATCCTCTACTTGTATAAGAGTCAAATGAAAAATGGTTGGATCATTCTACAGCTCCAGAAGGTATTTCACTCCTGACGCAATCCTCTACTTGTATAAGCGTCAAATGAAAACTGGTTGGATCATTCTACCGCCCAAGAAGGTATTTAACTCCTGCCGCAATCCTCTACGTGTATAAGAGTCAAATGCAAAATGGTTGGATAATTCTACCGCCCCAGAAGGTATTTCGCTCCTGACGCAATCCTCTACTTGTATAAGAGTCAAATGAAAACTGGTTGGATCATTCTTCCACCCCAGAAGGTATTTCGCTCCTGACGCAATCCTCTACTTGTATAAGAGTCAAATGAAAACTGGTTGGATCATTCTACCACCCCAGAAGGTATTTCGCTCCTGACGCAATCCTCTACTTGTATAAGAGTCAAATGAAAACTGGTTGGATCATTCTACCGCCCAAGAAGGTATTTAACTCCTGCCGCAATCCTCTACGTGTATAAGAGTCAAATGCAAAATGGTTGGATAATTCTACCGCCCCAGAAGGTATTTCGCTCCTGACGCAATCCTCTACTTGTATAAGAGTCAAATGAAAACTGGTTGGATCATTCTTCCACCCCAGAAGGTATTTCGCTCATGACGCAATCCTCTACTTGTATAAGAGTCAAATGAAAACTGGTTGGATCATTCTACCACCCCAGAAGGTATTTCGCTCCTGACGCAATCCTCTACTTGTATAAGAGTCAAATGAAAAATGGTTGGATCATTCTACAGCTCCAGAAGGTATTTCACTCCTGACGCAATCCTCTACTTGTATAAGCGTCAAATGAAAACTGGTTGGATCATTCTACCGCCCCAGAAGATATTTAACTCCTGCCGCAATCCTCTACGTGTATAAGAGTCAAATGCAAAATGGTTGGATAATTCTACCGCCCCAGAAGGTATTTCGCTCCTGACGCAATCCTCTACTTGTATAAGAGTCAAATGAAAACTGGTTGGATCATTCTTCCACCCCAGAAGGTATTTCGCTCCTGACGCAATCCTCTACTTGTATAAGAGTCAAATACATCTTTAGATGGGGAGGTACTGTTGCCCCATCTGGGGAGGTGCAGCTCAGACTATTCTTTTTCTGCCTTAACAAAGTACAAAAGTGACTGCGAAATCTAGTGGGGGATGCCATCTTCTTTTTCCTGCACCCTCTTTCTCTCAGAAAACAAACATTGCTTGTTCTTCACTGCTCTGTCGTTATTTTCATGGTAGGTGCTCGACTGAGCTCCGATCTATGATTCCCCCTGTAAAACATTCACAACAAAATATAAAGCTTTCCTAAGTATCTATTATTGTTATGTTGGAACTGCTTACTATCTTTGGTTTTGACAAAATGTTTTTTTTTATTTAAGAGACGCAATGGTGACTTATTAAAAGTTTACCAATTTTCATATCGTTTGTTAGAACCAATTACATCTGGGCACAATGTGATAACATTTTAGAAAACAACTCAAAATGTGTTGCACATTTACTCCAAAGAAATGACTCTTTGTGAAAGACGTAATTGAGAGAAGCAGCTAAGTCGGAATTAATGTAATAATTTTAGTAAGATAACGAAATTTAGGCATATTTTCTAGAAACATGCATTAAGAATTGTTGTAAGTCGTTAGGTGAACAGATTAGCATATGATGCTGTTGGTTTGCAGCCTTTAGCAGTCAAAGTTTAAGAGGAAAATCGACTTCATTTTATTATATAGATAAATATTTTCATTGACATAATTGTTGGGACATGTTCTGGTTACTTTCAGCCCACTCTCTTAATTTGACAGACAAACTCACCCAGCCATCATATCTATTATGTTCTAAAGTATGAACTTCAGTCCATTATGGGCTAAATAGAAACATCTCCTCAACGGATTGTTTACAATACATATTGCGTTTCACCAGTAAAATACCCACAGAGGGTTGATATGACATAAAGCAGTTAATTTTTAAAAATAAATAAATAGAATCCTATTTCCTTCTTTTCATTGTGGTAGAAATTAGTATTGTCGCTTTCTATATCTTTCTGTAATTATCTACAATGAGAAATAGTTTGTAAGCATCCAGTCTAAATAAGAAATGTTTCTGTCAGTAAAGTGACATGTACCAAATGAGTGCTTAATAAAATATTTATAATAAGCACAGAATAATACTAAACAATCACATTTGCAACAAATTGCAATTTGCAAGTTGATATAGATTTCAAAAAAACTTCAGTTTGACTTGAGTATAAAAAAATAAACTACTTTCCTCCATTTAAGACAAATGCCACAGCATTCTTTTAATTAAATTGTCACAAATCTGCCAGACAGCTGATTGTTTTTTTTGGGAGGGGGACCTACAGAATTATTTAAGCATCATAATCAGTATTTTTAGTTTTATTACGTACTCGCTGTACTTACCTGACGTTGCCCGGGTGCTGTGAAGCTATTTTAATTTAAATTTTTTATTTGGTTGCACATTTTAAAAACTTATACAAAATAAAAAAATTAGTTGTAAGGGAGACAATTCTTTTTATTTTTTCCAATTAAATATATGAGTTATTCCCTTTGGTGATTTTGATTTTTAGATTATAACTGAAAAAATGTTTTCTATGTTACCAGATATCTGGGCATGACTACATCAATATTTAAATAAAATGTAACGAAGTACGTTATTATATTGCCAATAACATTGTACAACAATAACACATGAAAATTGGCTAGTCAGAATCAACGGTTGTTATGTCAGCTTAAATACTATTTAGGCCAAACTTTAAAAATCTCAAAAGATAACTTTATACATTAGATATCATTGCGAAGTCTCTTTATGCCAGACTTGGTGCAATTCTACCTAATATTTTTCGAACTTATCATTTCTTATTCAATAGAAGTTCTCACACAAGTCTTTACCAGTGATCGCTCACTGACAAAAACAAATGATATTCCCTGGAGTCCTTGTGACAACAAGTCTCCACAGATTTCCAGTACTCTACACTACTTTTGGTCATTATTGCAAATCGCCTTGAATGGCTCTCTTGAATTTGAGTGATAATAAACCTTCTCAGGATGCCAGTATTCTCTATGCCTTTCCATTGGGAATCTTGATGGGGTTTTCCTCCTTCTATTAGTCTATACTCTCAAATGCATCACAATCTTCTGTGCTACCAACCGATATTGGTGTCACTGCATTCAATTTTGCGGGGAGGAGATGTTATATTATCAGATTTAAAAAATATATATCTATTCCATGATAAATGCCAGTATACTGAAATCATATGCCCTTAATAGGGTTAAGATTAAAATTCATATACATTAAATGTACAAAAGCAAGGAAATTCCTAAATTTTTACACTTTTATTGTCATTAAGGGTATGACTACATATCAACCAAACCATTTCATTATCACATCACTACACTATAAATCTCTATGCATGAGTGGATGAAGTGTGTGAGGTGCGCTGAAGAAAAATTCCTACCAGTAAAATACATAGCCCTGGTGTGCTCGCATACCCTTAATGACAATAAAAGTGTCAAAATTTGGGAATTTCCTTGCTTTTGTATATTTAGTGTATATGAATTTTCATCTTAACCCTATTAAGGGCATATGATTTCAGTATACTGGCATTTATCATGGAATGTCACTACTTTTGTAAAGGCTATGCCTCAATACAATGGTCATTTTTAAGGTTTTTTGGAATTTTCTAAAAAACTAAGGTATATGGTAAACTGAAATTAAAATGCCATCAACTAGACCCTAGAACCTCTATCTCTGCCAAAAATCAGCTGAATCCATCAAATAGTTGATGAGATACAGGTTGGCACATACATACGTACGTACGTACACACGGATAACACAAAATCATGCCTGACCTTTCTGGATCTCTGCGTTGTTTTGACTAATGATGCTGAAATTCTACACACTTATAGAACCTATCAAAAAAAAATTTTGTGCAAAGTTTTAACTAATTTGGTTTATTGGTTTTTGAGTTATGATTGATCAAAGAAATGAGATTTCTAGCATAGGCCGTTTTTGAAGTCTATTAAGGGATAGAGCGCTCTCGCGCCTCCCTTGATTCTGGCTTTAGTTTCCTTAGCTTCGTCTTTGTCTGTTTTATCTATATTTCTAGTCATTATTATTATTATTTGTAGTAGTATGTTTTGCTGCTGCTATGGCATACCCAGCACCTCGTAACATACCATATCTTATAGTAGTAGCAGTAGTATATTGACTACATATGACATATTTGGCATTCCAAAGGTGCTTTATGCTAATGTTGATACAATGCTGACCAATAGTTTTGGAACATGTAAGTATTTATTAGTTTTAGTATTAGTACCCTTAGTAGAATTAAAATTTATACCATTCTGTGACACATTTTTGTAGACGAGAATAACCAACTAACAGACGAAACAAATCTTCAATCATAACAGATTAAAATGTATCATTGATGAAAGGAAGTAACCTATCTCTTGTGTCCATCTAATATATAAAGTAAAGTCGGTTGCTTTATCAGTGTTTTGTTATCAACGGCTTTCCTCCCATGAAATCAATATTTGATTCTAGTTTGTCAGTATTTTTGTGTGGCGTTATTAAGAAAAGTAAAATGTAATTCAATTTATTTCCTTCCAGAAAATATTTCGTCCAGTTCGGAATTATTTTTAAAAGGCTACCATCTTTAAAAAAGTATGTAACTCTGTATTCATCTATATAGGCTTACTTCCCTTTGATTGGAACAAAAATAATAATATTTTGGGAAGTAGGTACAGCTAATAAGACATTGAAAACAAACTTGCACTCATTACCTTACTGTTTCTATTTATCTTCCTCCCACAATGTAAGATGTGCCACAAGGTCGGGAAATTGGGAAAAAAAAACAGCGCTCGAGAATTTGAGCACTCTGGCCATTTAAAAATTGCCTGGGCAGCCCCATCGGCATTCCCCGGTAGTGGCGCCTCAGGCGATTAGCAATAAACTAACCCCTTCTCAAAGGGTGAGAAGGTAAAGGCTGGGAGGGTGCACCTCCTTGAATTGCAGAGGACGGACAACCGATAGACCGGCGTAAATCAAGGCCCGAAGGCCCGAACAATACCGGTCTATTCGGTGGGGTAAAAAACCCTGGTTGAACTCATTACCTTACTGTTCTCATATTAGATACCAAAATATTTTGCTAACTTACTGAATATCCATTTTAGACTCATTCAAACACTGATGATATTCTCCAGATAAAAAGAGGAACAAATAATGAGATAATATCTACACATAATTATTATTTTGTAAAGATGATTAAATTCTAGAATTAATTTGATGCTGTAGATGACATGATCTCGACATAGATGTCATTTTAGTCTAAAATAAAAAGCTTCACCCCTGAGTTGTTAGGTCATACCTTCTTAATCTGGCTGCATCACTCAAATTGATTAACTATAACAAAGTTTATGACATAATCTTGTAAGGTGAGGCTGATAAGAGACACAGCATTAATCTTTATGACTTGAGGCAGATAGTTTCAGACTGACAATCATGACCCCATTACTGTCATCATCTCTTTCGTGGGCTTTAACTGACTTTGACATCGGAGCATGTGGTATCAGCATCTTTGACATTAGTGATGGAATCTTAGTTAAATATAAGCGTATGAAGATTAACGGACCTATATGTCTCTTTCTTCTAGGAGAGGGCATGGATGACATGGCATTCGGTGAAACCACAGAAATATTTATCTGATCAGTGCGGAAATTAAAATAGAGTAAAGATAGGAAAAATGTTCAGACCTTCTTGCATATAGTAGAACTTAGATATAATATAATGTTTATGAAGCTAAGAACGTGGGAACAAATTAATTAATACGACCCCACAGCATCACAAAGTGTAGTATCTGATCTTTTCTCTGCTCGGATAACATGGCATTCGGAAATTAAAATAGAGTAAAGATAGGAAAAATGTTCGGATACCCTATCTTCTTGCATATAGTAGAACTTAAATATAATATAACTCCATGTTTATGAAGCTAAAAAGTGGGAATAAATTAATTAATACGACCCCACAGCATCACAAAGTGTAGTATCTGATCTTTTCTCTGCTCGGATAACATGGCATTCGGAAATTAAAATAGAGTAAAGATAGGAAAAATGTTCGGATACCTTATCTTCTTGCATATAGTAGAACTTAAATATAATATAACTCCATGTTTATGAAGCTAAAAAGTGGGAATAAATTAATTAATACGACCCCACAGCAGGCACGTAGCCAGACTTCTAACTTAGGGGGGGGGGGAGACATTTTTAGGGGGGGGGGCAAGGCATTTTTAAGGGGGGCCAAGGCATTTTTAGGTGGGGCAAAACTAATATTTATATTCTAATATGGGTGACGTTTTGGTTCAGTGTGTGTGTGTACTGATATATAAATATAAATAAGTAGATACAAAATTTCAATTTCTTTTAATATAATCTAAATATATTGTTGTGTATTTCGGTAGGTACATGTAAATAACAACATCAGCATAGTAAAGCACATAAAGCATAGTAAACACAGTAATAATAACATAAAGTTCGTAAAATAAGGTAGCTACTTGCTAGCTCTACAGAATTCTATTATAATCTTCTATTTGTACGTGGGGTTTATACCCTACCAATGCTGGGTTTTTTTCAACTTCATCCCGGGTGAAATCTGGGATTTTTTTCTATGTTACTTTCAAAAATGTTGAATCTAACATTCACAATTTTTTTAAATTAATAGTTCCAACTGACAACAAAAAGAAAAAAACGTATTTGAGATTCGTGATAAAATACAAAAATAATTTTTTAAACTAATTCCCACTTTCATTTGAAAATAATTAAGGTTGCTAGTATTCATTTCTATCTTTTGAATGAAGACAACACTTTCTTTTATAAATTAAAAAAATATCTTTAAAAGAAGCTGGCAGAACAACAACGTGAATTCATTTGAATTATAATTATGAAATTGATAATTTATGATATTAAATAGTGTGAATTAACAATATTTAAAAGTATATATTTGGTAAGTTGACAAAAAAAGACAGATACACTGACAATCTCTTTCACCAAGCAGGAAACAGGTGAAAAGCATCGAGGCTTTGTTTCCCTCACCACTTGATCTGAAACTAGCGAAGTTGTGTTTGAGTTTGAGAACACGTACATTTTAATTTTTTTCTTTTTACAAGGTAACATAAATTTAAATCATATTTAGATGTTATTATGGTCAATAGATTTATTTTAACTGGTAGTTTAAAATCCGTAAATATTTATTATGGTATCATTAGTACCAGGAATGGAAAATTAAGTTTTAAACAAAATAAAATCCAAAGAAGCGTTTTTGAAATCGGAAATTATGTTAAAAATT
>OY744517.1:86558213-86665713 GCA_963556195.1 Sepiola atlantica | reverse complement strand
TCATCATCATCATCATTAGCATTATCGGTTTAACGTCCGTTTTTCATGCTGGCATGTGTTGGACAGCCTTTAGAAATTGACTGGTGTGGTCTTTATTTATCCTTCTTTCTCTCAAGTCCATTCTTGTCACATCTACCCAAGTTTTCCATGGCCTTCCCCTATCAACTGAATGTGCTGACTAAACTGTTCTACATCTATTAACTCAAGAACTCTCATCCATTCTTTCAACATCGCCCATACCATCGAAGTCTCCTGTTCTGCACACATCGGCCTAAACTGTCCAGATTTCATTTTCCTCTGATGTCATCAGATATAAGATTCACATTACACATCCATCGTGTCATTCTCATATCATTTCCCTCCATACAACGCATGTAATCAACTCTCACCGGCCATGTTAAACTTCGATACATCAACACATCTTTATCAATAATATCTTTTCCTTTTGAAAGACATTTTAAATATACATTAAAAAGTGGCAACAGATAACTGACATCTACAAAAATAGTTTTCTGTCAAATTTGAGCTTTCTTATTATTTCATGAATTCTTCAGAGAAATATTGTTACTCTGAAAAATGAGCAAACCAAAAATGGTTTGAACAAATTTTTATCTTCTAAAATTGACAACTGAATTTGAGCTCCCTTGAGTAACGTGACAGTCATTAATAACTTTTCTGTGAACATATTATAGTTGTTGTCTTTTGCATGAAGTTGTTTACAGATATTAAAAAAAATCGGTCAGGAGTTATTTGATAATTCTTAAGAATATACTGCAATGCTAAAGAAATCTATTTTTTTCTTGCCACTGTCAGTTACAGAAAGCGAAATCAATGTTTTGTTCTGTTGAAAATGACAGGAAAATTGGTGACCAACAGCCACTTATCACAAAATGAACTATCATAGCTTAAACCGTTTCTTTTTTGTTGTTGAGACAGGATAAGCATCGCTTCATTCTGAAGAAAAGCAATATGCATACCAATTTCTTAATGTTATTCAAAACTAAAATCATTTAATGTTTCTTGATGTTACAATTTCACAAATTTGGATTGTGGCAACTCTCTCTCTCTCTGTCTCTCTCTTTCTCTCTCTGTTTTTTAAAAACTTTTGTTCGCTCTAAACAAAGCATATTGCCACCGAATGATAAAGATCTACTGTAATAGGGGCCAGATTTACAGAGAGCAACCTGAGTGAGGAGTTGGACAGCATGATATTTGTTAACATTACATTTAAATTTCTACATGTTGATACGGTGTGGAAAACAGGGAGCAGGTGATGATATGACTCTTTCTCTCTCTCTCTCTCTCTCTCTCTCTCTCTCTCTCTCTCTCTCTCTCTCTCTCTCTCTCTCTCTCTCTCTCTCTCTAATCTATCTCATATATCTATGCTATATTTGAGGTGTCTCTGTCTTGAGGATCCAATTGTAAACAAAATTTCGTACCGAGATCAAACTTCTCTTAAATATAATTTGACAAGTAATGCGATGGTGGTATTGATATTAGTATGTGTGTATTCATTTTGTTTTAGAGTTTTTTTACTATAATATAATGAGATTTCCGTTCGTGTCAGACATCGATAATCAGCAAAGATGACATTTTGCTTTATTTTATTTTATATACAACTTGAAACTTGAAAATTACAGAAATTGCAAAAATAAGAATAAAAATGGCAATATGGGTTCAGAGCTGGGAGCAGGAGTACACAGGGTCTTTATCAATTCCAAAGCAACACGGTGTATGCTTGCTAGTATAAATTGCTTCTGACAGCTAAGTCCAGCTCCTGGCCTTCTCATGGTGGAAATGTTTGGAACATATAAAAGTAGTTAAAGGCTAATTCTATTAACTGCAACAAAAGCTATCTAACATGCCTTCCTAATATAATAATTCAATTAATTTAAACAACACATTCTTAGAAGTGAACGGCTTTATTCGACTAAATGCTGGTCTCGTAGCTTAAAGGGCAAGAAGAAAGAAGCTGTAATACAATGAGATATCAAAACAGCGAATTACTGTTAATAATGCAGACATATTAAAGCCGTTGAATGGATGCGTCTGTAAGACAAATATATTTAGTTTGATTTGCTTTTTTTGTGTTAGACATTTAAAAACATTTTTCCACACCTAATCAAAAGATCCAACGAAATAATATATATATATATATATATATATATATATATATATATATATATATATATATATATATATATATATATATATATGAAGTGTTCGAATGCAAAACGCGATAAACGCCATTTTCAAAGTGACGAAACTATCACTACAAAAAGTGTTGTATTTTAATACTCGACCACATTCCCAAATCATGTTTCACATAATATAATACCGAGATAATTTATATGTGTTTTCAATTAAAATAAGCTTTTAACCGAAGTCTAGATTTAATATGTTAGTTTTTTAATTGTTTAATGTCTCATTTTAAACAAATTGGATGTATCACGTTTTTCATTCGAACTCTCCATATATATATTAAATAAGAGTGTAAACTGAATCTCCTTGCCAGTTATTTATTCTTTTATTTACATTTTCAAGACTTAAAAAAATAAAATACAGTTTTTATATCAGTTAATGAAATTATAATTAACTTGTTGGTTGTTACTTATATGCAGTGTTGCACTGGCCGACCGTTTTCTAAAAAGGTGAACCAAATTTAAGGATTTAAACAATCGAAATTATTTATAGGATTTTAATTTCAACACTTCGTATGATTTTATTACAAAATCGATTCTTTTAAATAACATATTCTTTCAGTGAATTATCTTTTCAAAAAGTAAATATTTTATTACAAGGAATCAATTAAGAGAAAGAACAATGAGCGAATGAAAAATTAAACTTCAAATACTCCCGTGTAACGCCGAGTAGGGACAGCTAGTTTCATATACTGTCATTTAGGCAAACTTTTCAAAGGACAAAGAAAATATAAAAATGGCTGGAGGTAGACATCTCATTGGAAGAAGATTATGATTGCAACAGTATCGAGATGTATTGATTTGAGACGGTTATTCGTGAAGGAAATTTCACCAATTCCACTTTCACTTGTTAAGCCTGATGTAACATTGAATACACTGTAAAGCATATATTACCATCTGAAATTGAAAAGAAAATTGAATGCCATCTTAGGTTGCTGATCAAATCAGGTGGAATGGAATAGATGATTGATGGAATGGCAATTGTGCAGATGACCAAGAACCTATTGTAAAAACAATTGGAGAAATGTTTGAATAGAATGTTATTTACATGTTTCAGACTGTTATCCTCATCTTCGTTGTGGTTATCTTCACTATAGAATCAAATTGACACTTACCGACATAAAGGGCTTCAAAAGGTTGATAAGGAAGTTCTTGCTTGAGTGAAGCATTATTTATATAATAGGTGTTCCTCTTATAGACTAGCTACCAATCAGAATCCAGGGAATCTATCTAAGCATAATGGAACGTCCCAGCCTACTTATAAAACAATTTTTTAGGCTTCTATCTCAGATTCTTTAGTTTGAGCTCAACATATCTTTACATTGTGAATCGCACGTTCTCTCTGTTCGCTTTCCGAAACAGACTGCTTCAAAACTCGCTTCTCATGAGAACGAGTGATGTCACAACTCCCTTTGTTTCCCATGCAAGGCCCGCGAAGTCACAGAGCCTCTTGCAGGTGTAGACTGACCCTTGATGTGAGGTCTCGTCACACGTAACCTTGTCACGTCTGCCAGCTCCGACTGTGAGAACAAGCCATGTTCTGCACTCGACTACCCCGTGTTAATTCGCGCAAGTCAAACCCGATCTCTCACAGATACGTCCATTCCCATAGGGCCATTATCTAACATTAAGTTATTGACTGATGCACGTGATCAAATGCACTTTTCCAATTTAAAACGTCACTAGCTACACCAGGCCACATCTGATAATCAAAATTAAAAGACGTGCTAGTACCCTTAATAGACCAAACTCTTAACTGGAGACTTCTCATGCATGGGTGAAACGAAGGTTTTCGTTGATTGACCAGTTGTAAAATTGCAGAAATGATAAACAATTTGTGATTGGTTAGTCAATTAGAATAGTTGTCTCAAGTGAAAATTTTCGATAAAAGAACTAACGTTTTATGAGTTCTACTGAGAGTGAGAGAAATTTGTGATCGTTTTAAGACAGGAAAATAAAAAGAATAATAATAAGAAAGTTTCTCTAAATAAACCACAATTTCAAAGCACAAAGAAAACTCCAAAGTTCCACAACTCAGAATTAGCACGAGTTAGATTCCTCAACTTGTCGCTTCTCCTCAAACAAGAGAAACGTAACTTTTTTTGTATATATTATTTTTACACAACTGTGTTCCAATAAATTTTTATTGTTTATGGTAAGTTTTTTCTTTGTTTTTGTGTTGTCAACTAAATTGACCACTTACCCCAAGTCCATGACTAAGTTGCATAAACAGCAAAGTTCTGTGGATCTTTAAAGCAAAACGATTGACCGAGCTACCAGTCAGAACACATGTGGTCATCAGAGCATAGGACCACATATTATATTATATCTATCTATTAGTAAACTAAAGCTGAGTTAATTAAAGTTTGTTTCCCTATAGCTTGTTTCCTATATATTTGAATCACACAAAATACATGCTATAATATTACTCAGTTTTAGGATTTAATTATGTTCGAAAAATAAACTCTCAATTTTAATTGTTCTAATTAGCTACAATTTGCAATTAAATCATCAAGTGACTCATTCCTTACTAAGTTTCTATCTATCACTCTCACTCTCTCATGCTGTATATTGTTTGACCCCCTGATTTCATACATGCTTATAAACAGTCGAAGTTAATAAAGAAAGAAAATAATAAAACAATTGGAGCAGTCTATTGTAAGCAAAAGGGAATATCACCTCAGTTGTAATACTATTTAACCCGTATATGTAGAGAAAGATGAAGGAGAGAGGGTGGGGTACAGAGGCAGAATAGACTCATTTGGGATTTTGTCCTTTTGTTTTTTTAATATTTAACAGGCATTGCAAACGCACTGTTTGCTGATTCAAACAATTTAATCCAAGTTCTAGTATATATATGTATATATATATATATATATATATATATATATATATATGTATATATATAGTTATCTTTGTGCGTAATGTATTATATAACTTGTAAGAAATAAAAGAGACGTAAAATAAATGAACCATTTTGTATGAAACTGTTGGAATTTTAAGTAAATTGACCATTATCAGTTGTAAGGTATCCCATTGTTTTTGGTTTTTCATCTATTTTCTGAAATATACTATAATGAATTATGATGAAATCTCTGAATAAAATCTGGTTGTACATTTATTTGGGGCGGGGGATGAATAGACAAGATAAAACAAATACTTGTATCTTATCTCTTACGTTTACAAAAATTATCGCCGACGCACAGACAGACAGACAGACAGACAGACAGACAGAGAAGGTGCTCGTTATATTATATAATGTGGGAAGTCTTCAATGTTACTTTGAATAGAACTATAGTAAACCGCTGCTGGGAGTGCATTTAAATGATTTGAGATTGCATACAGTTAATATCTTTCTTTCCTATCTAACGTGAAGATTGTTGAGATTTATTCCATTCCATATCTTTCATAGTATTGATATATGTATGAATTAATACCAGCATATCTACTTAGATATCATTTGTGTAAACCATAAACTTTGCCGGTGTAATTTATTATATTCTGATTATATTTATCTTGAGGATATATCTATTTTTTCAGTATATATCAATACATGAGCACTTATAGGAATGCATACGTACATATATATGTATGTATGTATGTATGTATGTATGTATGTATGTATGTATGTATGTATATATATAGTCATCCACAGATTGTTTTGTTGTACCACAACGCTTCAGTGATGAGTAATCACCCACGTTGTCATCAACCGGAATACTCATTATATATATATATATATATATATATATATATATATATATATATATATATATATATATATATATATATATTAGTATTTCTTGTATCCACATAAAATTTTATAAGGAGATATAATTTTTTATGTATCACTTTTCAGTATTTACTTCAATAGTGCTCGGGGGGAATCTTCAGGCTAAAATGCATGGAGTTATTTTTCCTATATCCTGTTCTATTGTTCCGTTAAACAAACAAATGAATAAAACTAAAAAACTAAAAAAACTAAACAAAAACTTAACAATTTAAAAACTAAAACCTAAAATAGAAATACAAGGAACCACGTGTAAAAATAAATTCATCCATTATATTGACACAACAAAGGAAACAGGATATAAGTCAATCTATAGAAGACAGAACAATAGAACAGGATATAGGAAGTAACACCAACAAGCCCTTTGTTCGCAGGGAAGCCCAACGATTGGCTGAGAGAACAACAAAGAATCTGATTGATTAACTAGCTAGCCGTGTATATAAAAACACCCAGCACAAATATCTCCATGCATTTAAGCCTTAAGATTCCGCCCAGGGATGAAACTCGGGAGTCTCTGTGTAGCTTAATTGCCATAAATATATGTTCATAGCTTACTATATATATATTTATATATATATATATATATATATATATATATATATATATACCGCAATGACATCACTGCGAGTAAAGCATTTCGCTTTGCAAATATATAAAACATAAAATATAACGTCAAAAAACACACTTTTATGTTAACATACCCCATCAAGGTACGGGCTGATTTGATGTTCAATCTTTACAATGTATCCAAGTCAAAAAGTTTTTATAGATTTTTTTTTTATAAAAAAGTGTCTAAAGCAACAGTCTAGGTAGTGAATATTAATTCAAAATCAAACATTTTTTTAAAATAAAAAAAAATTAAAAATTTGTGTGCAATGCATTCAATGGATGACATTTAAGAAAAGTCCAGCGTGAAATCACTGTGTAAGTAAAATTAAAATGATCAAACAGTCAAATGATAGAAAATACAGAAGAAAAAACTCACCCATTGTTCGATATTAGAAAGATAAATTAAGGGTTCCAAGAAAGTGATAAGTAATTGGAATATAGCAAACCATATCTTCCTGGTCTGTTGTGTATCAGGAAAATAGATAAGCGGTCATGTCTGATTAAAATCAGTTGTAAATTAAAAAAAAAAATCTATATGAATATATGGTAAAACGCCAGACTATATACATCAATATCGAGGTTCGATCCTTGTCCAAGTCAGCCAAGCTGATAACGGTTGTGAGCCTGAAACACGTGTCCATGGATTACTTTTATGTACGTACAAAATTAATAAAAATAGATATATATATTAACGAAAAATACGTCCTATAAAGTTTAGGGCGACTTTAAATGTATCTTCTTTACCTGTATCATTTAGGAAGTGAGACAATTGATACAGCAGTATATTACAAACAACAACAAACGCTACAATCACCAATAAGAACAATTACATAAAATATATTAAATATTCAGGTGATAGAAATCGTACATATTTCCAAGCAAGGCGTCATAGTCCGGAGGTAAAACTCCAGACTATAGACATCAATATCGAAGGTTTGATTCTTGTCTAAGTTCGCCATGCTGAAGACAGCTGTGAGCCAGAAACACGTGTCCATGGATTATTTTCACATACGTATAAAATTAATAAATATATATATATATATATATATATATATATATATATATATACTACCCAAAAATAAACCACTGTATAGTGTAGGTTTTTTTTCAAGACACTTTAATCCAAGAACTTTTTACTTTGTGAATTTTTTGATGATTTTGTAATGTTGCAGAGACGATATTGACATAAAAATGTTGTTTGGCTCACAACAAATGAAATGGACCGTAAAATATATCCTACAGAAATGTTATGTGTTTGGAAATGTAAAAAAAAAATAAAAACATGGTTATTGGAATATAAAATGAACCTGACTTATATATATATATATATATATATATATATATATATATATATATATATATATAACATAAAATATAATAACACGAAATTACATAATTGTCGATGCAATAATTTATTTCAACCTTGTGGTTTCTTCAGGCATCTAACTAGACAATTACATTTTTGAGACTGACAGAAAATTGAATTCACCTTCAACAATTCAAATACAACCAGAGAGAGTGGTAGTTGCAACCAATCTGAACACCCCTTACAGAGCGAGGAGGAATTAAAAACTTATATTTAACTAAGGCGATCGAAATGAATCTTATTGTTTTTTTTTAAATAACGTCTGAGTTAAAAACACATATTCTTTTAACACTTACGACTTGGTAATATACACACGTATATACGTCTCTACACACACACACATATATACGCATCCTACGATCACGCACGCACGCAACAATATTTTTTGTGTCATACAAATTCGGCTAGACTTGGAAAAAGAAAGGAAGAAAGAAAAGAAGAGAGACAGACAGGCGTTAGCGTGTCATCAACCGACTGACAAACTGTGAAAGGTTTACAAGTTTGAATTCTGTCTAGATCTTAGATAGGATATATTTGAAAAATAAAAATTATTTAAGATTATATTTGAATCTAATGCATACACACACAGATGCCAATATGTATCTAAATACAAAACATTTACATAGACATTCTATATTCGTAATATATTAATAATCTGAGTTCTAAAAATTCATCTTACATTAATTTTATAATCTATGGAAACCTATACTTATAACCTAATTCCAATCTAACAATGTCTAGTGATAATATTAGACACTTATACTTAAATTAATTCAATGATTAGTGTATTATCAGCAGAAAAATTTCTTACGGCTATCTTATTTTGAGTAAATAATCAGAATAAACACCTATAATGAATATCACCAAGTCAGTAATTACGTGTCCATAACAGATATTATTATAAATACTTATTGGTTTTTTTTTTATCTATTTGGTATCTTCACCGTTACAAATCTAGAGGTCTATCGGATTATGAGATATTGGTTATTTTAAATTTGCATTTATGTCTGCATTTTGCCATAAGCTCATCGCGTTTGTTTTAAAGATTATTGTGCTCATATTTTAGGATTCTTATTTTTTCCTCTAAACATAAATTGCATCTTTGCCTAAATCCATTTGGAACATCCGAAAAACATAGGATTGACCACGAAACCACCGGGGACCGGTTCTCATTTTTCAGAAGCCACCATTGTTTAGCTAACTCCGTTTTGTTCTTGAGTTCTGGGTTGTTAAAAGAGTGTTTGTGGTCATAAAAACGTTGTTTCCAGTTACCCGCGGAGATGCCGATGTAGACTTTCTTGTCCCTGTAGTTATCTTCCGGATGAATAGTGGCCTTATAAACCACGTGCTTTTGGCTAAGATCAAAGTGTAGTATCTGTTCCGATGGATACTACACCCCATAGACTGGTATTGTCTTGGCCTTCGGGGCTTGATTTACGCCGGTCTATGGGTCGGTCCTGTGCAGTTCTAGGAGGTCCACCCTCCCAGGCTTTGGGAAGGAGTAAGTTTATTGCTTACTGCTTGAGGCACCCCTACCAGGGAATGCCGATGGATCTGCCCAGGCAATTTTTAATGGCCAGAGTGCTCACTTTCTCGGGCGCTGGCTTTTCAAGTCCCACTTTCCCGACCCGACCTTGGGTCACATCTTACTTGTGGGAGTAAGATAAAACTGGCCTTGTGCCTAACCTCCTGGAGAGGAGGTAAATAAATACTCGTGTGCTCCAAAAATGGAGGTAAATAAATACTCGTGTGCTCCAAAAATGGTCTGTCACAGCAATACTGATTAGCCTCCTGCTGGTAACAGTGGTTCACTAAAGGTAGAATAAAAATAATATTGACAACGATGCTCATAACTTGTCTTGCGTCAGCCATCAATTGATGGTGAAACATTTCACAAAGTTGGTGTGCCATAATACTCACTCACTCACTCATTGCTAATTCTGAGAGACCAACGTCCTTATGCAAAAGAGTCATGATTGTACTATGAGGCATGTCATCCCGTCGCTTGACCGTTGGGAACTACAGGAGTACTCTTTCAGAAGGTTCGTCGTGTCGGGATACATATCTAGCCAGTGTTAAAAGTCGGTGTTGAAGATGTGCAGATATGCATGGAAGGCAATCATACATAATTTTGTTTGTGATATGGTTCCACCAAGATATGTTGTATAGGATCCATCTACTTTTTGAGATCAAGCAACTTTTAGTATCCAAGAACCTGATTCTGTAGAGTAGGGTGGAGACGACTGATACCTTGCACATTTTCAGTGATAGCTTTTGTTAAGAGAGTTGATTGCACTACATGCATATTCATATTTTATGACATGAATGCAATGGCAAAAATGAGTGAACAATAAATTATACGGGGAACGAGTCTGTTGCTCAAATGCGACATGAATAAGTTTTGTATTTTTATTCATAAAAACAAATAATAAGAAAAAGATAGTGTTCGATCTACTTAAAGGGAGAGAACTCACAACATGGTTGAATTTGTATCTCAATTTTATCTCTCTCAAATTTCTCAACTTGCGAAACTTAATTATTTTTTAATAGATATTTTTTTTAAATATCCATAGATCTCTCTCTCTCTCTCTCTCTCTCTCTCTCTCTATATATATATATATATATATATATATATATGTATATATATATATATATATATATATATATATATATATATATATATATATATATATATTAAAGCATGAAATTGAAATGAAATTGAAAAGTGTAAAAACTAGATGAAAAAAAATATCAATACATAAATCTACTAAGTCGACTTTCGTCCACACTCAACAGAATAAATACATGGAAATAATCCATGCACTGCGATTGAAAACTTAAAAATATGAAATGACAGTGACAAGTTTAGGGGAAAACAAATTGAGAGGGGGATCACAAGTGGATCACATTAAGTCCTAGAAGCCACTCCTTTTGTTTACAAAGAGAGGGTTTTAATGATTTTTTTATTTTTTAATTTTTTTATTTCCATGAAAGCCAGCTTAGTAGATTTAGGTATTGATTTTTTTCCTCTCGTTTTTACACTTTTCAATTTCATTCCGACCAAAAAAATGTCACAAACGTCTATATTCCTTGCCTTAATAAAATTTTGCACCACTAGAAATTACATATATATATATATATATATATATATATATATATACAGGGTGTCTCAAAAAAATATTCCTAATGACATGTTTCGCGACGTTTGCGAATCCCTTGGTGCGCGTTATCAGCTTTGTTTGAACAATAATGATCATCAGTTTGAACATTTGCGAACATGATTCTTCAATTACATCTGTCTCATGTATTCGATGCTATTTCATTTCACTCTATGTTCATAAATAAAAGTTTTCTCGTCATTCTACGAGTGAGTACATTTTTTTGAGACACCCTGTATATATATATTCAAAAGACAAAAATACCTAACTGCATAAGTATATCCAATATAAAAATTGCCCAAGAGGGGAATGCTATTTGCTTCAGTGGACCATGTATAAGTGCTTATTTATTAAATGGACGGACTTTCAGTGTAACTGCATACTGTATAAATCCATATTTTTCAAAGCAACCATTTTTTTCTTTCTTCTCTTCTGCAAAGAAAGTGGCAGAGAAAAATAGATCAACTCCATAAGAATATGAAACACAACAAACTATTCCTTAAACTAGGAAATGATTTCATAATAATATAAAAATAATAAATGAATAAAAAATATTACAAGAAAAATGAAAGCGTGAAAAAAAAGGCTGTTCTGCAAATAAAGAATGGTAATCAGTGACAATCGCATGGAAATTGTTGGTCGTCTTTGGCACGGCGTATCGTTTTATTCTTATGTCTTCATTTGTTATTATTAATAATAATTTCTTATTTCCTTTTATTGCTATTCTTCTCTTCATAGTTTAGCATCGGTGCTGTGTAATTTCCATCTCTTTGAAGAAAGGTGTCTTTTGAGAGAGCGCGAAGATACACTTGAAAAGGGCCCCACATGAAACCCAGCCACAAAAATCAATCCTGTTGTGGCCTGCATTGTTGGTGTGTGATAAATTGTTTTTTTTATGTAGGCGCAGTTATGCCCGGTGTTTGGTGAGGGGACGTTGTTTTGCCATGAACGAGGTAGAGGGGTAACGATTAAATAGAGTAATGAAGAGAAGAACCGTATTTATGTAGATCAGACGTGTTAGTAATTCAAAGAGAGGAGGAAGATGATGTAGCGAATTTATAAAAGAGAATGAGAGAGAGAGAGGGAGAGAGAGAGAGAGAGAGAGTAAGAGAGATAGGGGTATCTTAAAAGGCGTAGGAATTAAGAAAATCTGGTTTGTTAATTATAGGAATAAATCTGAGCAATAACATGGAATATGTATTTAACGGGCTAACCAAAGATTGAGTTATGGGAGAGAGAAAGAAAAGACGGTCGTATCATAAATTGGGGAAAATATGCAAGCATATATTGATATTAAAGAGAAAAAAATGCCATAAAGACGGGAATGGATTTTTATTAGAATCATAAAATGGAACTATACGCAACCAACGTCATTTTCTTCTTAGTTGTGTGATGTCTAAACATTAGGATGCCTTAAGAGTAATCGTTGATAGCAAAAGAGTTGCTTTCTAAATGAAACATTGTTTCTCATAAGGAAGGAGACTTGATAACGTTCATATAAAGTAAAAATAGATTTCCCCCATTTCAATGACCGATATAGCTCCGTAAAGCTGTGTATAGATTTCTGCTTCGTCTGCTCTTTTGTCATATTATTTTCAGAAATTATAGGTTTGTTTCGTTTGAATTCATCAATTTTTATATTTTATCCGGTCAGCCGTTTTCCTTTTGACTACTAATTTCAGTACGAGATTAGGAGTGACTACTTTCTCCTTAGTAAGAAATCATTTTTCTTCAAATCAGAACAGCGTGACAGAAGTATGGTATAAATTTAATTAGGGTCACTTTTTGTATTACTGTGTGCTAGATAACTTCGTTTTAATTACTACACCGATTAATAAACTGCATTGTACTGCAACAACAAAAGGTAACATTATGTTGTGTAATATTTTTTGTAAAATTATAAATACATTTTAAAACTTTTAAAATTTTTTAACATAGAATTTCTGATTCACAATTGGCTAACAGAAGAAGTTTATTAATCCATATATTCACTCTTAATTATTCATGTAACAAAAATAGGAATTCATACAACTTTTTTTAATATTTCGTTTTCATGTTTTTGTATAATAACAAGTTGTGTGAAGTAATACTTTTATGACTGAAAAGTAAGGGTTAGGATTTTTACCCCGCCTAATAAACCGGTATCGTCCGGGCCTTTGGGTCTGGATTTACGCCGGTCTATTGGGGGTTGTCGGTCCTGTGCTGTTCTAGGAGGTACACCCTCCCAGGCTTTGCCCCCCCCCCTTTGGGGAGGAGTAAGTTTATTGCTTACTGTCTGAGGCGCCCCTACCGGGAAATGCCGACGAGGTTGCCCAGGCAATTTTTAAACAGTCAGAGTGCTCAAATTATCGAGCGCTGGTTCTTTCCCACTTTCCCGACCTTGTGTCACATCTTACCTTGTGGCAGGAAGATAAATAGAAGGGTTTAATAACAAGTTGTGTGAAGTAATAATTTTATGACTGAATGGTTAGGGTGAGGACTTAATTTAATTAGGGTCACTTTTTGTATTACTGTGTGTTAGATAACTTCGTTTTAATTACTACACCAATTAGCGCTTGTGCAGTTGATAGAAACAATTAATAATATTTTGTTTTCTGATTGCAATCTATACAAAAAAAATAAAGCTTCTTCCCAAGGACATTCATAGAATGTACATAGAAAAAACGGACCCTACATATCTTTGTTTTTTTCTGCTACAGTTTTCGTGAAGTAAGATGTCATTTAAGGTTCTTGAAAAATGGCAGCACTAATAGACATCGTTTCTACTATGGGGATGGTCCAACCAGAATCAACTTCTAGCTCTGAAAATGGAGTTCCATTTGTTAAGCTGGTGATACCAGATCAGGCTGCCCTGTAGCTCCCTGAGACGAAATTCACCTACATTGACGTTTTTTTTTTTTTTTTTTTTTTTGTAAAACTTAATTATGTTCTACAAAACCAAAAACAAAAACAACAGCCCTTCTCCCTTTCTCCCTCCCCTTTTTTATTTTATTTTTCCTACCCTACTCCCGGTCCTGGATATGACCTTAAACTACATCCGATGGTGAGATCCGGCTTACGGACTTTGGGGAATGTGGAGCCTCCTCTTAATTACCATTGCTCCCAGGTCCACCCTGACCCGGAGTGGTAGTACCTGTTAGGGTCCCCAACTATGGGTTAAATAGAAACAGATATTAAAAGGGGAAAGAAACAAAAAAGAGAAGAAAACAAATATACTTTAACAACCAAACCAAACACCATCAATAAATATTTGAACGTGTGAGGAACTTGAAGCATAAAAACTTTCACCAGGATGACTGCATTCAGCATTGAGTGGCCTGAAAGGGGTTGATGTGCCGTAAAGCGGGACAACCAAACTAGGCACCATGAATAAATATTTGAAGATATAAACAACTTGAAGCATAAAAACTTTCACCAAAATGACTGCATTCGGCATTAAATAACCTGAAAAGGGTTGATATGCCGTAAAACAAAACAACCAACCAAACCATTTGTTAAGTTGAAACAAATATATATTAAAAAATTAAAATATTTCTTCAAGTACCAGCGAAACGTTTCAAGAAAATAGCTTAACTTAATTATACACTAAAACATAGTGAGGTTTTCATGATACTTTTATCTTCACTGGAATTATAATTATAATTTATAAAACGAACGATATTCAACATTACTTTCGATATCGTTGAAAAATCCTATGTCACCACTGGTGAATGGTATCGTATCTTACATGCCATCTGACAGTTTTGGGACGGTCTAATTGTGTGCACTGTCACTCAAAAGTCTTGGGTCGATCTGTGGAATATGGTTTTCAGACATTTTCCAAAATTAATGCATGGGTTAGATCTTTTAATAACACAAGACACCTTTGAACCTGAAACTTCCTGATTATTAATTATCGCGTCTTTAACAGCTGCCCACTGTTCGCTTATATGTCTAAACATACGTATACACATATACTCACACATATTCATGCACTTTTAAACCAGACAATGCAAGGGATCAAAATAGAAATAAGAACAATAAGAAACAGAGAAAGCAGAAAGAGAATCGAACGTGACATGAACACAGCTAGGTTAAACATCCAATCAGGAGAGAAAGAGGGGAGATCAAAGATCTGATTGGTTAAATGGAAGACAAAAATACAAAACATACAAACAAAAGAAAAGGAAATGAATAAAAAGATTGAAATAAGAGAATTTGTACAATAATATATCAATGTTATATTTTCTTTTTATAGCATCATAAGTTTACACAGCTCAGGTATTGAACATATAAAAATCGGTACTTCTATTGATCCTGACCCAATTTCCGTGAACTTTGCGTCGGCAGCCTTCGGGCATGCTACGTAAAGATGACAGGTCGAATGGTAGAGAGATGCCGAGCAATTAGCCAATCAGCGTCCAGTAACCAGCCGACAATTTTTCAAAGCATTATTTATATTGATTAACCCCTAACCCAAACGACGGGGTCAGAGTTAGCACGGGTACCACAGTAAAAATACACTGAAAATAAAACTGAAAAAATTTGGACGCAGCAACGTATCGGCTCATCATCTCTTGAGTGTTTACGTAGCATGCCCGAACGCTGCCGACGCGAAGTTCACGGAAATTGGGTCAGAATCGATAGAAGTACATAAATATCAATATATATTGTTTTCAAATATGTTGCCACAGAAAGAAATCGATACATTTGACAATCGTACAACATGGGAGCCATTAAGAAAATGTAACAATATGTTAACTAGAATCCTTTGGCCTTATTAGTATAACAATTGTCATATGAAAATGATAATAAGTGGAAGTAATGTAAAGGTTACTGGCACGGACTCTGAACTTGGCAAGCTGTGTTCAAGTCCCATCGTGGCTATACAGTTACTTTCACTTGGGAAAGTTATGAATTCATCACTTTTCTCATTTGCTATGGTCAAAATAGTAGGGTAGACTGTTAACTAATTGTGCCAGAAAACTAAAAAAAATTTTTTTTAAGTTTTGACTGTAATTCAATTTCCAACCGAATTTCGTGCAACCCACTTTCTCTCTGCCTTTCTCTCTCCAATCCAACTCACTTACCCTTCCTTCCCAGCTGTCCTCTTCATTTATCTCAGCTGATATCCACATATGCAAATCAGAGACCACCATAAACACCTGTGAAGAGAAGCCCTTTTTTAATCTGCAGACACGACATGCGAAGCACCTCATTCTTTTTCCTGACGGTGAGTGTTCCTCTTTATTGTTACATAGACTCAAGTTTTGGTAGATCAACTAAATGGTAAAACAGAGAATTCTGACGTCCACAAAGTCTGTTTTATAGTTAAAACAATTTGGAAAAGTTCTAGGAGAATCTCAAACTCAAATTAACCCGGAAAGGAGATAGGCAATCCGGGGTTTTCAGTGCCTAATTAAACAATCATGATAACTACATCGAGAGTGCCCCAATTTCCATTGGCTGTGTGAGTGACAATGACCAAGGAGTGGAATTGTCAACACGATTAAAAACAAAAATGAAAATCACATGATTTTGAAAAGCAATTTATTTTTTAATTTACAATTTGCCTTAGATATGACAAACTGTTACATTTGAAATTTGATTAAAGACTATTGAAACTTATAAATATAATTTGTTTCTTAAAATTAATAACATTTATACAAACTAAGATTTTTTTTATTTGAACTGCTTAGTAAGAAATTTATTTGAGCAAAAGTTAGTTTCTGAAGTTTACGTATTAAGTCTGTGTAAATTGTGATTTTCAAAAGAAATATCAGTTGAATGTGGATTAGTACTTTTCATTTTAGTTAAGATTAATTATATTATTTCATTTATGCTTGTTTTAAACCGACTTTACTCTTTAGGAAAACCAGTGAAAACGGTCATAAAACCCTGTCTGACATTGTGAAGCAGTTCCTGCTTTTCTCTTCATACAACCTCATGTTTATGTCATGTTTATTATTAACTAGAAGAATACCCACCTCCAAACGGATAAAATTAATTTCCTGAAAAGAACAGTTCTGAAGATTAAAATCAGGATACAATAATATTAAACCTTACATCTAGAACCATTATTCTAATTTTGATCAAAATCCATTACATGATTTTGATTAAAGAAAATATCTAAAATTTAAGCTTAAGGGGTTGAAATTCAGTAAATCTAATGATTATGGATTAAAACCAGAGATTGTGCCCACATTATGCCCCCATAAAACCACTTTAAAATGCTCCAAAGAAACTGAAATTTAAGGAATATCTATTAATTGACATCTAATACCTATTGTTCAAATTTCAAATTATGAAGTTTCCTTTTGCATACAACTAAATTAAACTAAATATAGCCCAGATTTGGACCCTTTATGCCTAGGAGCTGTGTTCTAAAATTCATAATGATAGGTGTATTAGTCTAGGAGTGAATCATGTATATACAAATATATAAACATATCTAACTTTATAGAGATAGAGATAATCAAAAAAAGTACGTTTTTTAGAGTTTTTGTTTATTAGTCGGTTATTGTCAAGTCGGCGTAGCAATACATTGGAAGTTAGCAACACATGGTATAATACAAAAACCTGATGCTAATTAGATTGTTTTCTACTGATATCGAATATGAACCAGTTTTGCATTGGCAGCGTTTAGGCATGTTATGTAAACACATGAAAGATGTCGAGGCGATTAGCCAATCAGCTGTCATCTGGCAGGTGACAAATTTTTTTACTAATATTGAAATTGACTAAAGCCAGAACATTGGAAGAATTTTTTGAGAGAGGTTTGCGAAGACAATTTGTTACGAAATCCTCACCAGATCGGAGGCCCAGGGCATAAGGTTGAGATAGACGAGTTTCTGTTTAACCCTAACTCTTACCATAACCCGACCTTAACCCTAACCCGACTTATTAAAAACGACAATGTCAAAAAAGCCCCCAAAACACACAAAACAAGCCACGCATGCGTGGTCCCCCTCTGTATGTGACTTGATGTGGCGAGTGTAAAATGCAATAAATTTGAGCAATTTGGGGCATTTTTGACCCCCCTTTGACCCCCTGGGGGCGCGAACCAGAATTTTTCTGAGGTCAAGGATGCTCATTTTATATTCAGAACAATTGCCTCTACATTTTGGCCAAGTTTCAGAAAAATTGAATGGATGGATCAAACGTTATGGGAGAAAAGGGTCAATGTTTGCCATTTTGGGGGCTTTTGACCCCTGGGGGCGCAAACCAGACTTTTTCCAATGTCAGCGATACTTATTTTCTATTAGGAACAATTGCCTCCACATTTTGGCCAAGTTTCAGAAAAAATTGAATGAATGGATGAAAAGTTATGGGGTAAAAAATGTCATTTTTTGCCATTTCGGGGCCTTTTGACTCCCTGGGGGGGCTAACCAGAGGTTTTCAAAAATCGGAGAATGTCACTTTCTAACTTGACCAAAGTTACAACTTCATGCAAAATTTCAGAGAAATTCAAAGGATGGTTGCAGAGAAAAATCCTGACGGACGGACGGACGGACGGACGGACAGACGGAAATGCCTCAAAACATAGGTCCACCGATTTTATAAATTGGGGGACCAAAAAATTATTTTTCACTTTTAAGAAACACAAAAAACACTTTTTAACAAGTGTACTGAATACAAAAAGAAATGAAAAAAAATAATAAAAATGTATTAATTAACAGTTGTTTAGCATTGTTTTATTAAAATAATTCACAAAAAAATTATCTATAAAGTGATTTTGATATGTTTTGTTCATTTTTTTTGTTATTTGCTATCTTTCTTGAAAATAAAACTGAAAAAATACGACACAGCAACGTATCGAAGTTATCGTCTGTCACGTTTGCTTTGACATTTCTCGGTGTTTACGTAACATTCCCGAACGCTGTCGACGTGAAGTTCTTGGAAACTGGTCGATATCAGCACCGATTTTTTCTCTATTTCCTTACAATGTAATTAATTGCCGTGATATTAGTTGTGACTAAGAGGCAGTCATCACCCCCCGACTTTCTCTTTGACATCAGTAATCAAAGCAGAAGTCGGGGAGCAGACTAAATATTAAAATCTTTAAAGTCGAATAAAAACGAAATTTAATTTTTAAGGCATGGACCAACTTAGGTTGAAAATGATTGGCGCGAGAGGTTTCGGTATGTAGCTTTTGTTTGTGAAGCTATACCGGTCAAGCAAATAGGGGAAAATCGCACTTTACTTTATATATGAGGTTTAGATTAATTTCATTATTTTTTATTTATTAATTGAACCAGCCAATTTGATCAGTTCATACTTGGAGTAAAATTTGTAAAAATGGTTGTTTTTTGGGTTTTGTTTTTTACTTACATTCACTCCAAACAAGGCATATTGCTGCTGAGAATAGGGGTCAGATTTATAGGGGCATCCTAAATGGGGAGTTGTGCAGCGAAAAGTTTGTTCACATTACATTTAAATTTCTACATGTTGGTACAGTCGGGGAAACAGAGAGCCGGAAGGGAATTCCAAAGGCTAGCAGTTTGAGCAAAGAAGCTTTTAGAGTAGAAAGCTGTCCAGCATCTGGGATCCGATACGGTGAACAGGGAATTTGCTGATTGTCGGGTTGATCAGGAGTATTTACATTGAGGGGGGGGGGGCAAGTGCAGCAAATTCGTCGGAGCACATTCCATTGAAGTACTTGTAAAACAAGCACAGGGATGCAACATTGCGATGATGAGACAGGGGATCGAGCTTGGTAGACAGTGTGGGACCTATTAGATTAGAGGCTCTTTTTTGGACCCTATCTAAAAGGGAGAGACTAGTTGCTGGTGCACCGGCCCAGATGTGCCAACAATACTCAATGCATAAGCAAATGGTGGCTTTGTACAGATATAGGATACTGGCAGGTGTGAGAAGTTTTATATCTGTGTAAGGGAGACCACCTTCTTTGCAGTATCTTCTATGTTTTTGTTCCAATTCATGTTACCTGTGAATGTTTGGCCGAGGAGTTTGACTATTGGACTCTAAGTTAAAATAACCTTTGTATGACATTGTCAAACAGTTTCAGATTTTTCCTTCATGCAATCACGTTTATGAACGCGTGTATTTCTTGTTTCGGATTAATATTAAAGCTGTTCTTTAATCAGTATATTTGAGCTAATCTTTCCATTAATAATCTTCACAGATTTTTTTGTTTCACTTGTTTTATTATACATAAAACTATGCAAATCCTGCTTTTATGAACATTAGGTACAGAACACACGTTATAAATAAATAATAACCTCCCTAGTGACTTTAACTTTAGTTTTAAGATTCGCTCTGCTCCATAATTCGTTCTATTTGCATTATTTTTTAGGATCTGCAGGATTCAATTAAAAGCAAAAACAGTTAGTATCAAAATAATCAAGATTTGCAGTTCTTCCACGAAAATGTTTCAAAGCTTTCAAATGTTTTTATAATTTTTAGTCTTGTGTTAGTGAAGGTTTTTGGGAGTGTTGAATAATACCAAAGGCTTTGATTGGTCGAATAAGATCACATGTTACCTTTAGAATGGTCAGCAGTAAAGTTAGTTGGCGAGAGACATGAATGTTCTTCCTCGATTTGTAAACTGAAGAAAAAGGAATGAACAGTCCTAGGAATGTATGATGCAATTAAGAAATAACCTGTCTAGAAGATTGTTCATGTTGTGGAAGTAAATAAAAATCATAGTATAAATATTCAACATTGTCTGTGTGTTCATCTGTTCATCCCAAGCCTTTGACTTCAACTACAAGTAGAAAAAACAGTACTCAAATTCATTTATAGCACTCAGCTTTGTGGATAACAAGTCCTTAATTACATTATGATATTAATGTTATCTTATAGCTGAACCTTGTGCCAGACTTTAAACTTAAATCTGTGACTAGAACACGTTCTTCTAACATAACTCCAAATGCCTTTCGTTTTCTTTCCCCCATGAACAGTTTTTTCCAAGAACTTTTCATTTGTGGAACACGTTACCACATGATTGCTTCCCTGTGTGTTACAATTTGTTCGTTTTCAAATCCAATGCAAAAAAATACTTGTCATAAATCGTCATAAGTAATCAAACGTTGTTTATTCCATTCATCATTTTGAATCCTCTCATAATATTCTTCATTGTTCGGCTGACAATATATCTATCTCATTAACCCTTATCCTTGAGTAGCTTTGGCCTTGATAAGTGGTGACTCATTAGTAAAAACATTTGCTATAGTTAGAAATCTCTATTGCTTAGGTCAGAAGTAAAAAATGAGGCTTGTGAGGAGGGAAATAATAATGTTTTCATAGATTAAAATATGAGGGCTTGGATTGTCTCTATAAAAGAGCAGTTTTCACAAGGAAGCCGGAACTTAGATGAGCAGTAATGTAGCTATACATAGAACAAGGAAAAGGCCTATTTGCAGTGTAAAATGTCGATTATGAGATATCTCTCTTGGACCAATTTGGAGATAAGAGTGATCGCCCTTGATTCGGGGTTTGACTATTAAAGTTGAGTCTGATAGAAAGTAGAACTCTTCGGTCTCTAAGACGAAAAGAGATTGTGTTGCTATATTGATGATATAGACAAACGTGGTAAGCTTTGACATAAAATCTCTCTTTTTCTCACAACGTCTTATTAGATTTAATACTATATATTTTTGGTAGAAATGTCTTTATTTACTTGCCTCCCCACGAAGGCAGAGTTAGACACAAGCTCGATTTTTAATGTGGAGAAAATCCAGCTTCCCAAAAAGGGGCACTCTCGGTTGGGAAAAATATTTAAATTGCCTCAGTCTAGAAGGATTTCTCTTTCACTAACCGAGGACATAAAAGATAAAGTGCATTATCAGAACAGATACGACACTTTGCTCCTAGCTAAAGGGCAGAAATATCTCTGCATTTTTATCATTGATGATGACGATGATCTAAACACAAAGAAGTTCACCCACCAGGCAAGATGTATTCACCAAAGAAACCTCATCGACATCCAAAATTAAGATAGTATATTTGCTTATTTTGGTTTATGTATCTATCTTTTTTTGTGGATGTGTATTGTTATCGGCAAGGGCTATTTATCTTGAAAGGTGTTCGCTAAGACGTCAAATATACATGTCATAAAAATATGGAGTGACATGTTTCATTGGTTGTTGAGAAGGAAATGGAAAAATGTTGAACACCTCTTCGAATGGTAAGGAGAGATTCCAAAATGATTCAGAGAATAAGATATATGGCTTAGATGAAAGCGTATCATTATTTTATTTTCTTATAGATTGTTTGATGCGGTTGAGCTATTTGGCATTTGCGTGCAATCATTACTGATATCAGAACACTTGAAATTTTGGGTGAATGTGATCGATCTCTTTTGTTATACGGAGATTGTTTTTCATTTCTATTTTCATGTTTTTATGTTGAGTTGAAATAACACTTGCTTGAAAAAAAAAAATGAGTGAAATTTTGTTTGGAATTGATTGCTGACAGAAAGCAAATAAAAATGTTGCATTTTTTTTTCATAGACACCGAGAAGGTCTATAGTATTGCCAACTTTTTTTTTATTGTAACTGTAAATTAGTTATTGGTAACTTTAAATTAGTTATTTGTTGAAAATAAAACAAGCAAATAAACAAACACAAAAAGTCTTGAGAGACAATAGATACCTTCTGTAAGGTTGCCTGCACAGAGAGTCTATTGTGAAGCAGAGAGATGCACACTCCCCAACCAAACCTCTTCCTAACCGGCATTGCTTGAGTCTAGTGGCAAGAACAAGTCCAGGACAACTGGAAACAATGCTGGTATAAGCAGAGTGCTCTCTCACATACAGTACCTGACATTACTAAGTGTCACTTATTTAGTACTGGCCAGGCTCAACATCGCTTAACTTCGGTGATCTTACAGGAACTGGTGTATCAACGTGATTATGCCGTAGATTATACCGACTTTTTAGCTACGGATGGTCTAAGTAACCTATTCCTTTTCTCCGTCTCTCCTAAAAACAGATCCAATCTAATACTAAATCAGTACTAGCAATGGGAGTATAGGCGTAGAATATAAGATAAATATGTAAATAAGCAGAAAGAATGAAAGTGCACAGAGGAAGCTAGCACAAGAAGAAACAAAAAGAAAAATAAGAAAATAAACGATTAGTTATACTTTTATAACCTCGTAATTTAGGTTATAATAAATAATAACTTGTGAATAAAATGGATGAACTATCAAGATAAACGTTCAACAGATTTATTAAAACTGAACACATAATGAGTTAATTGGCCGCTGTACGCGAATTGAGATATTAACAGTCTGAAGATTGTGGTCTCTTTACTTTCTCTCCCAGCAGGACTCTATTTGCAAGGGCGATAACTCTTAACTCCCGAAATGGTTCAAAGGGGCGTAACTCGTTTTCGTTAGTTGTCCTAACATATACAAAATTATTTCATACGTTGAGAATCCATAGAAAAATAATTATTTTGAACACCTTCATCATCAAATATATATATATACAATGTTGTTGCTTATTTGTATGAAAGTATAAACAAAGTGAAGCAGAGAGTTGCATACTCCCAACCAAACCTCTTCTGAAGCGGCATTGCTTGATTCTAGTGGCAAGAATAAGTACAGGATAACTGGAAACAATACGGGGATAAACAGAGAGCCCTCTCACATACATAGTCACTTATTTGGTACTCACCAAGCTCAACGTTGCTTAACTACGGTGATATAACAGGAAACGGTGTGTCAACATGATTAGGCCATAAATAAACACAGATACAACAAAAAATACTTAAGTTCTTTTTTTCTCGTTTTTGTATTTTTATTTATTCTTTAATTCACATATTTCATTTATTTATCCTTTATTTCTTCACTTATTCTTTTAAATTCTTCTCCACTGGAAAATTCCACCAAATATGTATCCCTTGAAATTGATTTAGTTTCTTTGTTAAAAAACACATTAGCTGCATAAGTTCTTTTCTTTTGCTAAAATATACCTTGAAGATGAAACGTTTTGCTTATCATCATATTCGGTTTAACATCCGTGTTACATGCTGGCATGTGTTGGACAGCTTTTGGAACGTGACTTCCAAACTAACCTACATCTGCCCAGGTCTTTATTTATACCTCTTTTTTTCTTTCAAGTCCATCCTTATCACTTCGTCTTGTGTTTTCCTTGGCTTGCCCCTGTGAAATATTCGACTTCTGTCTTCCTATAAATTTTATGTTACTATTTTACGATTATAAACTGCAATAAAGTAATAACAATATATAAATAGTTTACTCAATTAACTTAAAAAATAACTTAATCTAAAATTTAAGAATAAAAGACTGGCTACTCGAATGGTGCAGGGTCTATAGGATCTGTCCTATGAAAGCCGACTCAAGAAACTTAACCATTTCTCCTCAATGGTCATTACCTTCTTTTTCTTTCATGTGAAGCAGATTATTCTGATGTTGGCATTGGTTTCCCTGATGTTTTTCTAGTTAGAAATCTTTCTTGAAAGACAGCGGGTACTTACTGGAAGGACCACGAGGAGGTTGCCAACATCCCTAGGTGAAAGTGATACTGTGGAACCGACTGGATTCGAACTTGTAACACCCAGGTCTTCAGTCCGTGTCGATATCCACTTAACCTCAGGACCTATTATTCACTTCTGCACCAGAAAAAGTCTACGCAGACACCACCAGAAACTATTTTACCACTGATTTCGATTGAACTGGAGGAGGGTCACCTTCTCAATCAGGATCCCTGGACCTTGGTATAGTCTCCCAAAAGAGGTAATAAATGTGCCAACAAGCATCAATTCAATGTATCCGCTTCTGTGTAAATCTCTACCACCCTTTCCCTACATGTCAACTGAACATGCTTGTTTTATTTTATGCCAAATTAATTGAATTGAAAAAATTGGAAAAGTAATCTATATAGCATTAGTTTTAAATTTTGATGTTTTTCTTTCTTGTAGAAAGATGGTATTGTTTCGGTGCCTCCCTCCTTTCTCCCCCAAAAGGTTAAGTTTACAAAATAAATAATTTGCCCACATTACTCACCCTGTTGGCCAGAATACATATTCTATAATTCATAATAAGTTTAATAGTTTAGAAGTTTACTAAGCACGTACATATTTATGCTCCCACGTATACCGATCCTTTTAAAAATGTATTATTTAATATAACTGAAAATTTGATGTAGAGCAATTTTTTTTTAATATAAATTATTTGGTATCTAACTTATTTAAAAGATTTCGGGGGGGGGGGGGGGTAAGTGCAAGTTTGGTTGGGCGCATTTGTAAAGTTTACAAAAGAAAATGATATGCCCATGTTACTTATCCGGTTGCCGAGAATATATATTACAAAATTCGTAATGATCAGTTCATGAAATGTTTTTATATATTTGCACCCCCTAAATGTTGACATTTACAAAAAAAGAATGTGTCCATGTTACAAACCGTGTTGCCTAGAATATATATTCCAAAATTAATAATGATCTGATCATTAATTTAGGAGATAACCCTATCGACTCACGGGAATTATATAGAAATATTTTCTTATTTTTTAATTTTTTATTTTTTATTTTATTTATTTTTTTATATCTCTTTAAATCTCTTCCGGTTTAAATCTCAACTGTTACTTTTCACCCTCCCCCTTTTTTTCAAACCTTCCTTACACTAAATTTAAACAAACATACACAACACTCTAAGCAAATAATGCGTCCAAACGAGATGACAACAGAAGCTGAAGAGAGCCAGATGGCTAAGTCCTTCCGTGCTTGAAACCGACGGTACGAATGTTGTACTAATTTTTCTGTACCAAAATAAATATATATATATATATATATATATATATATATATATATATATACATGCCTCACTTTATAAATAGAGAGATTAGGTTGTTTTATTTGTATAAATAATCAAACATATCATTTTTATATATTCTTATTTTTCCTGGAAATATATCCTTTAATGCATTACGGGCCCATCTGGCATAATGGTTAGTCCGATAATGAACGTCTCCATAATTTCCTCGTGTTGTATGTCGAGATTACACCAATCTGTAAGTTTGTATAATTCTCTTGCAAATGTAACATACTCCAGCATAGAATTTGGCTTTTTAGAGTTTTCTATTTTTTTGTCACAAAATGAGCTTCAAATTTTGTCATTACAGTTTCGAAGTCATTTTTTGTCTTCTTTCCTCGAAAATGTTATCGCTTTTAAAATATTTTCTGTCTCTATGTCTCTAACTCTCTCTCTCTCTCTCTCTCTCTCTCTCTCTCTATATATATATATATATATATATATATATATATATATATATATATATATATATATCATGAAAAAAGGAAAAACAAAAATATTATTTATGTATTCATCACATTTCGTCTTTATTTCAAGACTTCTTCAGGATTAAGGGGCAGATTTAATGGGGAGTGGACATCCTAGGTGGGAAGTTGTGTAGCAAGATATTTATTCACATTACATTTAAATTTCTGCATGTTGGTATGGTCGGGGAAACAGGGAGCTGGGAGAGAATTCTACAGCAAAATGGTTTTAGGAAAGATGCTATTAGAATAGAAGGTTTTCCGGCATCTGGGGACCTCTACAGTAAAGGGGTGTATAGTACTTATTTGAATTGGCACAGTTTACAAATGCAATTTCAAATCTTTTAAATCTCTAGCAACACCGTCGGCCATGTGGAAGGATTAAAAAAAGATCAAATGCTTCTGGCGGTTGTGGATTCATTTCCTTTTTTCTTTTTTTCCGAAGAGCCTCAACTTGTTATAGTCCCTTTTTGTAAGATGTTTCATCTTTAGTTGGCTTAGATGATTTATGAGTTTTGTTAATCTTCTTTCGTGTGAATCGGATGATTCTGGTGCTAGCATTAGTTTCCCTGATGTTTTTCTAGTTAGATATCTTTCTGGAAAGACATCGGGTACTTACGGGAAGGACCACAAGAAGGTTGCAAACATCCCTAAGTGAAAGTGGTACTGTGGAATCGACTGGATTCAAACTTGGAACATCCAGGTCTTCAGTCCGTGTCGATATCCACTTAACCACTGTCACCTCCCAGTTTTGTTAATGACAACACAGCAACACGTCCATTAAGTTTAACTACAGGATGTTTTGACAATTTATTGATATTCTTTCATTTTAGAACCATTTGAAATATTTAATAGTGGTAAAGTGCAATGGATATCTGCTTTTGTATGTTATTGGGGCGTTTGAGTGATTATGGACGACTATGGACGACTGGAAAGGATTATATATATTTTAAGTGAGTGACCTGCATCATCATGATTTGTGACAGATTAAAAAATTCAGAAATCAGCTGCAGTTCAGTGTTTCTTGAATTCTTTGTGAGATGTGAGCTGAATAATTGCGACAGAGATATGAAAGCAGTGGCTAGCAGGAAGGGTCATAGCAGGCGTTCTGACTGTGTTTACACAACGAAATTGGCAAAGAAGCTGCATAGAAAGGTGCGGCAAGATCCAGGCATGGCAATGCTTACCTTGGCAAGAGAGATGGCCATCATAATGGCAGCTATTAAAAAAGTGTTGAACAAGGATCCTTGCTACATTCATGCAAGAGTAGCAACTGCCAACTACTCATTGCCAAGAACCAAATTAACTGCCTTACAAGTGTCAAGAAATTCATCAACAAGGTCTAACACCCACTTCAGCTGGTTCTTCTCAGAACAATTTTTACAATGCTAAGAACAACAGTTGGTTAGTCTATAGTTCACACAGAATCCCAGTTCCCTTAAATTGTGATGGTTTTGGGTTGTGTTTCCAATGAAGGCCACTTCATGCTGCCCTAAATCTTTGAAAAAGTATTCAGGCTCAATTCAGATGGCTATAATGAGCTGCTGTTAATTTTTGTGAAGCGCTTTGTCGAGAATATGACTGCAGTAAGGCCATACGCAAGACTCAGCTCTGTGTTACACCTCTAGGAAACCCCAGAAGTTGTTGCCTGAGAACTTCGACAACTTCACATTTCCAACACCTACACCCCCACCTAAAATAAAAATTGCCTGATTGCAATTTCACGGATTATTATGTGTGAGACAATGTTGAGAAAGACAACAACCGTACTGCCTGCAACACCAAGAACCAACTGGTGTTCAGGCGTCTCTCGAAGGAGACTGTGAAAGCAGCGTGCTCCAGGTTCAGATCCGTTTGGAGGTTGTGATAGAAGCTCAGGGAAGATTCTTTGAATGAGCTGGATTTGTCCAAAGGTCCTTTCAGAAATGCACATTTGAGAATACCTCAATTATTGGCAAAGTTATGACGACTTTTCTTTCCTTTCTAAAAAGTGCCAAATTTGCCTAAAACACACTGTATTTATTCACCAGCCACTAACAACTTAAAAGTAAGGACACAAAACTCGTGATTCTGGATGTCAACAAAAGATGATAAAGGCACACCATTCGTAATTAGTAATTAATATTATTGCTTATGATGCAGAGTTTTCTCTTCTGCCCCCCCCCCCAAAAAAAAATTTATTAATGAAGGTAAAAGAAATTACGGTAAAATGCCTCTTTCAGAAAATTTAATAATCTTTCACCAACAACAGACACTTTTTTATTATTTTTATTTCGACTCGGAAAATAAATCATGAACATGATTCATAAAAAAATTATCAAGGAAGATTTATTGTCCAATATTTTGTAAAATTAATATTTTCTCTTCATTTTAATTGCAATATTGTTCTCTGTGCACAACTGAAAAAACTGTTGCTTTATTAAAAATGACTGGCTCAAGCTGTAATGGTTAATAGTGCTAACAACCTCAGCCACACATTTCACCAAGTTCAGTTTTTTAGATGATTGATATACAGGAGCATATATATATATATATATATATATATATATATATATATATATATATATATATATATATATATATAATTACACACATTAGAACGGCCTATGCAAATTAACCTGCATTTTTGTGTGAGCTCACGTCTATGTGGCTGTTTTCTAGCCCCATAGACGTGCGGCAGCACAGAAACGCAGGTGAATGTGCATAAGCTGTTCTAATGTTTATATAAATTTTATTTATAAAGTGCTACTTTTTATTGAGCAGTTTTGAAAAATTTTTGTTTTAAGTTCATTTTATCAATATATTTGAACTTAATTATTTAATATATATACATATGGTCTTCACAAATAAAATTATTTTATCTTATTTTTACAGTAAAACAAATCTGTTCCCCGTTCCTTTTACATTAATAGCCTTTTTAATACAAAGTAATACTTAAATCTGTTTTCTCACTTATTTCTGCCAAATATCGGCCCGTGTTCTTAAAACATAAAAAATTGGTTTGCAATTACTACTATAAAGCACATTTTATGTGTGTATATCTTGTTACCAAAATTTGGAATGATATTATTTAAAAACTAACAACTAACACACAGTGTTACCAGAAATTATTCGTGGAAAATATACAAGATTTGTTGATAAAATAATAATTTATTTACTTATTATTTTCATTATTTAGTTTATTTTTAATACGCCTATTTCGTATACAGTAGCAAATAAACTATGACCATAACAATGCATCGAACATTTCCTTATTTTTAAACATTTTCTATATTATAACACAGCATTTGCGTGTTCCATTTAAGTCGGATGGAAAACTAATTATTTTTTAACTTTCTTTTACCTTACATAAGTACACAGTGTATTATTATTTTTATTAATTGTTTTTATTTACACACTTTCAAAATCAGTTACGGAAACATTTTGTACAAGAAAAATAAATAAAAAAGGAAAGTAAATACAACTCCCGAGAAACGCCAAGTCGGGGTAGCTAGTTCTTTATAAAATTAATGATTAAATAACAGATTAATCAGATAAAATAGTAACTTAGATTCAATGTTTTAATCGCTGGCGACCATGATGTGTTCAATCAATTGGAGAAAAATAGATTTTTTTTTGGGGGGGGGGGAGAGTTAACAAGAGTCACCCGGACAATGCTGGGTAGGGGCAGCTAGTGTGTATATATATATATATATATATATATATATATATATATATATTAATTGATCAAGTTCAAATATGTTAATAAAGTGAACATAAACCATTTTTTCAAGAGTGCTCAATACCAAGTAGAGCATTTATAAAATTACATAAACAATATTATAGCCTTTGATAAGATGCGGAACGCATTGAAACGTTGATTGATTGACGTAAAGCTATAATATTTTATATGTAATTTTATATATATCTATATATATATAAAATATTTTCAGCCTAATTTGATACCAAGATTTTTTATTTTTTAATACAAATAAGATATTTCGGTCAACACAGTCAATGAAAATGTTCTTAATTCTTTTCCTCATTGTCGATACACAGCATTGTTATTGGAGACTGGTGAATGTCAAGATTCGATTAAAGGTGTATCTGGCAGCACCTGTATAAGTTTTTCTATCCAGTTTAGTCATCGGTGACCTGATTACTTTGGTGAGGAGGGTGACTAGTAAAATAAGATCTATCAAAAGGAAACGAACTCTATTGTAGATTCAATCGGATTGGAGCGAAGATCTAATGTACACATTATGATGTAACACTCTCTTTCACAACTTATTTGAACATCTCGCATCTGCTTATCTCCGGAGCAATTCGTATTATCATGCAAGTCATCACGGAGTTGTGCAAGCTGCATAAAACTGTACTTTAGCACAGACTTTGCTAGCAATCACCATCTCTCGTGTAGTTCTCTTGATGACTAAATTTTAGATTTTGCCAGTGATGACCATACTTGTCCAATGGGTCAACAACCATCATTTTTTCATCCTTTATATTGAACAGAAATTGTTTTATTATTTGGGAGAAAAATCAAGATGCAATTAGAAACAATAAGATTAAGGATTATTGATTTCGTATGAAGAGAGAAAACTGTCTCTCAAAAGCCTCCGTAGAATGGTGTTCAGGTTCTAGACAGAACAATTCTGAAAAAATGTGAAATTAAAATAACTTAAGGAAACCTTTCGCTTTGATAAAGTTCTAGAACTGAGTTTCACTCCAGATCTTAAATGGAAGGCTTAAGGTTGCTGGAAAATTATTGGCTCATTTGACCGCATCAGAAAGTACCTGCTTCCTTATGCAATCCTTTACCTATATAAGAGTCAGAAATATCCTAAGATGCAGTACATCTGGGTGTCATTTAAAGAACTCGGCCTTGTCTTAACAGAGTACAAACTCGACATTGCAAACTGGTGGAGGATGATCTCTTCTGTCCTAACAGAAGAGACGTTGTTAGTCTCTCTCTACTCTTGTTATTTCCATAGAAGATGCTTGACTCAGCTCCAATCTCTGATCGTACTTCGTAATATATTCATAGCAAGAAATTGTCCTCCTACAACAGCTGCAAAGAGCTTTCCTTTGTCCCTCCATGTACCTAACATCAAACAGAATTTCCATAAACAGAGTTTCTTTCCAAGAACTTTCCATCTGTGAAACACATTGTTGCCTTCAAATCCAATGTCAACCAATAAACCGTCCTCGTAAGTAATCAAATTTTGTTGATTCCATTCATCATTTCCAATCTTCGCATTATTAGCTCCATCATTCAAATGACAATTCATCCATCTCATTCCTTGATAAGTGGTGAATCATTTGTTTAAAAAGAAACAGTTAAACATGTTAGCTTCTATTTTCATAACCCTTTCCCTTTTTACTCCAGATACAATCGTAGAGGAATTAAAACAGTGTGGCAGAGTCAGGAGAGAGAATGTATAACCCGTGTGTGCGAGAATTCTATTTTGAAGCAAGGGTTGCACAATTTCAACTACATATTTCTTGAACCTGCTTCTGTATTTACTTCCCTCCTACCCGGGAAGATGTGGTACAAGACCGGAAGGTGTGGAGAATAAGCCAGCGCAAAAGAGGTGGTGCACTCTGGCGCCTTAAAAATTGCCTGAGCAGTCCCATCGGCATTCCCCAATGAGAGAGACTGAGGCAGTTAGCTATAAAATAATGTCTTTCCAAAGCAATAAGGCAATGCTTGGGAGGGTGAACCTCCAAGAGCTGAACAGAACAAATACCATAGCCTGACAGAAAGAAGGCTACCGCCATCACAATTGTCCAGTCTCTGTTGGACTGATTGTCGGGGACGGATCTTTGACTGGTATCATTAGCATAGGGCAATTTTTAAGGGGCCAAAGTGCACCAGCTCTTTTGCCCTGTTACAACATAAGAAAAAATGTCTAATCTGTTTTCGGTGAAATATAGCTAAGTCTATGTAGGGCAAATATATTATTAACTATCTAGCTTCGCCCACTCACTATCGCTTCGCAATTTAATGCAAAACTAATCGATAAGAAGACAAAATTAATCGACACAAAAAAGGCAAAACTAAGCGATACAGAAAAGAAGGCAGAACTAAGTGATATAAAAAAGAAGAGAAAACTAATGGATACGAAAAAGACAAACTCTCTCTCTCTCTCTCTCTATCGATAAGAAAAAGAAGACAAAACAAATCGAGACGAAAAAGAAGACAAAACTCTTTCTTTCTGTCTCTACCTTTCATCCTACCTCCTCTTGATACGACGAAGCATGCCGGACACACATAGGTTCACTTTTATAATATAGATAAGTTGCTAATGAACAAGACTCAACAACTCAGACCAAGATACGAAAGAAATAAAAATACTGCATAATTTACACTATTTCTACAATGGATATAAATTGGGAGTCTTTAATCATGAAAGACTTGGGAAAGTTATAATCTAATTGGACAACAAACTGTTAAAAAATAAAGTAAAGATTAGTTTGCGACGTTATAATTCCACAATGATTGTGTTCTGAATGATAGTCGCATTGTGGATGAAATCATTTTTCTAAAAAATAAAACCTACATGGTCATTATGAGTTTTATCTTTATGCATCTATTCTTAACAAACATTAGATAGCCTCCAGTGTACAGTGCCCATGAGATCAAGGTTTGCGTTAATATCGTAAGAAACATGTTTATCCACCTTCGTCATAGCCGAAGGTTCAGGTGGGGAATTCGATTATCAACTCTTATGCGTCATGAGTAAGTTGTTTGAATCTGTGATAAACCAAAAAGTTGTCAAGCAATATGGATTTCGTCCGGCAAGACAAACGGCTGATGTACTGATTGTAATATCACACAGAATCAGTAAATCCATCCACGAGGGCTTTGTTTCTATGAATGATCTCCCAAATAACATTCTAAGATCATTTGTTAGTATCTATGCTGACGACACAATTGTCTATGGCAGAACTTCGAAGAGAAGTGATGATTAAAATCTTGCCGCTAATCTCTCCTCCGATCTGGAGAAAGTGGTGCAATGGGGAAAAAGTGGCCTGTTACCTTTAATACCTCCAAAACCAAGCTTCTCTTCTTTCAGTACCAATGCTCAAATTCTTGTTTTGTGTTAGTTCAAATGAATTGTTTTCTCTTTAGGAAGCCCCTTGCTTTGACAAGCTCCTAGGACTGACTTTCACCCCTGACCTGAAACGAAAGACTGACATCAAATCTGTTGCCAAAATGGTTGGAAAATTGGTTGGATCATTCTACTGCTCCTGAAGGTACATGTCTCCTGATACAATCCTCAACCCGTATAAGAGCCAGATCCATCCTAAGATGGAGTACAGCTTTCAAATCCAATGTCAACAAATATCTGTTGAGTCATCCTGTCAATTAATCATAGTTCTCAACCCTTTCATAGTAATGTTCCATCATCCAACTGAAAATCTCACTAACCCTTATCCTCGAGTGGCTTTTGGCCTAGGTAAATGGGGAACCATTAGTATAAAAGAAAAACAAAAAAAAACAAATGCCATACGATCGATCCTCTTCTAGTTTTTTTTAAAAACCAGAGTGGTGTGGGTCAACGATGTGCACAAGCTAGGTGTATTTGATGAACACTGTCTTCATAGGATCATGCTCATTATCTAACCATATCACCAATTTTGAGGTTTTACGACTGGCTCAGTATATAATCGAATGAAGTAGACCTATTGAAGAGGTGCCTATGACGGTTCGGAAATGAGTAAAGGACCACTCTTTCTGACGAAAACGATGCATAGGACAGGTGAAAACCTGGCTAACCATTTTGAGGTATGACCAGGTAAGGATCTCTGAACTAAAATTTATAGAATCTCATGCTGGAAACAGGAATGGTTTAACCTTGCTTACTCAGGATGTGATGAACTGATGAAATAGAGTAATACATGATGTGACTGAGTTATCTGGAAACCCACCCAGGGTAATAATCTTATCATACATACATACATACATACATACATACATACATACATACATACATATATATATATATATCTATATATATATATATATATATATATATATATATATATATATTGAGTCGCAATAAGTTACTGTCATTTTATCTTTTATTAATTTTGGAATCTATTGCGTTTTTAAATTTTGTAATCTTTTTTTTTTCAAGTTAGTTTAAGTTAATTTCTATTTATTCTCAGATCATTAAAATGGAATGTCAAGGTAAAAAAAATAAACATTTGTTTGCTTTTACGAGGTACTGAATATGTTGATGAAGTTGTAAGCAACAAGGGAGAATACATTGGTGATTAATTGGTTGTCATTTTTGTTAAACTTTTTAAATTAAAATTATAATAAAAAAAAAAGTCGGGAACTTAGTTGCCAACCCAATACATATTGCAACATCAACTATAGAATGAGACTGTATCGCCTTCACTGGTTGAATCGATTGTTCAGTTCAAAATATTTGCTAGGTTACCAAGTGCAAGATACCTGAGGGTATAAATAGTACTTTTTTCATGCTAACACCCACAATGACGACAACAGCATGACTGTAAGCAATAAACATTGGAAAATAAAAGTTTCAGTATAATGTGTTTTCGTCTTGCAAGCTATTTGTGTATTTCTTGTGGATTCTTTGAAGTATCAAGAGTTACTTTTGATCTCATTGGTGCATGATGTTAGGTTTTCTGGTTGAAATATCACAAGTTTCTGTTGACAAACACAATCAGCTATGTTGAAAAAAAGACATTTACTCTAGATGTAAGCCTAACTTTACAAACCAGTTTTGTATTCTTTGAGGAAAAAGCATATTTTTAAGAGAAAACTACTTGCAATGTCTTTGTTGTTAGACTCTTGGTAAAAAAACATTCTTTTACAGATAATGTTTTCGTTAAAAATTCTTACAGCAGACATACGCTATCCGCTTTGTCGCGTTAATGAATTAAATTAACTTTCTTAAATAAAAAAGTATTGCTTAGTATCGAACTTAATTCAATATTTTCATTATATATTTTATTTAAGTTTTTTTTTATTCAACTTTCGAATTCGACACATCTTTATTAGTGCCGTGGCTTTATTTAATTTGAATTAATTCCTCTACGAGTGACATAATGGATGGTGATGATAAAGAATATGGAACTGGCAAGCCGAGTTCATATTTCATCAAGTTGCGTTTATTTCTACAGTAATATTATTTGGAAATGTATTCACACTTTTATTCTCAACTATGAGCAGAAATATGTATTGTGTTTCGGTATGACGTATATGAAGAATGCAATGATTAACATATCATAAAAAAAAACTTAAAATTGAATTTTTCTAATTTTTAGGACCAATAATGTGTGCACGCATATTGAAATGCGTTGTACAAACTAGGAAATGTTTATATATATATATGGACCGCAGACGATTTTACTTCATTTTATTTCTATCTATCTATCTATCTATCTATCTATCTATCTATCTATCATTTTATTCTACCCTTTTTATTATATCTCCCTCTTTTCACTTTATATTTTTTAAATTTATTTTATTTTATTTTATTTTATTTTATTTTATTTTATATTTTATATTTTATATTTTATATTTTATATTATATTTTATATTTTATATTTTATATATTATCTTTTATATTAATATTTTACTTATTATTTTTTGTTTTTTGATTTTGATTTTAACATTTTGATTCTTAACGGTCCCAACCACGTGACTTTCCAAATTTTGAAATTTTAAATTTCTTTTCTTTCTTCTTCTTTTTTCTCCATGTTATTCTTTCCAAATATGATCTAAGGTTAAGATCGGATTCTAACTCTGCCTGATGAGATCTCAGTTTATAATAGCTGTTGATCGATAACATGTCGATGTCGCAGATTTTGTACATGTCTGTGTAAATAAAAATAATCATATATATATATATATATATATATATATATATATATATATATATATATATTTATTTATTTCTCTTACCTCCTCCCCCACTCTATTTTGATAATTTGTTCCCACGAACCGCTTGCTTCTCTGCTTGTTGCATTTTAACCTTGTGGCATACATGCAAAAAGACAAAGTTGCCGTCATTATTACAAAGAAACATGAAAGTTCATAATTATTATCCACACCTTGTTAGCTGCTTGTTCTTGTATGTGCCCCTACATAATCCTTCTAGACTGAAAGCTTTCTATCTGAAATCAGAGCTCCTTATTTACACTTTCAAAAAGGACTAAATCGACCCAAGTCTGATGGAAGATAGAAGAGGTTTATTCAACTTTATCTTCGTTCCAAATCACTGATCAGTTAGGTGGGAAAAGGCAGAGAGAGATCAATAATAAGTTTAATCGTATTTTTTCAGCCCATCTCAATTTTCATGTTCACGCGTTGCATGCTTCCAAGGAACTAACTCTTCATTTTCTCACTCTATCTTTTTCCATACGTCACATCCTATTAATTCCTACAGTCTAATAACCCTAACCTCGGGTTAAGCAAGTTGGCACCGACTAAACTTATTTTTCCTGTTATTCTTAACTAACCAATTTATATACTAGTACGTTTACTTGGCCAATATCTAACATGCTGCCTGTTTCCACGACCATATTAATATGCAGAAATTTAAATGTAATGTAAACAAACATCTTGCTACTCATCTCCCCACATAGGTTTTCCACACTATAAATCTGGGCCCTACCATAGTAGGCCCTTACACTTTAGTCCCTTGATGAAAGTGAACAAAAGTTTTTTTTTTAATTTTTTTATAGTGATACAATTTCTGTTATGGTAGTTTTAAAAGTGATTGAATGACGTAAAAAAACAACAAAATAAACTTATTGTCCGAGAAGATAAAAGAAGCTTCTGAACAATGGCGTCTGTAAGTTTTATGATAAAAAACGAAATTCACTACTCAAGAGTAGTGAAAATATTCGTCTCAAGCTACTTTTGTTTCGAATTTTTATATGCGGACATTACATCTCTATAATTGACTGTGTTGGTCTGTATGTACCAGTTAACCTTGCCCTTAAACTGCCGCTGTATTTACTTTAATCATATATGAATAAAGAGTGTCACTGCTGTCACCAGAATTCGAACTTGAATCTCTAAATAATGATATAGACAATGACTATGAATAGAAACACCGTACTAACGACTGGTGTGTTTATTACGACTTTGACTATTCTATTAAACCGGGTATTAAAGTCGAGTGCCACTTGTTGCAGGGAAATTCTGCATAATTAGTACTTCTTAGTAACTTCTTCTTTCGTTTGCTTCACAGCATCTCACTGTTAGATCATCAGCTCGGTTGAGAAAAGCCATGCTAATGTTTTGTTGTCTAGCGCAGCTATGCCGGCTTCGAAAAATTTACTTTAATATGATGTGCAAAGTTATGCCACTGTGTATAGTCCCCTGGTTTAAACTTGTGCCCAATAAACATGGGGTGGAAATGCAGGGCTTCATGCAAAATACACCTTACCGAATGATTATCAATGCAACATTAAGTCGCCTACCACAAAGCAAAATGATTCGTAGTACACAGCAAAGCTTGTTTGATGAATTCCACATTTTCTAATCCATGTACCATTCATATGTTCCCCACCAGTCTACCATTCTTTTAGTATACTGTGAATGCAAGAGTTTTCTATGTTAGCCGGTCAAAATTCAGGATGGGGACATTTTGTCTTCAGCACCGTCCTCTTCCAGAAGACATGCGCACGGGGAACTGTCTTGCCTCAACACCGCCTTCTTGCTCAGAAGCGGTCTTTTTCAAATCAACCAGCATGGGATTCGGACGTCCGATGAGCTTGCATTAGACGTTGGTCATTCTGGGACAAGTAGCTTGGTAAAATAGATCTAAGCAACGCAGAGTTCTCTGAACCTATTTAAGTTTTCGATTTCTTCCAATTTTCTTTGTTTTGTTACTTAGAATATGTTTGTAAGACTGATTTATTTCCTGTATTTACAGTTTTACAGTGAGTAAAAAGGTGTTATATTCAGCGTTGGTCCCGTGCGCGCATAATAAATACATTCGCCTGTACTATTCGTCTTCAGAAATTTTTTTGCCCCAGATTGCTTGCTGTTACATGTACCTTGTGTGCCTGAACAGAAAGTAAGTTTCTGTTGAGTGAGAGCAGCTTGATTTCACTGAATGTTGAAGTTGGCGATGAAATTCATGCAGCACCACTGTAACAGACTTGTTATTCTTCACTAAGAACTGTCATAGGTAAAAAAGGTGGTGCTCTATCCTATACAGCACCATGATTTTAACTGAAAGGAAATACTGTTAAGAAAGCACAGACTAAATAGTACCATGGCTTTAACTGAAAGGAAATACGGCTAAGACAGCACATACAAAATAGTACCATGGCTTTAACTAGAAGGAAATACTGCTAAGACAGCACAGACTAAATACTACCATGGCTTTAACTGAAAGGAAATATTGCTAAGAGAGCACAGACTAAATAGTGCCATGGCTTTAACTGAAAGGAAATACAGCCATAACAGCACAGACTAAATAGTACCATCGTTTTAACTGAAAGGAAATACGGCTAAGACAACACAGACTAAATAGTACCATGGCTTTAACTGAAAGGAAATACTGCTAAGACAGCACAGGCTAAATAGTACCATGGTTTTAACTGAAAGAAAATACGGCAAAGACAGCACATACTAAATAGTACCATGGCTTTAACTGAAAAGAAAATACTGCTAAGACAGCACAGACTAAATAGTACCATGGCTTTAACTGAAAGGAAATACGGCTAAGACAGCACAGACTTAATAGTTCCATCGCCTTAACTGAAAAGAAAATACTGCTAAGAGAGCACAGACTTAATAGTACCATGGCTTTTATTGAAAAGAAAAACTGATAAGAGAGCACAAACTTAATAGTACCATGGCTTTAACTGAACGGAAATACTGCTAAGGCAGCACATACTAAATAGTACCATGGCTTTAACTGAAAGGAAATACTGCTTAGTGAGCACCGACTTACTAGTACCATGGCTTTAACTGAAAGGAAATACTGCTGAGAGAGCACAGACTTAATAGTACCATGGCTTTAACTGAACGGAAATACTGCTAAGACAGCACAGACTAAATAGTACCATGGCTTTAACTGAAAGGAAATACGGCTAAAAAAGCAGAGACTTAATAGTACTATGGCTTTAACTGAAAGAAAAAACGGCTAAGACAGCTCATACAAAATAGTACCATGGCTTTAACTGAAAGGAAATACGACTAAGACAGCACATACTTAATAGTACTATGACTTTAACTGAATGGAAATACTGCTAAGACAGCACAGACTAAATAGAACCATGGCTTTTACTGAAAGGAAATACTGCTAAGAGAGCACAGAATAAATAGTACCATGGCTTTAACTGAAAGGAAATACGGCTTAGACAGCATAGACTAAATAGTACTATGGCTTTAACTGAAAGGAAATACTGTAAGACAGCACAGACTTAATAATACCATGGTTTTAACTGAAAGAAAATACGGCAAAGACAGCACAGACTTAATAGTACCATAGCGTTAACTGAAAGGAAATACGGCCAAGACAGTACAGACTAAATAGTACCATGGCTTTAACTGAACGGAAATACGACTAAGACAGCACAGACTCTATAGTACCATTGCTTTAACTGAAAGGAAATACGACTAAGACAGCACAGACTTAATAGTACCATCGCCTTAACTGAAAAGAAAATACTGCTAAGAGAGCACAGACTTAATAGTACCATGGCTTTTACTGAAAAGAAAATACCACTAAGAGAGCACAGACTTAATTGTACCATGGCTTTTACTGAAAGGAAATACTGATAAGAGAGCACAAACTTAATAGTACCATGGCTTTAACTGAACGGAAATACTGCTAAGGCAGCACATACAAAATAGTACCATGGCTTTAACTGAAATGAAATACGGCTAAAAAAGCAGAGACTTAATAGTACTATGGCTTTAACTGAAAGAAAATACGGCTAAGACAGCACATACAAAATAGTACCATGGCTTTAACTGAAATGAAATACGACTAAGACAGCACATACTTAATAATACTATGACTTTAACTGAAAAGAAATACTGCTAAGACAGCACAGACTAAATAGAACCATGGCTTTTACTGAAAGGAAATACTGCTAAGAGAGCACAGAATAAATAGTACCATGGCTTTAACTGAAAGGAAGTACGACTAAGACAGCACATACTAAATAGTACCATGGTTTTAACTGAAAGAAAATACGGCTAAGACAGCACATACACAATAGTACTATAACTTTAACTGAAAGGAAATACTGCTAAGACAGCACATACTAAATAGTACGATGGCTTTTACTGAAAGGAAATACTGGTAAGAGAGCACAGACTTAATAGTACCATGGCTTTAAGTGAAAGGAAATACTGCTAAGACAGCACATACTAAATAGTACCATGGCTTTAACTGAAAGGAAATACGACTAAGACAGCACAGATGTAATAGTACCATCGCTTTAACTGAAAGGAAATACTGTTTAGAGAGCACAGACTTAATAGTACCATAGCTTTAACTGAACAGAAATACTGCTAAGACAGCACACACTTAATAGCACCATGGCTTTAACTGAAAGGAAATACTGCTTAGAGAGCACAGACGTACTAGTACCATGGCTTTAACTGAACAGAAATACTGCTAAGAGAGCACAGACTTAATAGTACCATAGCTTTAACTGAATGGAAATACTGCTAAGACAGCACAGACTAAATAGAACCATGGCTTTTACTGAAAGGAAATACTGCTAAGAGAGCACAGAATAAATAGTACCATGGCTTTAACTGAAAGGAAATACGGCTTAGACAGCACAGACTAAATAGTACTATGGCTTTAACTGAAAGGAAATACTGTAAGACAGCACAGACTTAATAATACCATGGTTTTAACTGAAAGAAAATACGGCAAAGACAGCACAGACTTAATAGTACCATAGCGTTAACTGAAAGGAAATACGGCCAAGACAGTACAGACTAAATAGTACCATGGCTTTAACTGAACGGAAATACGACTAAGACAGCACAGACTCTATAGTACCATTGCTTTAACTGAAAGGAAATACGACTAAGACAGCACAGACTTAATAGTACCATCGCCTTAACTGAAAAGAAAATACTGCTAAGAGAGCACAGACTTAATAGTACCATGGCTTTTACTGAAAAGAAAATACCGCTAAGAGAGCACAGACTTAATTGTACCATGGCTTTTACTGAAAGGAAATACTGATAAGAGAGCACAAACTTAATAGTACCATGGCTTTAACTGAACGGAAATACTGCTAAGGCAGCACATACAAAATAGTACCATGGCTTTAACTGAAATGAAATACGGCTAAAAAAGCAGAGACTTAATAGTACTATGGCTTTAACTGAAAGAAAATACGGCTAAGACAGCACATACAAAATAGTACCATGGCTTTAACTGAAATGAAATACGACTAAGACAGCACATACTTAATAATACTATGACTTTAACTGAAAAGAAATACTGCTAAGACAGCACAGACTAAATAGAACCATGGCTTTTACTGAAAGGAAATACTGCTAAGAGAGCACAGAATAAATAGTACCATGGCTTTAACTGAAAGGAAGTACGACTAAGACAGCACATACTAAATAGTACCATGGTTTTAACTGAAAGAAAATACGGCTAAGACAGCACATACACAATAGTACTATAACTTTAACTGAAAGGAAATACTGCTAAGACAGCACATACTAAATAGTACGATGGCTTTTACTGAAAGGAAATACTGGTAAGAGAGCACAGACTTAATAGTACCATGGCTTTAAGTGAAAGGAAATACTGCTAAGACAGCACATACTAAATAGTACCATGGCTTTAACTGAAAGGAAATACGACTAAGACAGCACAGATGTAATAGTACCATCGCTTTAACTGAAAGGAAATACTGTTTAGAGAGCACAGACTTAATAGTACCATAGCTTTAACTGAACAGAAATACTGCTAAGACAGCACACACTTAATAGCACCATGGCTTTAACTGAAAGGAAATACTGCTTAGAGAGCACAGACGTACTAGTACCATGGCTTTAACTGAACAGAAATACTGCTAAGAGAGCACAGACTTAATAGTACCATGGCTTTAACTGAATGGAAATACTGCTAAGACAGCACAGACTAAATAGAACCATGGCTTTTACTGAAAGGAAATACTGCTAAGAAAGCACAGAATAAATAGTACCATGGCTTTAACTGAAAAGAAATACGGCTTAGACAGCACAGACTAAATAGTACTATGGCTTTAACTGAAAGGAAATACTGTAAGACAGCACAGACTTAATAGTACCATGGCTTTAACTGAACGGAAATACGACTAAGACAGCACAGACTCTATAGTACCATTGCTTTAACTGAAAGGAAATACGACTAAGACAGCACAGACTTAATAGTACCATCGCCTTAACTGAACAGAAAATACTGCTAAGAGAGCACAGACTTAATAGTACCATGGCTTTTACTGAAAAGAAAATACCGCTAAGAGAGCACAGACTTACTAGTACCATGGCTTTAACTGAAAGGAAATGCTGATAAGAGAGCACCAACTTAATAGTACCATGGCTTTAACTGAACAGAAATACTGCTAAGACAGCACACACTTAATAGCACCATGGCTTTAACTGAAAGGAAATACTGCTTAGAGAGCACAGACGTACTAGTACCATGGCTTTAACTGAACAGAAATACTGCTAAGAGAGCACAGACTTAATAGTACCATGGCTTTAACTGAATGGAAATACTGCTAAGACAGCACAGACTAAATAGTACCATAGCTTTAACTGAAAGAAAATACGGCTAAGACAGCACATACAAAATAGTACCATGGCTTTTACTGAAAGGGAATACGAATAAGACAGCACAGACTTAATAGTACCATGGCTTTTACTGAAAGGAAATACTGCTAAAAGAGCAGAGACTTAATAGTACTATGGCTTTAACTGAAAGGAAAACTGATAAGAGAGCACAGACTTAATAGTAGCATGGCTTTAACTGAAAGGAAATACTGATAAGAAAGCACAGACTTAATAGTACCATGGCTTTAACTGAAAGGAAATACGACTAAGACAGCACAGACTAAATAGTATCATGGCTTTAACTGAAAGGAAATACTGTAAGACAGCACAGACTTAATAGTACCATGGCTTTAACTGAAAGGAAATACTGCTAAGACAGCACAGACTTAATAGTACCATGGCTTTAACTGAAAGGAAATACTGCTAAGACAGCACAGACTTAATAGTACCATGGCTTTAACTGAAAGGAAATACTGGTAAGAGAGCACAGACTTAATAGTACCATGGCTTTAACTGAAAGGAAATACTGATAAGAGAGCACAGACTTAATAGTACCATGGCTTTAACTGAACGGAAATACTGCTAAGAGAGAACAGACTTAATAGTACCATGGCTTTAACTGAAAGGAAATACTGCTAAGACAGCACAGACTAAATAGTACCATGGCTTTAACTGAAAGGAAATACTGCTTAGAGAGCACAGACTTAATAGTACCATGGCTTTAACTGAAAGGAAATACTGCTAAGAGAGCACCCACTAAATAGTACCATGGCTTTAACTGAAAGGAAATACTGCTAAGACAGCACAGACTTAATAGTACCATTGCTTTAATTGAAATGAAAATACTGCTAAGACAGCACAGACTAAATAGTACCATAGCTTTAACTGAAAGGAAATACTGATAAGAGAGCATAGACTAAATAGTACCATGGCTTTAACTGAAAGGAAATACTGCTAAGACAGCACAGACTAAATAGTACTATGGCTTTAACTGAAAGGAAATACGGCTAAGACAGCACAGACTAAATAGTACCATGGCTTTAACAGAAAGGAAATACTCCTAAGACAGCACACACTAAATAGTACCTGTAGGACATATGCCCCTCTCCCCCTAATAGTCATTTCAAAAACGTCCACCCTCACTGCATTACCTGAATAAGTTTAAGTAAACTGAAAAAGTATCGCTTTTTCAAGAGTGATCAAAAATAGTTCACATATCAGAAACTTATTTGTCAAATACATAATTGCAGTTTTCCATTTAAACTATAAAATTTATTAATATACTTTTTGTTGACAGAAGCACAAATTCTGGAAGTTTTTTTTAAATGAAAACGCTGTTTCCACTTCTGTACATTCTTGTTAAACTGTTGATAGAATATGGAATGTTGCATCTACTTAAACGAACATAGAAAAGCAGTTAAATAAGCGAACAAAAAACGAAAGACAAAAAACATGTCCAGCTTCATTCAGTAGAAAAGATGTCATTGTTCATTTGGCAAATGAATGCTCTCACTTTGTAAGAATTCTTCAAGTTGAAACAGCAGACATGGTTACGATCAATAGGACAGTGGGCTGAAATTCAATTCAATAGAAGCCAAAAAAAAAATGTTTAGATCAAATAAAGTATTACCAATAAGCAAGCATGTTTTAGCAGAAACAGAATAGTCCCTATTTACTTGCCTCCCCATGAGAGCAGAGTTAGACATAAGGTCGGTTTTAAATGTGGAGAAAATCCAGCTCCCCAAAAAGGGACAAAAATTAAAATTTTCTCATTCTAGAATGATTTCTCCTTCACCGACCGAGGACAGAACATAGGAAATGTAGTATCAGAACAGATACTACACTTTGATTACCAGGCAAAAAGCCAAGGATACAGCAAGCAAATGGTAAATAAATTCAAAGAATTATGCTTCAGAATTTTTTAGATGAGAGGTTATAATTCGTAGAATTCGACAAAGTACACCTGAAGAAGGTCGGGGGTTACACCGAAAGGTTGTGATAAAAAACACTCAAGATGAGAACAGTAGTCCGAATATACCAAATTCTATGAAATTCAGAGAAGTAGTAATAAATTGTAACAAATGTATAAACATTCTGGTAAACATCGGTAGATATATCCTACATTTACAACTAAGACTTTTGTGTTTTATATTTGGCTAGTTTAATATAGTGTTGTAGACCCGTGCTAGGGGTCACAAAGATAACAACCACAAATAGTGACAGGTTAAAATATACAATGTATTTATTCATAGCAATACAGTAACGCCACTAAATGTGGTAGGAGATGACCGGATTCCTACCATGCGGTAAAACATGAATAGGAATGTCCTCTATATTTAACACCTACCCACTATAGGAGTATGTGACACAAGGTCGGAAAGTGGGATTTTAAAAGCCAGCGCCCGAGAGCTTAGCGCTTTAGCCACTAAAAATTGCCTGGGCAGCCCCGTCGGCATTCCCCAGTAGGGGCGCCTCAGGCAGTAAGCTATAAACTTACTCCTCCCCAAAGAGGAGAGGCAAAGACTAGGAGGGTGGACCTCCTAGAACTGCACAGGACAGACCCATAGACCGGCGGAATCATGCCCCGAAGGCCAAGACAACACCGGTCTATAGGGTGTAGTATCCATCGGAACAGATACCACACGTGGTACGAGGACTCTCACATAATAGGAATGTCCTCTGTTTGAGTCTTTGCAACCATGGTATTTATTATAGATGGTTGCTTCCATTAGTTCTTCAATAGGGGTGATTTGTACCCCACAACACCCCCCTCCCGAGCTTTTCATTCCCCTGGAATGATCGTATAGCTCTTTTTCCTGGGATTGATCTCTATGGGATCGATCCTTTTTCTTTTTCTGGAAGACCGGCATTGTTCGGCTGCTTGTGGTGTTACCAGGTCGAACGTGTCATATATATGGTCCATTACTTCTTGTTCAACAGGAGGTTGTCTGTCGTCATCAGTGACACGTTTCCGAATTTGGTTCAAATGCTTCTTGTGAGTGAATTTTGGACCTTCAATTATGTAAACCATCTGCCCGATCCTCTGCTTGACCTTTCCTAGTTCCCACATCATACTATTATTTTTTGTGTACCTGGAAAAATACCTTTTCCCCAGGTAAATACCTCTTTTTAGGAACTGTAGTATTCGGCGGTTTTACCTGTTTAGGCAAAAGTTTCTCGAAGACCAGCCTAATTTTCCTCGCAAACATTAACTCTGCCGGCGACATCTTTGATGGAGCGCTTTCATTTGGTGTAATTCGGTACACCTGTAAAAACTGTTGTAACGCCTTTCCTGAGGGCGTTCCTTTAGCTTTTTTCAGGGCTCTTTTTAGCGTGTCCACGAACCTCTCCACCTGACCGTTCGATCGAGGATGATAGGTTGGCGTTGTTATGTGGTTGACCTGGAAATTCTCGCAGAAACTTTTAAAATCTGCTGACGTGAATTGCGTGCCATTGTCCGACACCAAACAATCGACCACACCAAACCTAGCATACAATTCGTGAAGAGCACTGATTGTAAAATCCGTCGTTGGACTCTTGCATCTAAATACCTCAGGCCATTTTGAAAAGCTATCAACAACTATTAAGTAATAGTTTCCCTCCAATGGACCTGCAAAGTCCACGTGTATCCTTGACCATGGATGGTCAGCTTTAGGCCACGGGCTAAATTGTATTGGGGGCGCTTTTGCAGCCAATGCGCATCCCTTACACGACTTTACCATGTCTTCAATATCAGTGTCCATGCTCTTCCAGTAAACGTAGGACCTCATGAGGCTCTTCATTCTAGTAGCCCCAGAGTGCCCCGTATGAAAATCTTTTAAAATTTTTTTTCTCAGCGTGGCTGGGATTACCACCCTTTCTCGGTACAACAGTACCTCATTGCATATAGAATAAACTTCCACCGCCGATTCATCTGATTGCATTTTTTGTTTCGTTTCTTTGATGAAACTATCTTCTTCAGCCTCCCTTATTATATCTTTCAAAGTCACTGGTAATTCCCTGATCGTATTGCACAGTATTTGTGTATAGTCCTTTTCACTTTGTAGTGACGCTATTACTGTGCCCTCCAGCGGTTCCCTTGATTTCGGGATTAATCGCGACAATCCGTCAGCGTGACCTAACTTCGCAGATGCAAGAAATTCCATACTGAAATCGTAATTTAGCAGGATGGTCGCCCATCTTTGCAGTCTGTTGGCTGAGTAAGTTGGTATCCCTTTTTTTGAACCGAAAATGGTTATAAGCGGCTTGTGATCAGTTTGTAATTTGAATTTTTGACCATGTAAAAAACGGTGGAATTTTGTAACCCCGAATATGATCCCCAGTGCTTCCTTCTCAATTTGGGAATAATTCTTCTCGGCTGGCAGTAAGGTTCTCGACGCATGGGCGATCGGTTTAGTGGACCCATCTGGCATTTTATGTAGAATGCATGCCCCTATTCCATAAGCACTTGCATCGGTTGCGACAATAATCTCTTGTTCTGGATTGAAATGAATCAGAAATAAATCTGATGTTAGTACATCTTTTAACTGCTTAAATGCCGACTGGCACTCTGGCGTCCAGTTCCATTTTTTGTCCTTTTTTAATAGTTCATTCAAAGGCGCGCGCAATTTATGCATATTCTTTGATAATAGTTTACGAGCCCTAAAAAACTTTGCAATGTAGTTACATTTTGAGGCTCTGGCATGTCTTTTATTGCTGTGGACCTATCCGGGTCGGGTTTTCTCCCGTCCTTATTTAATATATGACCCAGGTATTTTATTTGTTCCAAAAAAAATTCACATTTTGCCTCCTTCAAAGTGAAGCCGTATTCTTTTATTCTGTCAAACACTTGAAATACATGATCTCTATGTTGTTCAACATTTTGACTACGTATGAGAATATCGTCCAGATAGCCTACTGAAAAATCCAAACCGCTCAGCAAAGTGTCAATTATCTGTTGGAAAATAGCAGGTGCTACTTTTATCCCAAATGCTAATCTATTGAATTTAAAAAGACCTATGTGTGTTGAGATACACAAAAGTTTTGAACTATCGTCTTCTACTGGTATCTGTAGATACGCCTCGCTTAAGTCTATTTTGGAAAAGATTTTTCCGCCATTTAACTTAGCGAATACTTCCTCTGGGTTTGGTAACGGATAGTGGTGGTCCTTGAGCGATGCATTCAATCCAGTAGAGAAATCTGCGCATACTCTGATTTCTTTTGATTTTTTTTTTATGTATACGGTGGGGGCTGCCCACTCACTATAGTTAATATGGGTCAAAATCCCTGTGTTAACTAGTCTTTCCAATTCTTCTTCAATTTTTTCTCTTGAAGCGAACGGTACGCTACGTGGTTTTTTGAATATTGGTTTTGCTTCATCCAGCAATTCGAATCTCGCTTTTATTTTCGTGCAGCATCCAAGCTTTTCAGAAAAAAACACTTGGAAAAGATTTTTTTAGATCTTTTTTTAGTTTGTCGGCTTCGGTTGTTAAATTTTCGACTTTTTGACAAAAATCACTCATTGGCGAGTCCCATAATTCAACTTCTTGGATCCAGTCAGATCCAAATAAATTTGATGTGTTCCTAAGAACGAATACTTTTAACTTTTTTGTCTTTCTTTTTAGTGAAACATTAATAATTAATTCACCTTCAAAATGTATCTTTTCACCAGTTACCGATCTTGCGATTTTATTCGTCTTCATCATCGTGGGCTTACCTAATTTCTTCCACGTGTGAACATTTATAATCGATATATCCGACCCTGAATCGAGTTGCAGATTTACTTCTCTATTTCCGATTCTCACCGTAACATATTTCCTTATGTTCTCTGTTGGTGAAGGGTCCCTTTTTGCAGTTTTTATGTAGTTCTTTTTTCCTACTTTTGCTCTGCAATATGAGGCCTTGTGCCCTGCTCGTTTGCATAGGTCACACGTTATTTTCTTATGGTACCAACATGCATTGTACCCATGAGGTCCTCCACATTTACTACAAGGGGTCCTAGGCTTTTGTCTATCCTGATAATTTTGTGAAGGGTTCTTTTTGCCTCTTGGTTGGTAATAGCTGGCGGGTGAGTGTCCCTTATTTTTGGAGCGTATCTTTTTAATGTGAGCGATACCTGCTTCCTCTATGTTTCGGGAATCTTGTTTCACTGCCACGAACCGTTGACAATCTTCAGCCAGTTTCTGAAGCGTTAAATCAGGTTCTAATTCCAGTTTATTTAGAGCACGACGTCTTATATCGGCGTCTTTTGTGGCTATCAAACCTTGTGTGAATATTAGGCATCTAAAATTATCTGCCGTTAATGATGACAACTTGAAGTCGTCACAGTTTTTATTAACTATAGACGCAAAAGTCGTATAATCCTGATTTTCCTTATGTGTAATATTCATACATTTCCATCTTTTATGGAAAAGGCTTGTCTTTGGACAGTATAACTCCATTAACAGTTTGACTGCCTCGTCAAACGACAATTCGTTGGTTTTTCTTGGCAAAATATAATCCACGAATTTGTTATGTTCGGATGCACCCAACTTCCGTAGTAATAAACGAACCTTCTTTTGATCCGTCCATGAACCACAATCAATCTTGAATAAGTCTTCAAATCTTCTGAAGTATACTTCAAACGTTAGGTCTTCCTCAGGAGCATAGTGAAATGTATCAATGGCTGACCAGATCGCATTTTGCGAAAAAGCCGTACTGTTTTCCTGTTCGTTGTCCTTATTCATTAAAACTTGCGTTAACAAATCCATTTTTTTATCTGATTGGTTTTGATGCTCTAAATGTAATTTTTTCAATTCCAATATTTGTTCGTTCATTTCTTTCTTTTCTTCCGCGGCGTATTTCATCATTTCTTTTCTTTCTCTTCCCTGTTTTTCCTCGAAGTATTTCATTAAACTTAACTGCTTGTCGTCATTTTGTTTCTGTACTATCAATTGTTCTTCTCGAAACCTTTTTTCAAGTTCTAATTGTTGATTTTGTTGCAGTTTTATAATTTCCAAAATCTGTTTTGAAAAATTCTCCATTTTTTCTAATTTTTTTTTATGACAACAAAAGCGTTTTCAGAAACAAACCAATTCTTTTTTCTATAGTACCAACTCTACAAAAAAAACTTTTACAATTTTTGTATCTGGTTATATTGACGAGTATTTCCTTAATTTATTTTTTCCTTGTGTGGCAATTTTCCACTAGAAAATAATTCAGCGTTTGTGTTTATACAGAAAAACATTTTGACCTTTTTTTTTTCTTCAATTCTCTTTTCGTAACGTGTAAGTATTTAGTTCAAATCCTTGTTGAACGTACACTTTTTTTTCTTTTACAAAGAATTAGTTTGTTTTTTTTTGTGAAAAAAAAAACGAGTTCATAGCATTTATTTAAATATTGTCCATAATTTCCGCTTTAAGTGCGTAACAGAATATCATATTTTCTCATTAACACAAAGTGTTATGCCGTACCTGCTTGTCGAAAGTGTTTTTTGTTTCTCAACGTGCCAGTCAGTCAGAGAAAAAATTATTTTAATCGGAAAAATCCGACGTAACTTTTTAATTTTGTTTTTCAATGCTAATGCCTTTTTAAGACAATCTTTTTAGAACGAACAATTTTTTTTGTACTTACTGAAACTTTGAGTCGTTTTTTTTTTCAGTTGTCGTAAATCCACGCCATTTATGAGTTCCGTTTTAACGCGTAGTTTAGGCTTCTTGTGGCTTTTTTTGTCCAACAGCAAGATAAGACTTTTTTGACGACGTCTTTTGTTGTTTGACGTTTTTTTTTTTTTTCAAGTAAATCCTTGCCCGAATCTTCGTTATTCAGTTTTTTGTCGAATGATCCCGTAACTTTCTTGAGTAATCCTGGTAGCCAGTATTCGTGACTGGTATAAAATCAAAATCCTCACGTATGTTCTTTACTAAATTTCTCGTCGCCAGTGTTGTAGACCCGTGCTAGGGGTCACAAAGATAACAACCACAAATAGTGACAGGTTAAAATATACAATGTATTTATTCATAGCAATACAGTAACGCCACTAAATGTGGTAGGAGATGACCGGATTCCTACCATGCGGTAAAACATGAATAAGAATGTCCTCTATATTTAACACCTACCCACTATAGGAGTATGTGACACAAGGTCGGAAAGTCGGATTTGAAAAGCCAGCGCCCGAGAACGTGAGCGCTTTAGCCATTAAAAATTGCCTGGACAGCCCCGTCGGCATTCCCCGGTAGGGGCGCCTCAGGCAGTAAGCTATCAACTTACTCCTCCCCAAAGAGGAGAGGCAAAGCCTGGGAGGGTGGACCTCCTAGAACTGCACAGGACAGACCCATAGACCGGCGGAATCATGCCCCGAAGGCCAAGACAACACCGGTCTATAGGGTGTAGTATCCATCGGAACAGATACCACACGTGGACACTCACATGATAGGAGTGTCCTCGATATTTAACACCTACCCACGTTAGGAGTATGTGACACAAGGTCGGAAAGTGGGATTTGAAAAGCCAGCGCCCGAGAACGTGAGCGCTTTAGCCATTAAAAATTGCCTGGACAGCCCCGTCGGCATTCCCCGGTAGGGGCGCCTCGGGAAGTAAGCTATCAACTTACTCCTCCCCAAAGAGGAGAGGCAAAGCCTGGGAGGGTGGACCTCCTAGAACTGCACAGGACAGACCCATAGACCGGCGGAATCATGCCCCGAAGGCCAAGACAACACCGGTCTATAGGGTGTAGTATCCATCGGAACAGATACCACACGTGGACACTCACATAATAGGAATGTCCTCGATATTTAACACCTACCCACTATAGGAGTATGTGACACAAGGTCGGAAAGTGGGATTTGAAAAGCCAGCGCCCGAGAACGTGAGCGCTTTAGCCATTAAAAATTGCCTGGACAGCCCCGTCGGCATTCCCCGGTAGGGGCGCCTCAGGCAGTAAGCTATCAACTTACTCCTCCCCAAAGAGGAGAGGCAAAGCCTGGGAGGGTGGACCTCCTAGAACTGCACAGGACAGACCCATAGACCGGCGGAATCATGCCCCGAAGGCCAAGACAACACCGGTCTATAGGGTGTAGTATCCATCGGAACAGATACCACACGTGGACACTCACATGATAGGAATGTCCTCGATATTTAACACCTACCCACGTTAGGAGTATGTGACACAAGGTCGGAAAGTGGGATTTGAAAAGCCAGCGCCCGAGAAGGTGAGCGCTTTAGCCATTAAAAATTGCCTGGACAGCCCCGTCGGCATTCCCTGGTAGGGGCGCCTCAGGCAGTAAGCTATCAACTTACTCCTCCCCAAAGAGGAGAGGCAAAGCCTGGGAGGGTGGACCTCCTAGAACTGCACAGGACAGACCCATAGACCGGCGGAATCATGCCCCGAAGGCCAAGACAACACCGGTCTATAGGGTGTAGTATCCATCGGAACAGATACCACACGTGGACACTCACATAATAGGAATGTCCTCGATATTTAACACCTACCCACTATAGGAGTATGTGACACAAGGTCGGAAAGTGGGATTTGAAAAGCCAGCGCCCGAGAACGTGAGCGCTTTAGCCATTAAAAATTGCCTGGACAGCCCCGTCGGCATTCCCCGGTAGGGGCGCCTCAGGCAGTAAGCTATCAACTTACTCCTCCCCAAAGAGGAGAGGCAAAGCCTGGGAGGGTGGACCTCCTAGAACTGCACAGGACAGACCCGTAGACCGGCGGAATCATGCCCCGAAGGCCAAGACAACACCGGTCTATAGGGTGTAGTATCCATCGGAACAGATACCACACGTGGACACTCACATGATAGGAATGTCCTCGATATTTAACACCTACCCACGTTAGGAGTATGTGACACAAGGTCGGAAAGTGGGATTTGAAAAGCCAGCGCCCGAGAACGTGAGCGCTTTAGCCATTAAAAATTGCCTGGACAGCCCCGTCGGCATTCCCTGGTAGGGGCGCCTCAGGCAGTAAGCTATCAACTTACTCCTCCCCAAAGAGGAGAGGCAAAGCCTGGGAGGGTGGACCTCCTAGAACTGCACAGGACAGACCCATAGACCGGCGGAATCATGCCCCGAAGGCCAAGACAACACCGGTCTATAGGGTGTAGTATCCATCGGAACAGATACCACACATGGACACTCACACGATAGGAATGTCCTCTGTTTGAGTCTTTGCAACCATGGTATTTATTATAGATGGTTGCTTCCATTAGTTCTTCAATAGGGGTGATTTGTACCCCACAACATATAGATAATATCCCCTTTTTTCATTTTATTAAGTGTGTTTTTTCCGTTTTGGGTATGAATTAATTTTGCTGTGTCGTTGCTTTTCCTTTATTTACAATAAAAACTTATGTTTCGTTATATTTTTTTAAACTTACATCAACCATCGACTAATTCTGTCTCTTTATCTGTCATGGTTATTCACCAGCATTCAATCGGTTCAAACCCAGAAAAGGAATAGATTTTCTTGTTTATTTGCATAATGGCCAATGCATCATTGAAACTTTTAGAGGTCCAAATACCTTTAGTTATAAACAAAGAATTTGGCTTCTTCTCCAAAAATCATTTGGCCTATTCCACATGTATTTCAGTCAATTCTTTCAAAATCACTATTCTTTTTTTCCTTTAAAACATGCAATTATTTTATAATGAGAAAAAGTCATTTTTTGTCTTTCAAACTTGTCTTTTAATTTTTAGGTACTTATATCGATCTTGACCCAGTTTTCGCGAGTTTCGTGTTGGAAGCGTTCGGCTATCCTACGCAAACGCCTGAGAGATGACGAGCCGATTTGTACCAGACGACAATTTTGATACGGTGCTGCGTCCTATGATTTTAAGTTATATTTTCAAGAAATTTTCTAAAAAGAAACAACAAAAAAAACAAAACAAGAAAAACATAGCGAAGTTTATCAAATAAATATTTTTTGTTATTTGGATACGTTGCTGCGTCCTATAATTTTTAGTTATATTTGCAAGACATTTTTTAAACTAGAAAACAAATAAAACAAGCAAAACAGAGCGAAATTACTGTTATCAAACAAATATTTTTAACCCTAACCCTAAACCCTAACCCTAACAACAACAAAAAACAAAACAAGCAAAACATTATAATCATAGGACGCAGCACCGTATCAAAGTTGTCGTCTGTTACAAATCGGCTTGTCATCTCTCGGGCGTTTGCATAGAATAGCCGAACGCTTCCGACAAGAAACTCACGGAAACTGGGTCAAGATCGATATAAGTACCAATTTTTATTTTAAAGATTTTATCGATTTTTTTTGTCTGCATTTTTACGGATGTGGAGTTATCCTTACTTATATCGGCTTTCTTTTTGTACTATTTTCCTACTGCGTTTCAGCTGATATGCTTTCTGGCATTCCTCAGCTGTATTGTTCATTTATGTAGTGTTATTTAAATATGATGTACAGGGTGAGCACAAATTTATACATACATACAAATGACTCAAAAACAGATATTAATGCCTTTTTACTGGAAAACTGTTTGAGGATGAGAATAAATATATTGTTTTGTAATTTTATCCATTAAAGTATCCGTTAGTTTCGATACTGGCTTTTATGTGATGTATGAATCGCTACTGTTAATATCAGATGGTCCTTGTTCATATTAGACATTACCCTATGGATACTTTTAGAGATTATGTAGTGTTAAGAGGGTGTTCATTAACCTTTTTTTTCAACTATGCTCCATACATAGTAGTTCAAAAGATTGAGATCTGGCGAACCAGGAAGCAAAATGTTGTGAATCATGTGATCATCAAAAGGATGCTGGATTTAAAAATTATTTAGGCGTCTAATTAGCTCTAGTTAAACAATTTTCCTTTACCTTTTCTGATTAAATAAAAAAAAATTACTCATTATATAAGATTTGTATTTGATATGTTTTGTGGATAATATTTCAGATTGTTCCTTCTGACACACAGTGTTTTTTTGCAATAGAACTCATGGATCTTCTAGGATTACCACCAACGGAGTTCTATACTTGCCGACTGAATTCAAGTGTTGCAATGCTCTCCAGTGTCTCTAAAATGTCTCTTACGTTTTGATAATGGCGATACCGTTCGATCTTAAGTATTAAACTCTGTACAAACTGTGTGAATTAAAGATCAATCTACTTTTAAAAATGGTTCTGTTTCTAAATTGCTATATTCACCTTTTACAGTAACAATAACTGTTAACCTCTTCACTTGTGTAATTATAAAGCTGCCATTGATAATTCTGAAATATAGAAAATGAAGAGTTCGAACGCAAAACGCGATAAATCCAATTCGTTTTAATTGAGACCGTAAACAATAAAAACACGAATATATTAAATCTAGACTTCGAATAAAAACTGATTTTTATTGAAATCAAAAAGAGGTTATTTCGGTATCATATTATGTAACACATAGTTTGGGGGTATCGTTGAGTGTTTTGCATGCGATCTCTTCAAATATAAAGTCTAATAATATTCGTGTTACAGTAAAAATAACGTATGTCCTAAAAAGCCTTACGCATTCTCTATATTGATTATTTAAAAACATTGATATTTCTCATATATGTAAATCAGATGAAGTGTTGAATTTGATGTTTATTTTTACATTAAAGGACACTCATCTCTAAACTTAGATTATTGTTAGAATAACTGAATATAATAAAAAAAAAGATCAAACTTAGCTTACATTAAGTATTATTGCATAATCAACTTTTGATTGGTAAATTAGAAATATTCATCCAAATCATGAAAATTACTTTTGAAGATTAAAAGATCAAAATCCTATTTTTTAAAAAATTCTTTAAAGAAATGAGTGTAGGTTATTTTCTTGTCAGTTGAGTAAAGGAATATTTAAACGTGAAGCTTATTTTTACTTTGAACATGTTATTGTTACAGATTGTGTCGTATGAGATGTGTATGATCTCATTATACACACCACAGCTGGCATTGTTTTTGTGTCATAGTCGTTTCGATCAATTCACACAGACACATGAGGCTTCTTTCAATGGAGGAGTTATTAGCTTTAGGATAGAGTGACAAAATTGTTAGAGAGATCAGAGATATATACATTAATAGATTACTGTGTTAGAGAGAGAGAGAGAGAGAGAGAGAGAGAGAGAGAAAGAGAGACACAGTGAGAGAGAGAGACAGTGAGAGAGATACAGCTTGAGCCGTTAGTTATGCTAGCTTACATTGGTCACCCACCCAACCCCCATTGTGTTTTTTTTGAACGACAGCTTCACTTGAGAGACTGACTAGGAAAAAGAAGACAAATCAGTTTTTCGGAAGTGACATCATATTCCTAACTCTCGCTTACCTGCTAGGGTCATCTTTTTCTGTTTAGATCTGTCAATCCTTCCAATAACTCCATTGCTCATTCCTTTCACCCGACTGAGGGCTTTCATTATGTAACAATAATAAATTCTTCTGATTGAGTTTTTATTTTTTCCTCTCCAGGAGTTAGGCACAAGGCCAGTTTTATCTTACTCCCACAAGTAAGATGTGACCTAAGGTCGGGTCGGGAAAGTGGGGTTTGAAAAGCCAGCGCCCGAAAGGTGAGCACTCTGGCCATTAAAAATTGCCTGGGTAGCCCCGTCGGCATTCCCCGGTAGGAGAGCCTCAGGCAGTAAGCAATAAACTTACTCCTCCCCAGAGGGGAGGCGAAGCCTGGGAGGGTGGACCTCCTAGAACTGCACAGGACAGACCCATAGACCGGCGTAAATCAAGCCCCAAAGGCCAAGACAATACCAGTCTATGGGGTGAAGTATCCATCGGAACAGATACTACACTTTGATCTTAGCCAAAAGGCCAAGAACAACAAATTCTTCTGATTGGGTTGTTTCCACTGTTTACTTACAAAGTTATTTTTTCTTATATTAGATATTTTCTTCAGGTAATACATTGGTTTCTTTCATTCACTGTTAGTGTATTTATTCACGCAAATCATGTTTTGAAATGTAGAATAAAATTAAAACCAATGCTAGTTGTATACACGTGCGTAATATATTGACAATTCTGTTTGCATTATTTTTTAACCGATTAGGAAGACTAGATGTGATATCCTCGTGACTATATGCCCATTCCAGGCATCATCTGCAATTCTAAATTTAGAATGCATAAAAATTATTATTACAGATACTATGTTTACTTACTTCTCATATCGGCAAAGTTAGACACAAGGTCAATTTATAGAAGGTATTCAGCTCCCCCTCTCCCCAAAAGGGGACTTTCTTGATAGGTACAAAAATCATCCTTGACACTTTCTGGTGAGGACGCCTTGAGGATTGACTCCTGAAAGAAGAGATACTACACTTTGATCCTAGAAAACCTGGACGCACACGAGTGTTGTTGCCGACATCGCCCATGGCCGTAGCGGCGGTTATTTATTAAGAATCACTGTGTCTAGGGCACAGCATATGGAAGGCAGAGCCCATCTCCTTCCGCTGCCTTGAACCTTTCCTGAGTTTTAGTCTTTTACTGCTGGACAGAGGGAGTTTTCAGACCCGAAAATTCCCATGCCGTGAGTGGGATCGAACTCGAGTCGTCCAGCCCAAAGACAAGTGCTATAACCACTCGTCCACCTCCCTTTTCACTACATACCGAGGACAATAATAACCTTAATATTGATCTTGTAAAGAAATACCATAAAATACCAATATAGTTGTTTTCAAATTGTTGTGAATAAGTGTTAGTTGAGAAACGTCTCTTTCATATGAAGTGAAATATAAATTTGATTATTGATGAAACGAAAGCAGATCTAATGAGAGTTTCAAAAGTTGAGTGAATCTATTGATATTATTTGGTTCAGTTTTTTTTCACATGCTTCAGAACCCAATTTAGAAGACAAAATCAGCATTTAGTTCATTGATCTTTTAGCACGAAGAAGTAATCTCAATAAGATCTTGAAATACTACATAAACAAATTATTTCTTTTGAATGTTTGTTCTCAACATGTTCGAATAGGCTAATCGTTACATATTTGTAAATAATAGAGAATGGTAGTTTACTTGAAGCATTTCTGGGAATAGTAGTAGTATGTTTTTAAAAGGCTGTGGGCAATGTGGGTAGGATGTAAGCTTGAAGGAACAAAAATAATAACTCGAAATCGAAATGGGACTTACTATTTATTTTTTCTTAAAATCTTACATAACAGCAAGTGTTGTGTTAGCTGTTTGTGTGTTGTCCGGATGATTATTAAAAATGATTTTTAATAATCATCCGGACAACACACAAATGTTTAGGCAAATGCTATTAAATAACAGAGCTTTTGTGTGAGAATTTTTTATTTTTTCAATTTTTATTTTTTACACAGTATATATATATATATATATATATGTATATATATATATGCTTAAATTTGATGCTTGAAAACCTATTATTTCTTTATTTTTTTCATGGTATCTTGCACAATGCTTAATTATTTATGCCTTTATCTTGAGTAGCTATTGATTATGGTTAGTTGTTTTACGGCATATCATTTCTTTTTGTATAATCTAACGACAAATTCAGTTATTTTGGTGAATGTTTTTGTGTTTCAACTTACTATTTTCAAATATTTCATTGGTTTTATTTTGTATACACATAGTTTGTTGTTAAATTTGTTTTGCAGGTAAATATTTGGTAAACTTATATTAAACCCATAGATGGCAGCCTGGCAGATACTATCAATCCGTGTCCAAATGAATCTGGAAATAATGGCAACTGAGGGATGACGTAACACTCTTCAAATATCTTAAGTTTTCTAATCTGCAAATTAGGAGGACGATAATTTGAAAAATGTATTTGAAAAAATAAACTGAAGAAAATATCTGTTTAGTTTTAATGCTACATGTTTAACCCTGTAATACATGCGACTGGGCACCGCTTGTGAATTTAATATTCCCTGGAAACTTCCTCCTTCAGAGAAACCTGGCTCACCCCTCACAGTGGGAATGGCATACCAGGTATCAGGTTTAACTCTGTAACTAGCAATGTCTGCTACAAAGGAAAAGACAACCACTTGATTTTATGGTCACTTTCAACTAAAAATTTACCCATCACACATGACTGTTTGATCCTTTCCTCACAAGCTAATTTAGCTTGATTGCAGGTTTAGATCACATACAGGTCACCATTTTTGGGGTATGGGAGCGGTGGCATTGACGTGCTATAGCCAGTCGTCCGAGCTAGCACGATTCCCAGCTAATAATGAATGAATAATTGGAAAAAGGCATGCATGATTCAGCCACAAATAAAATACAATGAACAGCGGTTGTAACAATAACAACAATTTATTGAGTGAAAGAGAATAGATATGTATGAAACGTATTCACAGGTGATCTTTTTGAGTGTTGTAGTCCATTTCTCAAAGTGATTACTCGTATCATCAACGTTTTTTGCCATGCTCATACTGTTAACGTGAGCAAGGCACTTAAGCATATCGACATGATGTGGTAGTTTTCCGTAACTTGACAAAGTAGGGAGAGAATGGGAATGCTTCCTCTTTGGTTGACATCATAGGACAACTGGTGTAAGTAGTTCGGCAAAGAGTATTACTATGCTCAGGGGCTTGATTTGCTGGCAGATAACCAAATTACCTTTGTATAATATTTATCCTGTAAAAGGAAAATAGTTAATCACTGTACATAAGTAGAATATTTAACCAATTAGGTTACTGAACAGAATAATTAAGGAACTGTTTCGTTGCCTAACAAACGAAATTACATGTGGCCATAGAAAAACATTGTATAACTATTTAGAATTGTGAAAAGCAAGGTTTTTTTATACATTCTAATATTTTCCTTACTCTTATGTAATAATGTAGCCTATCGACTACAAACGAGTTCTTCCACTTTTAGAGTGGGGATGGGATACATTTTCTTGATGTTAATTGTCTCCCCACGGGGGCAAAGTTAGACACAAGGTCAGCTTTTAATGTGGAGAAAATCTAGATCCCCCAAGAGGAGCATTCTGGATTGGAACAAACGTTTAAATTACCTAAGTCTAGAATGTTTTCTACTTCACTGACCGAGGACAGAAAAGATGAAGTGTAGTATTAGAACAGATACTACACTTTGATTTTAGCCAAAAGGCCAATGAACAGACCTTTGTTCATCCAATTTTTAATAAAAGAAACAAAATACACCACTTAAAAGATTACATGAATGATTGCTGCCTAAATAACCAATATATATTCATATTCTTAAAAACGCTCAAGGAGCGAAAAATGATTAACGCATCGGTAAACACACCGGTGCTCTATCGCTAGTACAAAACAATAACAAAATCAAAAAAAGCTACAATATATACTTGAGTATAAGCTAACACGAATATAAGCAGGACTCTACTATTTCATGGCTGTGAAAACGGCTAAAATGCAAATAGGCAAAGATGTATAATTGGAAACAGCTCATCAACACATATTTTGTGACTTTTGATGTATCGGTTCAAATCTTGACAGCTGAACTCTTCCGTGATATGTTGATGAGGTTGTACAATGAAATTGTTTCAAAAACTGTTTTGTGGGTGTCTATTAAGTTTTGGAATGGTCGAAGGGATGTTACTTGCTAAACATTTATTATTTAGTTTAATATTTGTTTGCTTACTTCTGCATATTCACAAATCTTACTTTCTAATGATAATTTGTAACCGAAATCTGCAAACCTTTAAGTCCTAATGAATACAAAGTCATTCAACTTTCAAACCTTTCTTAATCCTAATCTGTTACTTTTATGTTACTCAAAAGTATTTAATAATAACTTTGAACGGCACATGCACAAATATAAAAGGGTGTATTACTGTAAGTGAACAATGCAATAATTAGTTACAAGTGGGATATCTGGCTTGTAATGTATACGGGGAAGTGTCTTGGCTGTTGTCAAACTCTTTGACGCTAGCATCATTGCCATTGATATGCTTTTCGAAATAGTTTATTGTATATTCCTCAGTACTAGGACTTATACTTGGGTTTTTGAGGCATCAAAGAGTTAACCCTGAGATCACCAGAACTCTGCACACCACTGATGCTGAATTATTATTGTTTGCATTGTTTTTATTCAGACTATTATTGCCCTTACCATTGATATCTATTTTGCGACTACCTTTTTGGTGACTGTCTTCTTTGGACACATTGTTCATCCATGATGTTTTCCTTATGTTCAAATATTGTAACAGTATGCCTGTAACGTTCAATCGGCAATTACCAGATGCCCCTTAATCTTCTCATTGACAGAAAACAGCTGTTTGCCTCGTTGACTCGTTGTAAGTAGTTAACTCAATAGGTAGTGACGTTTCTCTTTTTCGTTCTATTTTTTGCTGTTAACAACCATCATGATAATCGTAGTGAAGATGTAGCAGCACAAATTTCTTATGTCTTCCTCTGTCCTTTGATTCTGTAATAAGGTTACAAATAAAATAAAAATGCAAACAACGTACTTGATTAATGGTATCATACTCTTTGATAATTTATTCCTTTACAGAACTATAAAGTTGCACATTACATGAGCTCTCCATCACCCGCTCCCTGTGTATGTAGGGGAGGAGCAAAGACAGATTCAAAAAAGGCGCCTGGACACAATCATCTCATTTGCTTTTCTCTCTTTATCACTACGTGTCACTTAAGACTTCCCCACGTTACGTCATATCCTGACACGTAGTCTTAATTCAAATATTTTAAATTCTAATGGAATTTTCCACGTTTCTGCTTAATCTAACCGTACGTAGAAAATACCGTTAAAAAATATTTTACACACCTACATCAAATATTGCTACAATATGTTGTTGATTATTTATGTATTGTGTAAGCTGATGTTACCTATGGTTAATTTTTGTAGAATTTTTAATTAATGAACAGTCATTAATAATGTGACAAATTCGTATGTAACGTGACAATAGAAATTGTGATATTATCAAGATTATTTGTTTGTTTATTGGTATTTAACGACCTTTAAAACATAAGGTCATCCCAGGTCAAACAGTTTAATTTTCAAAATCAGACAGTTTTTACAATGTTTCTTTTTTGTAAGGATGTTTTTAGAGCGTGATATTTGACTATTCGTAATATGTAAGTGATTCTTTATTATCTTTAGATTTTAGCAGGCTTTTCGATTATTTTATGTTGTTGAAGATATTATTTGGGCCCTTCTTTTGAAGCGAGTTTTTTAAATTGTTCGCTTGGTAACAAAATAATTAACATTTCTATGCAGATTAATTGGTATTTGTTTCGTGTAGAATATTATTTTGTTAATATTGAATTTTCTTTTTTAATTAAATATGTTTGTAGAATATTAGTTTCTTTAAGACAATATTATTAGGGGGAAAAGCTATATTTTAAAAGAAAGTTTTTATATTTGTTACTTTGTAATATTTGCTGCATATGTGTACATATTTTTTGTAATCTTATTAATATATGTGTTATTATTAGTCCTTGATTGCAATACTGACACCGAGGATCATCTTCTCCTCAAAGCAAATATATGTGGGTCAGTTTTGTGTGACCGATATGAATACATGTTATTGTTAGTCCTTGATTGCAATACTGACACCGAGGATCATCTTCTCCTCAAAGCAAATAGATGTAAGTCAGTTTTGTGTGACCGATATGAATACATGTTATTGTTAGTCCTTGATTGCAATACTGACACCGAGGATCATCTTCTCCTCAAAGCAAATATATGTGAGTCAGTTTTGTGTGACCGATATGAATACATGTTATTGTTAGTCCTTGATTGCAATACTGACACCGAGGTTCATCTTCTCCTCAAAGCAAATATATGTGGGTCAGTTTTGTGTGACCGATATGAATACATGTTATTGTTAGTCCTTGATTGCAATACTGACACCGAGGATGATCTTCTCCTCAAAGCAAATATATGTGGGTCGATTTTGTGTGACCGATATGATTACATGTTATTGGTAGTCCTTGATTGCAATACCGACACCGAGGATCATCTACTCCTCAAAGCAAATATATGTAGGTCAGTTTTGTGTGACCGATATGAATACATGTTATTGTTAGTCCTTGATTGCCATACTGACACCGAGATTAATCTTCTCCTCAAAGACAATATATGTGGGTCAGTTTTGTGTGACCGATATGAATACATGTTATTGCTAGTCTTTGATTGCAATACTGACACCGAGGATCATCTACTCCTCAAAGCAAATATATGTGGGTCAGTTTTGTGTGACCGATATGAATACATGTTATTGTTAGTCCTTGAGTGCAATACTGACACCGAGGATCATCTACTCCTCAAAGCAAATATATGTGGGTCAGTTTTGTGTGACCGATATGAATACATGTTATTGTTAGTCCTTGATTGCCATACTGACACCGAGATTAATCTTCTCCTCAAAGACAATATATGTGGGTCAGTTTTGTTTGACCGATATGAATACATGTTATTGCTAGTCTTTGATTGCAATACTAGCACCGAGGTTCATCTTCTCCTCAAAGCAAATGTATGTGGGTCAGTTTTGTGTGACCGATATGAATACATGTTATTGTTAGTCCTTGATTGCAATACTGACACCGAGATTAATCTTCTCCTCAAACACAATATATGTGAGTCAGTTTTGTGTGACCGATATGAATACATGTTATTGTTAGTCTTTGATTGCAATACTGACACCGAGGATCATCTCCTCAAAGCAAATGTATGTTGGTCAGTTTTGTGTGACCGATATGAATACATGTTATTGTTAGTCTTTGATTGCAATACTGACATCGAGGATCATCTTCTCCTCAAAGCAAATGTATGTGGGTCAGTTTTGTGTGACCGATATGAATACATGTTATTGTTAGTCCTTGATTGCTATTCTGACACTGAGGAACATGTTCGCCTCAAAGCAAATATATGTTGGTCATCTTCTCCTCAAAGCAAATGTATGTGGGTCAGTTTTGTGTGACCGATATGAATACATGTTTTTGTTAGTCCTTCATTGCAATACTAGCACCGATGATCATCTTCTCCTCAAAGCAAATGTATGTGGGTCAGTTTTTTCTGACCGGTATGAATACATGTTATTTTTAGTCCTTGATTGCAATACTGACACCGAGGATCATCTTCTCCTCAAAGCAAATATATATGGGTCAGTTTTGTGTGACCGATATGAATACATGTTATTGTTATTCCTTGATTGCAATACTGACACCAAGGTTTATCTTCTCTTCAAAGCAAATATATGTGGGTCAGTTTTGTGTGACCGATATGAATACATGTTATTGTTATTCATTGATTGCAATACTTACACTGAGGTTCATCTTATCCTCAAAGCAAATATATGTGGGTCAGTTTTGTGTGACCGATATGAATACATGTTATTTTAAGTTCTTGATTGCAATGCTGACACCGAGGTTGATCTTCTCCTCAAAACAATTATATGTGGGTCAGTTTTTTTGTGACCGATATGAATACATGTTATTGTTAGTCCTTGATTGCAATACTGACACCGAGGATCATCTTCTCCTCAAAGCAAATATATGTGGGTCGTTTTGTGTGACCGATATGAATACATGTTATTGCTAGTCTTTGATTGCAATACTAGCACCGAGGTGCATCTTCTCCTCAAAGCAAATGTATGTGGGTCAGTTTTGTGTGACCGATATGAATACATGTTATTGTTAGTCCTTGATTGCAATTCTGACACTGAGGTTCATCTTCCCCTCAAAGCAAATATATGTGGGTCAGTTTTGGGTGACCGATATGAATACATGTTATTTTTAGTCCTTGATTGCAATTCTGACACCGAGGATCATGTTCTCCTCAAAACAAATATATGTGAGTCAGTTTTGTGTGACCGATATGAATACATGTTATTGTTAGTCCTTGATTGCAATACTGACACTGAGGATCATCTTCTTCTCAAAGCAAATGTATGTTGGTCAGTTTTGTGTGACCGATATGAATACATGTTATTGTTAGGCATTGATTGCAATACTAACACTGTGGTTTATCTTCTCCTCAAAGTAAATGTATGTGAGTCAGTTTTTTGTGACCGATATGAATACATGTTATTGTTAGTCCTTCATTGCAATACTAGCACCGAGGATCATCTTCTCCCTAAAGCAAATGTATGTGGGTCAGTTTTGTGTGACCGATATGAATACATGTTATTGTTAGTCCTTGATTGCTATTCTGACACTTAGGAACATGTTCGCCTCAAAGCAAATATATGTTGGTCATCTTCTCCTCAAAGCAAATGTATGTTTGTCAGTTTTGTGTGACCGATATGAATACATGTTATTGTTAGTCCTTCATTGCAATACTAGCACCGAGGATCATCTTCTCCTCAAAGCAAATGTACGTGGGTCAGTTTTTTCTGACCGATATGAATACATGTTATTTTTAGTCCTATATTGCAATACTGACACCGAGGATCATCTTCTCCTCAAAGCAAATATATGTGGGTCAGTTTTGTGTGACCGATATGAATACATGTTATTGTTAGTCCTTGATTGCAATACTGACACCAAGTTTATCTTCTCCTCAAAGCAAATGTATGTGGGTCAGTTTTGTATGACTGATATGAATACATGTTCTTGTTAGTCTTTGATTGCAATACTGACACGGAGGTTCATCTTTTCCTCAAAGTAAATATATGTGAGTCAGTTTTGTGTGACCGATATGAATACATGTTATTGTTAGTCCTTGATTGCAATCCTGACACTGAGGTTCATCTTCCCCTCAAAGCAAATATATGTGGGTCAGTTTTGTGTGACCGATATGAATACATGTTATTTTTAGTCCTTGATTGCAATTCTGACACCGAGGATCATGTTCTCCTCAAAACAAATATATGTGAGTCAGTTTTGTGTGACCGATATGATTACATGTTATTGTTAGTCCTTGATTGCAATACTGACACTGAGGATCATCTTCTTCTCAAAGCAAATGTATGTTGGTCAGTTTTGTGTGACCGATATGAATACATGTTATTTTTAGTGCTTAATTGCAATACTGACACCGAGGATCATCTTCTCCTCAAAGCAAATATACGTGGGTCAGTTTTGTGTGACCGATATGAATACATGTTATTGTAAGTCCTTGATTGCAATACTGACACCGAGGTTTATCTTCTCTTCAAAGCAAATATATGTGGGTCAGTTTTGTGTGACCGATATGAATACATGTTATTGTTATTCATTGATTGCAATACTGACATCGAGGATCATCTTCTTTCTCAAAGCAAATATATGTGGGTCAGTTTTGTGTGACCGATATGAATACATGTTATTGTTATTCATTGATTGCAATACTGGCACCGAGATTCATATTCTCCTCAAAACAAATGTATGTGGGTCAGTTTTGTGTGACCGATATGAATACATGTTATTGTTAGTCTTTGATTGCAATACTAGCACCGAGGATCATCTTCTCCTCAAAGCAAATATATGTAGGTCAGTTTTGTGTGACCGATATGAATACACGTTATTGTTAGTACTTGATTGCAATTCTGACACCGAGGATCATCTTCTCTTCAAAGCAAATATATGTGGGTCAGTTTTGTGTGACCGATATGAATACATGTTATTGTTAGTCCTTGATTGCAATTCTGACACCGAGGTTCATCTTCTCCTCAAAGCAAATATATGTAGGTCAGTTTTGTGTGACTGATATGAATACATGTTATTGTTCGTCCTTGATTGCAATACTGACACCGAGGATCATCTTCTCCTCAAAGCAAATATATGTGGGTCAGTTTTGTGTGACCGATATGAATACATGTTATTGTTAGTCCTTGATTGCAATACTGACACCGACGATCATCTTCTCCTCAAAGCAAATATATGTGAGTCAGTTTTGTGTGACCAATATGAATACATGTTATTGTTAGTCCTTGATTGGAATACTGACAGCGAGGTTCATCTTCTCCTCAAAGCAAATATATGTGGGTCAGTTTTGTGTGACCGATATGAGTACATGTTATTGTTAGTCTTTGATTGCAATTCTGACACCGAGGATCATTTTCTCCTCAAAGCAAATATATGTGAGTCAGTTTTGTGTGACCGATATGAATACATGTTATTGTTAGTCCTTGATTGCAATACTGACACCGAGGTTCATCTGCTCCTCAAAGCAAATATATGTGGGTCAGTTTTGTGTGACCGATATGAATACATGTTATTGTTAGTCCTTGATTGCAATACTGACACCGAGATTATCTTCTCCTCAAAGACAATATATGTGAGTCAGTTTTGTGTGACTGACATGAATACATGTTATTGTTAGTCCTTGATTGCAATTCTGACACCGAGGTTCATCTTCTCCTCAAAGCAAATATATGTTGGTCAGTTTTGTGTGACCGATATGAATACATGTTATTGTTCGTCCTTGATTGCAATACTGACACCGAGGATCATCTTCTCCTCAAAGCAAATATATGTGGGTCAGTTTTGTGTGACCGATATGAATACATGTTATTGCTAGTCTTTGATTGAAATACTGACACTGAGGTTCATCTTCTCCTCAAAGCAAATGTATGTTGGTCAGTTTTGTGTGACCGATATGAATACATGTTATTTTTAATCCTTGATTGCAATTCTGACACCGAGATTCATCTTCTCCTCAAAACAAATATATGTGGGTCAGTTTTGTGTGACCGTTATGAATACATGTTATTGTTAGTCTTTGATTGCAATACTGACACCGAGGATCATCTTCTCCTCAAAGCAAATATATGTGAGTCAGTTTTTTCTGACCGATATGAATACATGTTATTTTTAGTCCTATATTGCAATACTGACACCGAGGATCATCTTCTCCTCAAAGCAAATATATGTGGGTCAGTTTTGTGTGACCGATATGAATACATGTTATTGTTAGTCCTTGATTGCAATACTGACACTAAGTTTATCTTCTCCTCAAAGCAAATGTATGTGGGTCAGTTTTGTATGACTGATATGAATACATGTTCTTGTTAGTCTTTGATTGCAATACTGACACGGAGGTTCATCTTTTCCTCAAAGTAAATATATGTGAGTCAGTTTTGTGTGACCGATATGAATACATGTTATTGTTAGTCCTTGATTGCAATCCTGACACTGAGGTTCATCTTCCCCTCAAAGCAAATATATGTGGGTCAGTTTTGTGTGACCGATATGAATACATGTTATTTTTAGTCCTTGATTGCAATTCTGACACCGAGGATCATGTTCTCCTCAAAACAAATATATGTGAGTCAGTTTTGTGTGACCGATATGATTACATGTTATTGTTAGTCCTTGATTGCAATACTGACACTGAGGATCATCTTCTTCTCAAAGCAAATGTATGTTGGTCAGTTTTGTGTGACCGATATGAATACATGTTATTTTTAGTGCTTAATTGCAATACTGACACCGAGGATCATCTTCTCCTCAAAGCAAATATACGTGGGTCAGTTTTGTGTGACCGATATGAATACATGTTATTGTAAGTCCTTGATTGCAATACTGACACCGAGGTTTATCTTCTCTTCAAAGCAAATATATGTGGGTCAGTTTTGTGTGACCGATATGAATACATGTTATTGTTATTCATTGATTGCAATACTGACATCGAGGATCATCTTCTTTCTCAAAGCAAATATATGTGGGTCAGTTTTGTGTGACCGATATGAATACATGTTATTGTTATTCATTGATTGCAATACTGGCACCGAGATTCATATTCTCCTCAAAACAAATGTATGTGGGTCAGTTTTGTGTGACCGATATGAATACATGTTATTGTTAGTCTTTGATTGCAATACTAGCACCGAGGATCATCTTCTCCTCAAAGCAAATATATGTAGGTCAGTTTTGTGTGACCGATATGAATACACGTTATTGTTAGTACTTGATTGCAATTCTGACACCGAGGATCATCTTCTCTTCAAAGCAAATATATGTGGGTCAGTTTTGTGTGACCGATATGAATACATGTTATTGTTAGTCCTTGATTGCAATTCTGACACCGAGGTTCATCTTCTCCTCAAAGCAAATATATGTAGGTCAGTTTTGTGTGACTGATATGAATACATGTTATTGTTCGTCCTTGATTGCAATACTGACACCGAGGATCATCTTCTCCTCAAAGCAAATATATGTGGGTCAGTTTTGTGTGACCGATATGAATACATGTTATTGTTAGTCCTTGATTGCAATACTGACACCGACGATCATCTTCTCCTCAAAGCAAATATATGTGAGTCAGTTTTGTGTGACCAATATGAATACATGTTATTGTTAGTCCTTGATTGGAATACTGACAGCGAGGTTCATCTTCTCCTCAAAGCAAATATATGTGGGTCAGTTTTGTGTGACCGATATGAATACATGTTATTGTTAGTCTTTGATTGCAATTCTGACACCGAGGATCATTTTCTCCTCAAAGCAAATATATGTGAGTCAGTTTTGTGTGACCGATATGAATACATGTTATTGTTAGTCCTTGATTGCAATACTGACACCGAGGTTCATCTGCTCCTCAAAGCAAATATATGTGGGTCAGTTTTGTGTGACCGATATGAATACATGTTATTGTTAGTCCTTGATTGCAATACTGACACCGAGATTATCTTCTCCTCAAAGACAATATATGTGAGTCAGTTTTGTGTGACTGACATGAATACATGTTATTGTTAGTCCTTGATTGCAATTCTGACACCGAGGTTCATCTTCTCCTCAAAGCAAATATATGTTGGTCAGTTTTGTGTGACCGATATGAATACATGTTATTGTTCGTCCTTGATTGCAATACTGACACCGAGGATCATCTTCTCCTCAAAGCAAATATATGTGGGTCAGTTTTGTGTGACCGATATGAATACATGTTATTGCTAGTCTTTGATTGAAATACTGACACTGAGGTTCATCTTCTCCTCAAAGCAAATGTATGTTGGTCAGTTTTGTGTGACCGATATGAATACATGTTATTTTTAATCCTTGATTGCAATTCTGACACCGAGATTCATCTTCTCCTCAAAACAAATATATGTGGGTCAGTTTTGTGTGACCGTTATGAATACATGTTATTGTTAGTCTTTGATTGCAATACTGACACCGAGGATCATCTTCTCCTCAAAGCAAATATATGTGAGTCAGTTTTTTCTGACCGATATGAATACATGTTATTTTTAGTCCTATATTGCAATACTGACACCGAGGATCATCTTCTCCTCAAAGCAAATATATGTGGGTCAGTTTTGTGTGACCGATATGAATACATGTTATTGTTAGTCCTTGATTGCAATACTGACACCAAGTTTATCTTCTCCTCAAAGCAAATGTATGTGGGTCAGTTTTGTATGACTGATATGAATACATGTTCTTGTTAGTCTTTGATTGCAATACTGACACGGAGGTTCATCTTTTCCTCAAAGTAAATATATGTGAGTCAGTTTTGTGTGACCGATATGAATACATGTTATTGTTAGTCCTTGATTGCAATCCTGACACTGAGGTTCATCTTCCCCTCAAAGCAAATATATGATGGTCAGTTTTGTGTGACCGATATGAATACATGTTATTTTTAGTCCTTGATTGCAATTCTGACACCGAGGATCATGTTCTCCTCAAAACAAATATATGTGAGTCAGTTTTGTGTGACCGATATGATTACATGTTATTGTTAGTCCTTGATTGCAATACTGACACTGAGGATCATCTTCTTCTCAAAGCAAATGTATGTTGGTCAGTTTTGTGTGACCGATATGAATACATGTTATTTTTAGTGCTTAATTGCAATACTGACACCGAGGATCATCTTCTCCTCAAAGCAAATATACGTGGGTCAGTTTTGTGTGACCGATATGAATACATGTTATTGTAAGTCCTTGATTGCAATACTGACACCGAGGTTTATCTTCTCTTCAAAGCAAATATATGTGGGTCAGTTTTGTGTGACCGATATGAATACATGTTATTGTTATTCATTGATTGCAATACTGACATCGAGGATCATCTTCTTTCTCAAAGCAAATATATGTGGGTCAGTTTTGTGTGACCGATATGAATACATGTTATTGTTATTCATTGATTGCAATACTGGCACCGAGATTCATATTCTCCTCAAAACAAATGTATGTGGGTCAGTTTTGTGTGACCGATATGAATACATGTTATTGTTAGTCTTTGATTGCAATACTAGCACCGAGGATCATCTTCTCCTCAAAGCAAATATATGTAGGTCAGTTTTGTGTGACCGATATGAATACATGTTATTGTTAGTACTTGATTGCAATTCTGACACCGAGGATCATCTTCTCTTCAAAGCAAATATATGTGGGTCAGTTTTGTGTGACCGATATGAATACATGTTATTGCTAGTCCTTGATTGCAATTCTGACACCGAGGTTCATCTTCTCCTCAAAGCAAATATATGTAGGTCAGTTTTGTGTGACTGATATGAATACATGTTATTGTTCGTCCTTGATTGCAATACTGACACCGAGGATCATCTTCTCCTCAAAGCAAATATATGTGGGTCAGTTTTGTGTGACCGATATGAATACATGTTATTGTTAGTCCTTGATTGCAATACTGACACCGACGATCATCTTCTCCTCAAAGCAAATATATGTGAGTCAGTTTTGTGTGACCAATATGAATACATGTTATTGTTAGTCCTTGATTGGAATACTGACAGCGAGGTTCATCTTCTCCTCAAAGCAAATATATGTGGGTCAGTTTTGTGTGACCGATATGAATACATGTTATTGTTAGTCTTTGATTGCAATTCTGACACCGAGGATCATTTTCTCCTCAAAGCAAATATATGTGAGTCAGTTTTGTGTGACCGATATGAATACATGTTATTGTTAGTCCTTGATTGCAATACTGACACCGAGGTTCATCTGCTCCTCAAAGCAAATATATGTGGGTCAGTTTTGTGTGACCGATATGAATACATGTTATTGTTAGTCCTTGATTGCAATACTGACACCGAGATTATCTTCTCCTCAAAGACAATATATGTGAGTCAGTTTTGTGTGACTGACATGAATACATGTTATTGTTAGTCCTTGATTGCAATTCTGACACCGAGGTTCATCTTCTCCTCAAAGCAAATATATGTTGGTCAGTTTTGTGTGACCGATATGAATACATGTTATTGTTCGTCCTTGATTGCAATACTGACACCGAGGATCATCTTCTCCTCAAAGCAAATATATGTGGGTCAGTTTTGTGTGACCGATATGAATACATGTTATTGCTAGTCTTTGATTGAAATACTGACACTGAGGTTCATCTTCTCCTCAAAGCAAATGTATGTTGGTCAGTTTTGTGTGACCGATATGAATACATGTTATTTTTAGTCCTTGATTGCAATTCTGACACCGAGATTCATCTTCTCCTCAAAACAAATATATGTGGGTCAGTTTTGTGTGACCGTTATGAATACATGTTATTGTTAGTCTTTGATTGCAATACTGACACCGAGGATCATCTTCTCCTCAAAGCAAATATATGTGAGTCAGTTTTGTGTGACCGATATGAATACATGTTATTGTTAGTCCTTGATTGCAATACTTACTTTGAGGTTCATTTTCTCCTCAAAACAAATACAGGTGGGTCAGTTTTGTGTGACCGATATGAATACATGTTATTGTTAGTCTTTGATTGCAATCCTGACACTGAGGTTCATCTTCTCCTCAAAACAAATATATGTGGGTCAGTTTTGGCTGACCGATATGAATACATGTTTATACGGTATCTTCTCTTCGACCGGTTATCAGGTTTGTTTTCTGTTCAGACTATAGGTAGATATTTATACAACTTTTTTCAGGAAAGGTGTCCAATATTGCTGGCAATTTTTGTTTTATGTATTCTTTAATTTCCTTTTTAAAATCTCTGTGATATTTTGATCTTATTTTTATCATTACTAACGGCTTTTTTGGATAATTTATCTACCTTTTCATTCCCTATAATACCAAAATGGCTTAGTATCTAAGCCAATATTACTTTGTTTCGTGCTTTAACTAGATTGTGATATTTTGATGTTATTTTTATCATTACTAACGGCTTTTTTGGATAATTTATCTACCTTTTCATTCCCTATAATACCAAAATGGCTTAGTATCTAAGCCAATATTACTTTGTTTCGTGCTTTAACTAGATTGTGATATTTTTCTAGTATATTGAAGATGTAAGAGTGGTTCGATCTTCTTTCTTCTAAACCACGAGTCTGTAAATATTACAAACTGTTTTTTTGGCAATTGCTTTACAAGATCAATTTAAATGTTTCATACTTGCATTTCTGCAATAAAGGTAAAAGCGTTATTGACTAGTCTCATAATAGTTTGTTTATAAACGCTGGTGGCTGCTGCTGGTGCTCCAACTTTATTTCTATTTTTATACCAATCTGTATAGATTGCTCTATGCCCTATTTATTTATCTCTAAGTTCTTCAAATTTGTATTTCTATTTGTATTCGCTTTCAGAGGGTTAGGTCTTTTTTTGTTTTTCTGTTCCAGTGTGAGATACATCTTTAGTTTTGTTAAAATTGATTTTTAGTTTGGTGGCATATTTCAGTATGTCCACCGCGATATGTTATCAGGGTTATTATTTATGTGGGGACTGGATTCTTTAATGCATATCTCTAGGGGGCGTATGGCTGGGGCTTTACTGATGTGAAAATGGGCGTATGGTGATGTGAATACTTTTTTATATGTTGGGTTATTGGAGTCATTTTTTAATGTTTAAAAATACTGAAGTGGTAGCTTTTCCCATCTCAGATGTAATGGGAGTTCGTTGGCTTCTACATGGAGACTCTGCATAGGAGAGGTATGAAAGGCATTCAGACATAATCCTAGTCTTTTATTTTGTATGTGTTATAGTCTTTTAAGGTATAACTTACGAACTGCACAATAGATCATACTGCAATAATTTAATTTCGATCTAATTAATTCTCTATATAGGATTAGCTTTATTTTACGGTCAGCTTCCCAGTTAGTTTTCGATATGATTTTTTAATAATTTAAGCTTTTGTCTCAAATATTTTATATAGGCCTTAAAGTTCAGTTTGCTACAGAGAATAACCCCTAAATATTTAGTTTCTTAACCTGTTGGTATATTGGTATTATTTATTTTTAATTGTGGATCACGATGTAATATTTTTCGTTACAGAAATGTATGCATACTGTTTTGTTTTGTGAAAACCTGAATCCATTTACGTTTGCCCATTTTACAATTTTATTAATGCAGTTTTGCATCTGTCTTTCTGCATTTGACATGTGTGGGGATGACCAAGCAATAGAAAAGTCAATCACAAATAGTGATTTCTCTCATTCAAGATTAACCACTTGGATAATTCTATTTTTTTTTTTACTATAAAAAGTGTTACTGAAAAAATGCTGCCCTGGGGTATTCCCATCTCTTGATTGTGAAGTTTAGACATCGTTGATCTATTTCTAACTCGGAAAATATGATTTGAGAAAAAGTTTAGGTGGTGTGATACTGAATGGGCTTCAAATTTACCAGAGCTTAATTTTTCAGATTTTCATCTGTGGGATTATCTAAAAGATAACGTCTATCAAAACAATTCCCAGACTGTTGCTGAACTGAAGAGGGCCATTACAGCCAAAACTAGTGTAGTGTCAAGAGAGGCTTGCACAAAATCATTGACAATTTTGCACGTTGTATCCAGATGTGCTTACAATTGAACCGGGATAAAATAAAGACTGTTGGACATTCATGAGTTAAACTTGGTGGACAAGTCAGGCATTTACTGAAGTTTATTTGTACCAAATATCATTAGATTGCAGAAAGGATTGTGAATTTTATTAACGATTCCATGAGTGGCGTTGTTTTTCTTTTTTTGGGGGGAGGGGGTTCACCCTGTACATAAGAAACTTCCGTGCTTGTTCACTGTTTCGGGTAGACGGAAAAAATATTTATGTGTGAAAACAATATCATGTACTTACTCAGTGGTATTTTATTGTTCAATGTTGAAAAAATTAGGAAAAATTATCCAGTAGAACTTTAATTACAAATATTTTTACATTTTCCGTATCGTACAAGTCACTTCGATGACTATGCCTCCATTTGCTACCGTTGGACAGAAGACAAGGGCAGATAATTTGCAAGCTAGGCGGTCTCTTCCACGAAATTGCGGAAAAATACCACTGAGTAAGTACATGATATTGTTTTCACACATAAATAAATTTTCCGTCTGGCCGAAACTGTGTACAAGCACCGAAACTTCAGCATACGCAATATACCAATAATCAACAACCGTTACGTTAGAATACAGGAAATATATAACTGTGGGTAAATAATAAACATGAAGAAGGCTCAAGGGCACATCGACCAAAATATAATCAAAACATAAATAGCAACAGTAAGGACAATAGTCTGAAGAAAACAATGCAAAAAAACTAAACATTTAAAGCAAGCTTAAAACCGTTTAAGCTGCTAATAATTTATCCAAATAATTTCCTCCCATACCCCATACCCCGACCCTTTGTATTTTCTTCATTTTGACAATTTCTGCCCGGCAACATCTTCGTTCCTTATGAAATAAAACAAAGTGAACATTGCTTTATTTCATATCCTTCAAATGAAAAAACAAAAAAACAAACAAAATTAATACAAATATACAACCGCAAATAGCAAAGAGGGAGAGAGAGGGAGAGGAGGAGAAGGGCAGGAGAGGGGGGGGGGGAGACAATTCTAAAATAATATCTCGATGCAAACAAACTGAAGACGGTGACACAGAAGAAACAGTCGCACAAATATCGCCATTTATTTTGTTTCGCGCTAATGCCTGCCAGACATTTTACTCAATAGAGGGAAATGATTTGAATATTAATGAAATTCTTTAAAAAGACATATTTTCTAATTATTTGCTGATTTAATGTTCTTCTGGATTAAATAATAAAGTGTCACTTACAGAATCGAAAGAACTTCACTTTCTGTGATGCTATTGTTTCTCTTGATTCTTCTTTCACATTCAACGCCCCCCGCCCTCTCTCCCTCCCCCTCCCCCTCTCTCTCTCTCAATTGTTTTCTTTAATTCCTTACCGTTTTCTTTTTCTTCTTTTTCGTTTTGTCCTATGCCTGTATCTTTTATCTCTCTCTTTTATTCTCTATAAGTCTCTTTTCTCCCTCCCCCCCCCCCCATCTTATGTCTCATTTAAATCTTTCTTTGTCTTCCCTTTGCCTATTTTCTTTCTACCTCTTCCGGTTACCCTCCTTTTTCTCTCTTTCTCTCTACTCCCCCTCCCCTCTCTCTCTCTTTGCTTGTCCCTTTTCTCTATTTTTTCTTTTCGGTTTGTCTCTATTCTCTCTCTTCATCACTGTTTTAATATCTTTATATTTTCTTTACCCCGTCTCCTTTCTTGCTCTCTTTTTCTGCTTTTCAAACTCTTTCTCTTTCTCTTTCTCTTTCTCTTTCTCTTTCTCTTCCTTCTTCTTCTTCTCACTCTTTCTTCTTCTCACTCTTTCTTCTTCTTCTTCTTCTTCTTTGTCTTCTTCTCTATCTCTTTCTCTTTCTCCTAGAGTGTCTTATTCTCTTTACATTTTCTTCTGTCCCTTTTCTCTTTCACACTCTATCTCTGTCTCCTTTCTATATTTGTCCCTTCCTCTCTCTCTCGCCATCTCTTTGATTCTGTTTATTTCCTATCTATACTTTTTCTTTATTTTTTCTCCCCCCCCTTTCTTCTCTCTCTCTCTCTCTCTTCACTTCCTTCTGATTACTCTCCTCTCATTCTTCGCTTTTCTTTTCTTTTCTTTCTTCTCTGCTTTTTTTTCTTTTCTTCCCCTTTCTTTTCTTTCTTCCTTTTCTTTTTCCTTTTCTTCTTTGCCTTCTTTCTTCCTCCTCCTTTCTTCTCATTCCCTTTTTCTTTATATATTAGTTTTTTGTTATTTCTCTTTCCCCACCCCCCTTTGAACTATACATGTCATACTCATCAGTTTATTTCTCCTCATTTTCCTTAGCTCTCCATCCTATTCTTATCCTCCCACTCCTCCTCCCTTTGTGTGATCAGTTCTATTAAGAAAACATAACTCTCATTTGTTGAAATTTTTAAAAACAAAACTTCTGCTACTTTTTACAATAAAATTAGAAAAAAAATACTCGTATTTTAAAGAATTGACCCTATTTTCTATTTTTATAATTTGTATTATAATAGCATATTGCATTCCTACTCTTCAAACATTGATCAGGAAAACAGTTCATGAAATAATTTGGTATATCAGGAACACTGAAAAGATTTAACAGCAAACAAAATACACTGGTTTAAAACCATGTATTTTCATTCTAAGCAACTCTATACTGTCGTTACAGTTGATGCAAGAGGATTGGACACCCTAGGCAAGCTTTTAGATGCACTGTGCATCCTTTTAAAAAAAAAGTGTTTTCTATTCCCTGCTTCCTTTGTTCCAGATCGTTTGAGTCGCTGGTCTAGTGGTCTAATCAATTCGCTGTTTTGATACCTCATTGTAATACAGCTTTCTATTCGAGTAGCTTTTTTCCAATGACTTCAGAGTGAGAACTCTCTTCCTGCTGACTGTTTTCTTCATATCTTCGATGTGAGAAAGAACAAGTACATACTGGGACGAGAGTATTTATACGTAGTGACTGCATGTGACCAGCGTGGTTTGCCAGCCATAAGCTTAATGGAAGTCGCTGAAAAGTTTTTTAGCACTCGAAGGGCTAATATCATTGAGTGATAAAGATCAGTATTGAAAACGGTGTTGTTGGAGAAAAATCCACTTCTATGATTCAGGTTGAGTAGCAGATATGTTGTTACAGTGAATACGGTGTCACCAAAGAAAAGTATACCACGTAAAAAAGTTCCTGTGGCAAGCATTTTTTCACCAAAAGCGACCATCTTGCTTTCTTTTTTTATTCTTTAATTGTCAGAATTCTATGGTATGTTCAATAAAAATTAATGAGTCGTTTCATATATTCCTTTTAGTAAGTTGTCATGTGATGAAATATTTGAATATGTTTCAAATAAAACGCACCCTGTTTATGTCAAAAGAGCAAATCAGAAACTGATTTGCTAAAGAAAACAGCCATGCACACACAAAATTGGACATGACATAAATCCCATGAAGGATTATGAAAATGAGCTGAAAGCAAATTTGGAATTAAAACGATTAAAATGTGACATCAAGGGGAATTGGTTCAATGAGATTGCCTACAGTGCAATAAATATTGGGTAATCAAATTAAACAGTGAAAGAAAGCTCTTGCCAACCGACCAATTCTGGTTGCGACAAAACTTTGAACTTGGAATATCGAAGAAAGAAAGAAAACTCAAAAGCAAAAGGAATTTAAATTCTATTCATTGGGAAATTGTGTAAGTACTTTTTTTATTATTTAATTCGTATTTTCATGTCATACTCTTTTAACTTGTTTATTTGCTAATACATTACCACTGATCAAGGCAAAAACCACTCGAGGACAAGGATAAATGAGATGGATAGATGGACAGATTATTGGAAGATGAAGAATATTATAAGAGGATTGAAAATAATGAATGGAAAGAAGATTTAATTACTAATGAATACGGTTTATGGCAAGTGTTTAAATTGTAAATGACTTCTCAGTGAGCAAGACGTTTTGAGCGTTTTAAATCCGGTAGGTTTGTCCGTCTATCATCACACAGGGCCTGTGGACGAGTGGTTATAGCACTTGTCTTTGGGCTCACGGCATGCGAATTTTCGGGTTTGAAAACTCCCTCTGTCCACCCAGCAGTAAATGGGTACCTGACTAAAACTCAGGGAAGGTTCAAGGCAGCGGTTCAAGGAGAGGGATGGGCTCCGCCTTCCATATGCTGTGCCCTAGACACGGTGATTCTTAACAAATCACCGCCGCTACGGCCATGGGCAGTGTGCGATGTCGACAACGACACTCGTGCGCGTCCAGGCTATGCGACCTTTACCTTTACCTTTACCATGACGCATTTCTAACTCAACCAATAGTTGACTGCTCCATCGTTACAGGATCTATGAATCCATTCATTAGGAAAAAAGGGATCCAACAGCTGTTACAAATGCCAGAGATGTTGGTATAACAGACGGAGATGGAGATGGATGCAAGGGATATGAAGAAAATGAGCCAGAACACTCATTTGTGAGAAATTAATGAACTCCAGAATATGTGAAGACTGGAGAATAGGAAGAAAGAAATTCTAAAGATAAAATAAATGTATAACATCTTGTTGTAACCCGAGTCTCAGAGTTAACAGAAAACTAACAGGGAAAAAACTCCAACACATATTAAAGATAGGAAAGAAGGTGCAAGGTGAACAGAGTAATATAGCAATCACTAGATTGGGATAGCAAGTCTTGGAAGATATTGTTAGTTCTCGTTTATTAACATGGGAAACAAGAGGTGACGGTGGTTAAGTGGATATCGACACGGACTGAAGACCTGGGTGTTCCAAGTTCGAATGCAGTCGGTTTCACAGTATCACTGTCACTTAGGGATGTTGGCAACCTTTTCGTGGTCCTTCTCGTAAGTACACAGTGTCTTTCCAGAAAGATTTCTAACTAGAAAAACATCGGGGAAACTAATGCCAACACTAGAATCATCTGATTCACACGAAAGAAGAAGAACATGGGAAACAGACAATCTCATTCTCCTTATTTATATACTACTAGTGGGACCTGTGGAAATTCCACAGTTGTATCGTTCATCTGTTGTATATTGCTGCCATTTATTCTATGGATGTCCGGCACAAACACAGACCCCACGATATTATTGTACCATCTTTTTTCAAACTGAAAGTTATGTAACTACTTTGTTTAATGTAGTTTCAGAATATATATGCTTATGGGGGTCTATCTCGAAAACCCTTGTAGGAGTTTGTGACATATTTTTATTCTATGAACGCCCGGACGAACACAAACCCCACAGTGTTATTGTAAAATTTTTGGATAGAACACCTACTACATTTTGATCCTAGCCCGAAGGCCAAGAAAGTGTATTTTAGTTTGCGCTTTACGTTCAGCAAAACAGCAACACCAGATAAAATTGTAAAAGATTCCTTTTTTTTTTGTCTTGCATCTTCGTCGATCAGGCGATCCCATCTTTTCTAAAAGGGGTGGAGGGTGATAACGTACATAAGAATATACAATTGCCTTATTTTAGAACAATCTACCCCCGTGGATGATGGAATGAGAACAATCTACCCCGTAGATGAAATAAATGGTTCAATTCAAAATTCCATATAAATTTCAGAGTTAAAAAAGTTGCACTTGAAGGTCGGACGGAGGTGACATCGGCCAAAACGCGAGAATAACAACCTAGATAAGAATAGTAGCCTGAATAATCCAAATAATAAAAATTATCAATACTCATCTAAAAAAATTATTATATAGGTATGACTGCACATCATATCCCCAAAAATTTTACATTGTTTAAATTATCTATCATTTCTTCCTACTATGACATAACAAAATGTCAATTCCAATGTCAATGCTTATGACTGGTAAAAATGTAGAAATAAAACAGTGATTAGCAGTAAAAATCAATGATATATTGTCATACCTAAATAAGAAAAATGGAATCGTCTGTTTTTTTTCTTGAAAAAGAACGAGAACGAAGAAGATCTGACGTCTTCTTCTTTCTTTCGTGTGAATGATTCTGGTGTTCGCATTAGTTTCCTCCGATGTTTTTCTAATTAGAAATTGTTCTGGAAAGACATCGCATACTTACAGGAAGGACCACGAGAAGGTTGCCAACATCAGTAAGTGAAAGTGGTACTGATTGGATTCGAACTTGGAACACCCAGGTCGTCAGTCCGTGTCGTTATCCACTTAACCAACGTGATGGCAATACCTAAACCTAACCCTAATCCTGATGATTGTTAAATTACTCCATTCAGCTGATATTAGATATAGAAAATAGTCAGTTACAGCCTCGAAGTTAATGGGGAACAGATCATAATGTAGTCAGGTTAAATAAGGGGTCTTGAGACTCTTCTCAAGATATATGAAAGAAGCAAATCGTAGCAACAGAAATGTATCTATAGTAAAATCAATAAAATATATAGTTATGATTGAATTGTTATTGTCTCCAATTCCACGTCTATGAGTGAGAATTCTAGTGATTGCATTGTCAACCTCAGAACACGAGGAAGCCAGAGAAACGATCAAAGAAAGTAAACCCGTTGTGTAACACAAGAATCTGTAGACATAATTATCCACTTCAATAGCATGCACCTCAGATAAACAAAAACCAATAGCTGATATCTCAATAGTATATACTAACTGATGTATGAGTTGCTCAATTTTTCCTGGGCTTTAAAGTCAGATTATGAAAGTCTTCAAGAGGCAGGTTTTCAAAATTCCCAAAGTAAACAAGTTTTGCATATTGGTGCAACATTTGTTATCTTTCGTTGTTGTTTTTTTTTATTTAGACATTTTTCACGATCGTATAAACAGTAAAATAAATTTACACATTTTAATATGAAAAATAAATTATTTATCAAATAAAAAAAGAAAAAGAAATGTTATTTCTTATGTACAGTTAAAAAGTTGATTGGACTTAATATCAGGGTTTAGTGTTCTGATTAAAAATAGGTTAATGTCTAAATAGTGAGGATACTAGTTCCATTTTTGTTGCTATAAACAATCCTCAGGGTATGATGATTTATAATTAGTATGGGTTTAACGTCTACATTGAATGAGAAAAGTAAAAAAAGCGGACAGACAGATGATTTTCGTCTTTTATATTTTACTAGAAAAAAATGGCCACATTGAGTCACCCATTGGGGTTGGGTTAGGTTGTTTGAATCAGGAAAAAGTGAGTTTGGAAGATCATCATCATCATCATCATCATCATCATCATCATCATCATCATCATCATCAGTTTAACGTCCGTTTTACATGCTGGCATGTGGTGGACGGCTTTTAGAAATTGGCTTCAAAACTAACTTATATCTGGCTTGATCTTTATTTATCCCTCTTTCTCTCAAGTCCGTCTGTATCACTTCCTCCCATGTTTTTCTTAACCTTCCCCTTCCCTTTCTTAACTGACTGATAGCTCAACTTTTCTACATCTACTAACCCAAGAATTCTCATCCATTTTTTTTCAACGTGATCATACCAGCATTTCTGCACATTAGTTAAACAACATTCTGCTACCACCCGTTTGCCCCTAATTTATGCAAAACCAACCAGATAACACATTTTGGCACTCTGTCAAAAGATTTATCAAAATCCACATGTTTTTCTTACCCAGATATTTCTTTTGTATTTGTGTCAGGATAAATATAGCACCAGTGGTACTTCGCCCAAGAATACAACTAAACTGCATTCAATCTATGCTTATCTGAATTCATATTTACTGCTCAATTATTCTCTCAATCATTTTCATAACCTGATTCAGCAACTTTCAGCTTTCGCAATTACCTTTATCTAGAAGTCCTAATTTACCATTGTAACAGTTCACAATTGTACTAAGCTCCCAGTCTTTCGAAACAACCTCTTCTTTGATGATCTGATTTGTCAAGTCTGTGATCATCTCAATGCCTATTTCATCTGCAGCTTTCAACATTTCTGTAACAACGTCTGAGGGTCCTGTAGCGCTACCCATCTCCATCCTATTCACAGCTTCCCATTTCTTTCTCAATTCTTATAGCTGGATTATGTACTGCTTCTGCAACTTCTAGATTTTCTTAGTCCCATGAAAACTTATTATTCAATATTGTCTTATAATAGCATTTTCAAGCATCCATCTTGTTCTGTTCCTTTGTTGCTAGTAGTCCAGTGTCATTTCTAAGGCACTTCTCTCAAAGAATATCCACATTTGTTTTTGCCATCCGTTTAGCTATCCTGAATGCTTAATTCTTCTAGTCATCTCTTTGCTGTATTTCTGGAAACCTAGCTTGCTTAGCCTCCATCTTGGTCAGTTAAATAAAAAAATTAAAAAACAACATCTCAAATTAGTCTCTTTCTACTCGCTATTTTAGCACTCCTCTCTCACTCTCTCTCTCTCTTTATCTCTCTCTCTCCCATATATATTTGTTTATATGTATATATATATATATATATATATGTATATATATATGTATGTATATATATATATGTATATATATATGTGTATATATATATGTATATGTATATATATATATATATGTATATATATATGTATATATATATATATATGTATATATATATATATATATATATATATATATATATATATATATATATATGGGGTAAGGTACACAATAATTCATGAAAATGAAATGTCGTAATGGACAAAATGTGTGAAAAAATGACAAACGGAAAACAAGTTAAAGTGCAGGAGAGAAACAAAAACAAGAGATTTTTTGACCTGTTTCGTTCGTGGCGAACGTCTTCAGAAAATGAAGATATGGAAATAATTTTATTTTGAAGACACACACATGGGATGAGGAAAGGATGATCTGATTGGACCATATGAGAAGACATTAAGTGATGTTGGAATATGATAAGTAGGTGACACATTCTTCTAGGTTTCTTATTCTATTGTTTAAACAGAAGAATAAGAAACATAGAAGAATGTGACACCTACTTATCATATTCCAACATCACTTAAACAGAAGAATAAGAAACATAGATTAATCATTTTTATATCCAGGGAATATTTTTTTCTATACTTTGTCATGAATAAAACATCATGTAGTGCCATGTTTTGCATAAAAGGGTGACTCATATTTCCTCATGACTGGAGACATTCTATTTTTATATATTACTTTTTAAAAATTAAATCATTAATCATTTTTATATCCAGGGAATATTTTTTTCTATACTTTGTCATGAATAAAACATCATGTGGTGCCATGTTTTGCATAAAAGGGTGACTCATATTTCCTCATGACTGGAGACATTCTATTTTTATATATTACTTTTTTTTTGTTGTTTTTGTTTTTCTTTTATTTCTTAACTAATTTGAGGGCTTTGTGCACTCAACTACTCTTAGAGCTGCTCCAACTCCAGCTCACACACCCATTTTTAAAAAAGCGCCGCTCCAGCTCACACTCCTTTCCAAAAGGAGCGACACTTTTTTAGCGCACCCTAGTGAAAATATACCTTCCTTCATAAACGTTCTATTTTGCCAATTCATGGTCAAAGTATAGATGTGGACGCCAAAGGGGATGCCACTTTAAGTATGAGACCATAAGATAATATTTTACAAAATCTTGCTAATATTTTATTTGGGCACGTTGAGATATAAACTTTATTAAATGTTATATTTGAATGCCTGTTTTCAGGTTTTGTCCATTTAAAACATTGCCTATTTGCAACGTTTTGAAGGTCTTATCAATATATTTTGTTTAGAAATTTTTTAAAATGTATCCTCAAAATAGTATAAAATTTAATGGGTGTCAGTACGATAAATGTAATTTATTTAATTATTATAAAAACAAACATATATGAAGGAGCTTTTCCAGACTGTCTCCTGTCGTCTAAGGAAAATTTCCCATCAGAAATGTAGTACCTATCATGCTTGCTTCTATACAAAAATCTGAGAAGTTCAAATTTGTCATGTTTTTATGGCTAAGTTTCATGTGTAAGTCCCCCACCGCTTTGTCTCTCTCTCACATATATTTATTACAGTTTTAAAAACTTCCTCTTTTAAATTGTTTAATGTTTTAAATGCTGAATATGAAAAGGAGCCCCATACTCCTTTGTTTCTTTTTTGAAGGGCTCCACAAAGCCCTGTCTATTTTAAGTGTAAAGTTATAATTATTTGTACTCATAATAAATGGCTCCCTTTTTTACTTGTTAGAATATTTCAGTGTCCTATCGATTTTAATCGACCATATTCGTAAATTTATGTACTTTTGGAACCATATCATGAAACACTTGCCTAATTTCAAAGTTGTACAACACTGATTTCGTTCTTTAGAGAGTTCCAACATCAAACCAGGGGAGATAACTTCTTCAAAGTTACATAATTTTCATTTGTTTCCAAATACATATTGAATAAGTTTCCTTTTTTTACATTAAAAGTCACTGTTTATCAAGGCCCAAAGGCTGCTCGAGGATAAGGGTTAAAGAGTTTGACTGGTGGGAGGTAAAACTGTAGCGGTCATAAAAATAGACCTATTTTCTCCCTCCAAAAAAATGTCCCCATTGAGTGAGCTGGTCAAACACTGACCAATCAGCATGCAAAGTGCATTGATTCCTTCTACCAGCTGAAGAATTATTTCGGCCCCCTTTTCTACAAAAAAATAATTTTCACAGAAAATACAAACATTTTTCAGAAAAAGCATGAACAGTGAACACTTCTTGTTTTGACCAAAGAAAACTTTTTCACTGAAAAGTAAAGACATTTTTTTTAAATTCTGTAAACTTGAATTGACATATTTTGTATTTTTATCCTTTATAACTGCTACTTTGAGCAAACGACTGCCCTTTTATCTGTCGGCTTTCTGCATAAGCAGGGGGTGATGTAACGGTCATAAACATAAGGCTATTTTCTCCCTCCGAAAAACGTCCCCATTAAGTGAGCTAGTCACTGACCAATCAACCTGCAGGGCACATGGATTCCTTCTGCCAGCTGAAGAACTACTTCGGCCCCCCCTTTGAGATTCACAATCGGTCAGCAGAGAGACTCTTGCAAGCAACGTGGAAACACTTCTTTCTCTCTCTCCTGACCCTGTCCACTGGACGTTCCAACAACTACTATCTTCCCCTGGAGATAACTGCTCGGACTTTCGGGAGCGCTAAGAAATTATTTTCCTCTTCCTCACTCAGACACTGTCCAACTTTCTTCCACCTATACCAAACGGCATAGGTAACTTTAAAGAATAAACCCTTTTCGTTGTTGTCATGAAAAGGTTTTGTTATTTCATTTCGTGACTTAAATATAAGATAGGGACAACGTCCTCTTTCATTACAAGACAACGTCGCATTCACCGATACGCTGATTGTAGCAGGGCAGAAATTGATTATATACGGGAATGGTTCAACAAGAACTTGTTTACATTGGACTTGAAGACGACCATATTGTAGGGAAGAATGCATGCGGCACTGTGTTCACAGACGGCCAGTTCTCGGAAAGAAATTCTACTCATGGAAGTTTTGTTTCGTCTTAGGCATGCAGAGGGAGAAAGAGAAATCAGTGAATGGCACCAGGACTCTCTTATTTAGAAAGAATATGAAATATGACTGTTTGTAAATACTTTGACAGGCCAGCTGATAGCTAGAAATATAGACATTCAGTCATATGAAAGATGTGTTCATTTATGATGAAGTAAATTATTCACATTGTCTCCGGGCTTCATTAAATCGACGACCAAAAATTAGTTGTATGCTAATATTTTTCCTCGTATTTTATTAAAGAAAGAAAAAAGATAGCAGAAAACAATAAGAAAAGATAAAAACTGTTAATTTTCGATAATAATCAATTGTTTATTGATTTTATTGGCTGCGTTTTCATCACTTCATTTGATTTCAATTCTTTGTTTCGCTCTTTAAACATTTTAAACCACTAATAACACATATTATAATTGGCAATAAACAATTAAGTGTCTAATTTATGAAAATATTATTAATTTCTTATCTTTAGATTTCATTGTCTTCTTTTTTATTTTTTAGAATTCTTTCTCTTTCTATTCCTCTCTATTTCTCTCTACCTTCTTCTCTCTCTTTCACCCTGTCTCTTTTTTACAATCTGTCTCCCTCAGTCCTCATCCTCTTTCATAAGATATAATTATTAAACAATGGCAAGCTGGAAAAACGAAAGGTGTAACATTGCCACCACACTATATAGGTTCTTGTTTCTTTTAATGTATAAAAGTGAGCAGTCCTAATAATATCAGCATAAAGGTATCAAATCCAGTTCTCACTCATAACTTGCCCAAGAAAAGGATTTGTTCAAGTATCTTCTTCTTCTTTCGTGTGAATCAGATGATTCTGTTGTTGGCATTAGTTTCCCCGATGTTTTTCTAGTTAGAGAAGGTTGCCAACATCCCTAAGAACCGTGGAACCGACTGGATTCGAACTTGAAACACCCAGGTCTTCAGTCCGTGTCGTTATCCACTTAACCACAGTCACCTCCCTGTTCAAGTATGAAAGGTGATCACTCGTAAAATGTTTTAGACACAAACACAAATTGGCTAAGAAACAAAGTGTAATATCTGTTCTGATACTTAACTGTCCTTCCAGACTGAGGCAATTAAAATTTTTGTCCCAATTCGGAGTGCTCCTTTTGAAGGGGGTGGGGGGGAGATGGATTTTTGCCACTTTAAAAACCGACGTTGTGTCTTACTCTGCCCTCGGAGGGAGGCAAGTAAATAGAGACTATGACAATGGGCTAAGAAGAATGACAAACAGGAATTTAGTTAAATATAAAAATAACCAGTTTATTTCAACGTTAGCATCTGTTGCCGGCGTCACAAGAATGTTGGAGTTGAATCTCTGGTCTGCTTACTTCTCCAAGCTGGGTGTTGATATCGCACTGTGGTTGAAGGAATGATTAGCAGTTCTGATCGTTTCTCCCATGATGATGGTCGGGTGTACATGCTGTAATTAGTTTTAAGAATAGCTTGGTGGACTGAAATAGAAATTGTCCTACAAAGGAAAAAGAACAGATAGATTGCAAGAGACAGATCGAGTCAACAGCTGGACTCGTGAAGTTAGTCAAACAACTAAACGAATTCACCGGAACACTAGCAGGATTAATGGTTGGATTAGTGGCATTAGTCAACGAAGTCACAGTAGTGTTTAGAGATAGGGTAATTTGTCAAACTTCAAATCGCATCCTGTGCCAGACAGAAAAATATATTATGACCAGTAATTTAATACGGTCGGGGAGAAACGGATCAGATACAAACGAATATCTGAATAGCGATATCTGGAGCAGACACTACACTTTAATTTTGATAATCGATTAAGTAGCTGGCCTGCGGTGATTTTCTCTTTGCTGGCTACTGAATTCATGTTGAACAGACTGACAATATCGATGAGCCAGAAAAGAATTTAACATCAGAATTTTTTCAACCTGGAAGGAAAATTGGTGTAAACTAATAGTGTCGACTTTGTTATTAAGAGAGTGACAGTTGTAAACCGCCGACAATTTTTCCTCCTTCATATTTAAAATAACTGTCTCACATTGGTAACTATTATCTCACTTGAAGCTTGCCTAATATCGAATATGTAGACAAGAGAGTAAGGGATACAGAGTGGAAAACAAATTGAACATATACAGAGAACATAACCTGAACAAGTGAGAAAGAAATGTCATCCTTCTCTCTCTCTCTCTTTCTCTCTCTCTCTCTCTCTCTCTCTCTATATATATATATATATATATATATATATATATATATATATAAATATATCCTGAAGACTCACCCTACATCTCTCCGACACTAGCTCTATATACCAACACCTAAAAAAACATAATTTCACCCCCTCCCAATATAGAAACATCCTTGTTAACAATACCAAAATAATACACCACGATAAGAATATCAAAAAATTAAAAACACTCGAAGCCCTCTACATAAAAACTAAACATCCCACAATTAATAATGTCAATTATGAAACTAGTCGCAACATTTTAAAGTGTCTAGCATAATAATTAACATTACCAAATGCTTAGCCATTAGGTAGTTATGCCTTTGAATTCTATGCACTTTCTTTAACGTCATCAATTTCTTAACGGTTTAAACAATCAAACTTTTAAATCTCTCATATGTGTAGAACGCCATCACGCTCTCATGTACATTTCAACTTTACGACGCTTTTTCAAGTTATAAACTACTCGCCGCAAAAATGAGCACAACAGTAAAGTCATAATTTGTAAAGACACTAAAACTAATACCGCCTGAAGATGATTTGACGATTCAAATCGAAAGTACTTGCAAAAAAGAAAAAAGAATGGAACAAGAAACCCATGGATCATATTTATATCAATTTGACCGAAACATTAGATGGACAATTCGGAAAATTGAAAAAATAAAAAAAAGTCGCATCAAACAAAACCACTCCGTGTTATTTCATAATGTTTGCTTAAATATATATATATATATATATATATATATATATATATATATATATATATATATATATATATAAACGAAAAAGAAAAAAATGATGTTGAAGAAGTTATCTCCCCTGGTTGGATGTAAGAACTCTCTAAAGAAAGAAATCCACTTTGTGAAAGAGGCAACTATTTTAAATAAGGAGGAATGAAATACATTTTATTTGGATGGTGGGGGTGGGGTGGGGTGTGAACTCAAGTGAATTTTAACGTTGATTATTAGAACTGCTCACTTTTATCGAATAAAAGAAACGGGAAACCTCGTATATTAGTGCAGAAAATCGGATGTCATAAGACATGCTAATTGTTCATTTTATTGTTCCTTGTTCGTATTTCAGCTGATGACTAAAGTTACCATTCCCATAAACGAATTGTCTGAGGAATGGCAGGAATGGCCATATAATATTTGCCCTATGCCAACGGTGTCCAATGTTAAATTAAAAAAGCTTTGGAATTTCTATTCAATGTCTTTGTGAATACTTGGTCTATTGGATTATCGAATATAAAAGTTTTATTTTCTTGAATTAGTTTGCATTTTGAAAACTCCATCTTTGTTTCTTCAATCTCCATCTAAAAATCCTGACATCCCATTAATTTATTGTCAGCTTTCAAATGTTTTATCGTTCAGAACCAATCAACCATTTGATGCACTCAAGAGGAATGCTTAATAGTGATCTTGCTCTGCTGACTCAATCGTTCACAACTCCAAATTATGATTGCCACGATGGTTTGCCTGCGATTTGATCATTTCAACCATTGCATGTTTCATCTGGAATAGAAATAAGAATAAAAGGTTCAAAATGTGGTGATTTTCATTACAATAGTTAGAATATTTAAGAAAAACTTGAGACATATTTTTATTCCTAATTGTGTTTCGGAATTTGTTAGATGAGGATATATAACTTGTATTATTTGAAGTGCTGTTCTCATCTTGCTTGTTATTTTCTCAACGTTTCGGCTGATGTAACATTTGATCTTCTTCAGGCACATTTTCCCGAATTTGGGAACCTATACGGGTTCAGTTTGAAATTCGGTGTAGATTCCCGAGTTTGACATAAAGATTCCAAAGTTCCAAAAGATGCACCTGAAATTACAGAGGTCAAAATGTTGAAAAAATAACAACCAAAATCAGAATAGTAGTCCGAATAATCTAAATAATACAAGCCATCCCTAGTTAGCCCACCAGGAAATGAGAATGCTCTAATAGTTAGCACATCAGACTCTGGGGTTGGCCTACCATCGTCAAGTTCCATTGGAGCTGAAAATTCACTATCAAAAAGCTATGAATCAATTTTTCCTCTCCTAGTTATGGGTGAAATATAAGGTTAGACTAGACTCTCAAGCCTTGATAAAGCTACTTATCTAGAAAGAAAACTCTGAAACAACACCAGTTATTTGTCGGAATATACGCATTGTTTTTTTGTTTTTCTTAATAACCGACGAGTCACCACTTATCAAGGGTAAACACACACTCAGGATAATGATTAATGAAATAGATTGTCAGTTAAATGATGAAAAATATTATGAGAGGATTGAAAATGATGATTGGAATGAACACAATTTCTTTCCAAGAACTTTCTAATCGTGAAATGCCTGACTACGAAAGTGCTTCTCTGCAGGTTACAACATAGTCGTCTTCAAATCCAATGATAACAAATACTTGTCATAAATCGTCCTCATACATAATGAAGTTTGTTCATTTGTTTCATCATTTTCAATCCTCTCATAATATTCGTCATCATTATACTGAGAATATATCTAGCTTATTAACTCTTATCCCTGAGTGGCTTTTAGCTTCAATAAGTGGTTACTCATTAGCATAAAAAACGATGGAAAATAGAAATACTTCCCAATCCAAATTTGATGACAACAAAAAAGCAGAGAAAAATGTTTATCAAGATATTTAATTCCATAATAATAATAATAATAATAATAATAATAATAATAATAATAATAATAAGACTAATCTAGAATATTGGGCGATTTGTGACTTTCATACTTTCCTTTTCACTCAGCAGCAAATGACGCCGTTTCTCATATACGGATGGCCAGAAATGATTAAAAAAAACTTTATCCACAATTAATACCAATTTCAGATTTGTCCAACGAATGTATTACTTTTATTTCGTAATAAACAAATAATTAAAAGAATACCGGATCTATTTTTAAATAATTTATTTGTTTTCTATTTTATTGTTTTGAACACTTTTTTAGTTTTTGTTTTGGGTTTAAAATTCTTAATACAGACATAAGATTGGTGTGTTTTTTTATGTTTTCACAAATTTGTTTTTTTTGTTTTAAATTTTAAAGTTTACTTTAAGTTTTAAACTTCATAACATTTCCGTATCCAATACAAAATATTGCCGAAAAAAATCTTGCAGGTGACTCTGGAAATTTTCCTTAAAGTTTTTTTATCATTTCTGGCCATCCGTATATGACAAACGGTGTCATTTGCTGCTGAGTGAAAACGAAAGTATGAAAGTCACAAATAGCCGAATATTGTACTCAATTCTGATAAGCAGTAGCTTGACAGGGGAATTAACTTACTTGGTCTTTTTGGCTAGTAGCAAATTGTTCTGGTACTAAATTTCATCTTTTCTGTCCTTGGTGAATAAAGGAGAAATCCTTCTAGACTGAGGCAATTTTTATTTTTCTCCCAATCCAGAGTGCCTTTTTTGGAGAGTTGGATTTTCCCCACATTAAACACCAACCTTGTGTCTAACTCTGCCCTCGTGGGAGAGGCAAGTAAATAGGGATAGAGGAATTTGAATATATTAAAATTGGAAGTTGTACAAAGAAAAGTGGCTGAACTGATAAAAGAAATGATAGATCTCACTTATAAAACAATAGTTTAGAATCCTTAAATTTAAATACTTTGTTTGTTGTGATGCTCCTCCTGTAAGGTTATCTGGTGTTTTCTTTGTGTTAACTAAAGTGATTCAGCAAGAGAACGGTTCAGGCGTCGCTTGCCGAAGTCGGAAAATTGCCAAAAGAAAGAGTGAAGACACAAAAGACAGAGATAAAGGAAATATGTATTAATACTGTTGAATTGAACAATAATACTGAAAAGTCTTGCAAAACTAATTGTGTTTGCGACTTTAAGAAATCAAATTCATAAAAGAGTTCTTTAACGTCCAATATAGACAGTTCAGGTTCTAATCGCTGTACTCAAATTAAGTTCTTTACTTGTTAATTGGACTACGAACAGATGCAATCCCTTCTTCCTATAGAAGGGATTTTTTTATTCAGCCCGCCAAAATTAACTGTCTTGATTGGTCAAGGAGAATCGTCTTGACCAATCAAATAGGGATTATTCGGTATAGAGGGGGTGTCGTGATGGACAAGAAGAGAATTATTTAGGGAGAAAGGGAGGTAACCTTTTTTTAGATAACCTAAGTTTAGTTGAATTATGAAGAAAACAATATGGCATATTAAAGAAAGATTTATTTACAAAATGTTTTACTAATAGCCTAAAAAATACAGTTTTATTTACAAGCACGTTTTTGTAATATGCACATTTTTAATTAAAAAAAGATTTATTTACAAAACGTTTTACTAATAGCCTAAAAAATACAGTTTTATCTACAAGCACGTTTTTGTAATATGCACATTTTTAATTAAAAAATGATTTATTTACAAAATGTTTTTGTAATATGCACATTTTTAATTAAAAATAGATTTATTTACAAAATCTTTTGTCTAAAAAAAATATGAATTTATCCTCATTACATTTAATGTTTTACCAAAAAATATTTTAGAAATATCTAAAAAAAATATTAGATTATATGAATAAATATATTTTTTAAATATTAGATTTTTCGCTAAAGAAATCTTTAATTTATTATAAGTGATAAAACCGGAAGTTAAAATAAAATTAAAAAACGGTGTTGAAGAAAAACGTGTACTTTATACTTGTTGCTCTAACGTGCCTCAAATCCATTTGATCAGATACAATTTACTTCTGCATTTGGAAAATAATTCATGCTTTCAAGAAACGAACTTAAAAGTTCGTTTCTTGAAAGCATGAATTATTTTCCAAAGAGAACATGAAGTATGAGAAATTGAAGAAAACCATGTAAATGATTAATGAAAGCATCCATTATGGCATTCTAATTTCTGTTATCTTTCATCCATAATAGAATTGTGTAAGAATAGCAGATTTTTTCCCATCTTTTCCTTATTTATTTTTATTGGCTATTTATTCTTCTTCTAAATATCTTCTTCTTGCTAATTTGAACGATTGAAATATTATTAAACACGTAAGCTTTGCTATAAAAGTATGATATTTTCTAAAAAAATTGGTCAAATTGCCATTGTTGCGCAAATGCTTTGACAGGTTCACAGGAGTATTGTGGCCCATTATCACTGATCACCCTGGTGGGAATACCATGTTCAGAAAGTATTTATTTTATGCTGAGATGGCCATATTACTTGTACTCTAGCCTGTCATTTTGTGTATGATGAGGAATTTTCTGTAGTAATCAACAACTATTACATATTCATGGTCATTGAAGTGAAACAATTCTGTACCAATGACTTCCTATGCTTGGCTATAGATGCTGTGTCGCTGCAAAGTTTCCTTTGATTTTGTAGGAAGATTGTTCTGGCATATTGAGTATTTTTTTATCATCTTATCAAGCTGCTGTTTTATGTTTTCTATTAATGCAATGGGAGTTTCCTAGGTGCATCAATATGCCATTGTATGTTCTTCTTAACAGTTTCACAGACCCTGGCATAGAGCCAATTTTATCAAAGCGGTCTGGATATGTATGTATCCATACTTCGATTGTATTTATGTGTGTTTCCACAGAGGTTTGTCGCACATTTTCCTTCTTTACTGTGCAGTGTAAGGTAATTAATTTTAGCTGTTCTAGCGATGGTAGTCCTAGAACTGCTGGTCCTTGTACATCAACTATGTAGCTGTTATGCCAGCCTGATTTGTGATATTGGTATTGTATGCTGATTCTACCATAGTATTTTATTGGAGTGCCGTTGTATGCTACCAGTTTCATCACACTTGATTTTGTTTTCCATTTTAGAAAACCATCAGAGTCTAATTTTCCTGGAAACATTCAACTGAATGTAAAGACTGGTAGTGAGTTTCCTTGGGCATTTGTGTCTATTATTAGTTGCATCCTGTGGATTCCACTTCTGTTGCATAGTTTGATGCTAATGTAGGCAACAGCTTTATCTCTCTGAGAGATGTGGAATATTCCTATACTGCTGAATTTGACGCCTTCAAGGTCTTCCTCTAGTCTTTGGATATTATATATTGCATCAATCCGGATGGATTGTCTATTCTCATATGAGGTCCTCTTGTATTTGGGCTGATGATATGACCTTGTTTTTATGGCATCTGTTTGATAACCTTGACCTTGCTCTTTGTTTTGTTTTGCTTGTGAGGCAAAATGCTTCCCATTGATTTGCTCTAACACATGTATGACACTTTGCCCCAAATGCAGGACAGGCTTCACGGTGACATGCATGATCTCTCCTACAAGTGAGACAGCAGTGTTTTACTTGCCTAGAACGTGTATGTGGGTATATATCTTGTATAACCGTGCTAATAACTTCATTAGTATTATTTAGCACGTTCCTTAGTTTTTTAATATGGACGCTGGAAGCTTCGTAGATTTCGACAATACTAAGTGTCTTTTCAAGTGCTAACTTGTCATCTTTTCTTAGCAGTTCTTTATTGAAGTCTGCAATTTGGGGCGCTAGCAATGATAAGTTCAATTATTTGCTGCTGTTGTTCAGTTTTAGATAGTGAACATCTTTGTATCAGTAACTTAGATCTATTAACAGAATTGTCTAGTTGTTGCATAGCCCTCTATTCCTGCATGGACTGCGGCAGTATGCGTTTCGTACACACTTCCTGATACGGGCCGTGGCGGTACTCATTTCGTATACTAATCCTAAAAGGGCCGTGGCAGTTCACATTTAATACTCGTCATTTTTAAAGCATCATAAAACATATAGTTCATATATTGTTTGCATACCTTAGATTTCTCCCTCGCTGTGCAGAGGGTCGTGTCGTCTAGTGGATGAATTCTTTCTTCCTTCCTTCCTGCCGTGAACCATGTAGTCCATTGTCTGCAACAAAAGCTTCCCGATCGACTCACCAAACAACGATCTTTAAGTTTCAATTCTTTTTATTACAAGCGTTTGTTATATCAGCTGGGCATCATTCACTACGTCGAGAGAGCTGAGAGAGAGCAAATCACTACTTTATCGTAGTACTTAACAATTATTTTCTTAACCATTCATAGAGGGGGAAAAGGATATCTCTCGCTTGTATTTTCTTAGGGGAATATTTCCCTTAAATCAAATTGCTGACTACATCAAAATCATGTCTGATAGGTTCGCCTCCAAAACCCAGACTGACGAAACGCGCTTCTCACGAAGAACGAGTGACGTCACGGATCCCTCTGTTTCCCATACAATGACCCTGTGACGTCACAGAGTTTCTCGCAGGTAAACACCGACTCTTGATCTGGGGTCTCATCACACGGTGGCCTTACCACGTCTGTGATTTCCGTCTGTGAAACAGGCCCTATTCTGCACTCAACTGCCGATCCACCCCACGTTAATTCGCACAAGTCAAACCAATGATTTCCAACAAATACGTCCATTCCCATAGGGCCATTATGCAACATAGTGACTCCTCAGCTTTCTGTCTGTATGTCATTAATTTGAGGCGATTCACCTTATAGTTCTCTTTCGGTTCTAGTTGCACTAGAAATTTGTTAAAAATAATCGAGGGGGGCATTTTTATTCCTCTGTGAGCGTCCATGAATTATACCTTTTTAACCCTTGGTTACGCCTTTTGGCTAAGATCAAAGTGTAGTATCTGTTCCGATGGATACTGCACCTCATAAACTGGTATTGTCTTGGCCTTCGGGGCTTGATTTACGCCGGTCTATGGGTCTGTCCTGTGCAGTTCTAGGAGGTCCATCCTCCAAGGCTTCGCCTCCCCTCTTTGGGGAGGAGTAAGTTTATTGCTTACTGCCTGAGGCGCCCCTACCGGGGAATGCCGACGGGGCTGCCCAGGCAATTTTTAAACCCCACTTTCCCGACCCGACCTTGGGTCACATCTTACTTGTGGGAGTAAGATAAAAACTGGCCTTGTGCCTAACTCCTGGAGAGGAGTAAATCAATACTCACTCTTTATAGTATGTGGCTTACTTGTTGCTTTGTTCTTGTTTGATTTATAATGAAATATAGTTCCATTCGTTGTTTAAAAGTTTGAACGTTTCAGCCGTGTTCGGCGTTGCTCAATCCATGATCAGGGTGTCATTAGCCGCCATTGCGGATGCGTTCACAAACGAATAAAGGTAGTATAGCCTTTTGGTTGTTACGCGTATGTATGTGTGGTCAGGGCTAAAAGCAAGGAAGTTATATTGTGTGTGCGCTTGTTACTCTTTACTGTGTGTATTTGTGAGGAAGTCGCACAGATGTAAAGGGACGTTCATAAGTGAGACATTAGCTAAGCAGAAAGCTGACCGACAGAAAGAAAGAAACGGGCGAAAAAAGAAAGGAAAGAAAAAAGAAAAAGAAAATGGCGATTTCACTTAAAGCCGATAATGGCCAGAGAGACATTGTCGAATAAAATGTTCGTTTTAAGAGTGTTTTTCCCCTTAAAAGATCTGAATGAATTACCTTGGTAGGAGGTTCTTTGTTTTGAAGAATCGTTTTTTTTCTCAATTGTTTCTTCCAACGCGATATTTTCGTTTTTTAGAGAGGTCTGTTGATGGATTGCTGTTTCGTTTTCACTGGACTGCCTTTTTTTGTCAAGATCGTTTGTTGACTGTGTTTGTTCTCATTTTTTTTCTTCGATTTAGCATGTTTTGTTGTTGCAAGTAAACAACCAACGAGTTGGTATTATATAAATATGTATTATTGAACGATATAATTACAGTAACAGTCGGTGGGCCCTAAGTCTAGAGGTGACGCTAGAGAGTTCTAGTGGTATCCCTACGGTAGGGTTACATTCAGTTTGCATAGGGAAAATAGTTTATATGATACTGTTACAGTAATAAACTGAATTAAAAACACAATTACTCAGCTGAGAGGCAAGCATAAAAAGGAAAGGCTAAAAAATACTCAGCTGTGATCGACCGAGATGATCATGTGTTAGGTTGGACAAAGTGTATTTAAAAAAAAATAGTCCGTTATGTTAAACCAGATGTGTGTGTAACAGATGTGTGTGTGAGAGAGAGAAGGGGGGCTTTAATCCTCAGGTCACCTGAAAATGGGAATGAACCATGTAAAATGCTAGGATCGTATGACTCAAACGACCAACCAATGAATGCTGTCAAATTGAGCCAATATCTTATATTTTAAATGACCCACATCATTCAGTGCAGGTATCAGAAAGATTACAGCTATATAGCGATCAGCGGTCTTATACATTGGAGTCTACATAAATCTACTAAGAAAGAATATGTCACACTTAATACAAACGTTATAATACGTCTGTAAGCTGACATTGATCAGCTTATTTTCAATGTAAGTTGTGAACATTTAAAATATTTTAAAAGTTAATCTCACTATTTTCTATATCAGTATACTCGAACCAAATCTCTAATTGAGGCTATACACACCTCTAATTGAGACTATAAAATCAATCATAGCATACCAGATATAACACACACAAAAGATAGAGTAGAGTGAAAAATATAAATAACTTTCTGATCTGGAGTTCAACAAATCTCCCCCGGTTCTAAAACAAAATAGCTAGAGAACATATGGACAAAACAACCAATGACAGACATTTTCTCAAGAAAAAGCGATTGACAGAAACTGTTGAGTCATGATCCGATTGTTGTAAATAAGTAGGCGAGTCTTCACCAACTTCGCCCTTCAGCCTATAGACGACAGCTTTAAAGATTCTTCCTGATGATAAGAAGCTACACCTATACAATGCTGCCTACCTATCTCACAACCCATGCACCATAAATTGATCGTCAACTTTCCTCTACCATGAGCACTCACTAACTTTCCATTACCAGACTGATTATTTACCTCCCTCGCACCGCAGGAAGATTTGACACAAGGTCGGAAAGTAGGATTTGATAGGCCAACGCACAAGAGTTTGCACACTCTGGTCCCAGAAAAAATGCCTGGGCAGCCCCATCGGCATTCTCCGGTCTAACCATCACCTAGCCAATCGACAAGAAACATTGTATGCAGTTGAACCTGTTTCAATATATTGGGATTTTTAACTGTTGTGGAATGACCTAGTCTGAAAAAAGCTATAAATAATGTGCAATGTGTTATTATCCTTCTACATTTTCTCGCAACCATACACAGTATCTAACACTTCTCAACAGACTTTCTATAAACTAATAGAAAATAAGTTAATTTGAAATGTTCTCATTATTCAGTATTTGAAAATAAATAATTGAAGAAATATTTTTTGTTCCTCTAAACCAGGGGCGGGCAACCTCCGGCCCGTGGGCCACATCCGGCCCGTGAAGGCTTAGTGTGTGGCCCGCCACCCTGCTATGCTTTATTATTGCAATCCGGCCCACAGAACTCCCAGTAAAACTCATATCATTTTCTGACATAGACGTAAAAGTAGGTTTCGATTAAGATTTACAGTGGGATGAAAATGTATAAATATCAGTGAGCGATGATGCATGTATATTTCATTTTTTTTAACTATTAATTTCAAATCCTTGGCCTGAGATGAAAATAGAAAAAGAGAAAGAGAGAGGCAAAGAGGAAACGAGAAACGAGGAAAGGGCATGAAACAGAGAACCTATGTGAGGTGTGTCAAAACGAATGCTGGATCAACTTGCTACTTCCCCCGTCATTATCTTTTATGATTCCAAAATGGCTCTTCGTCTACGCCTTTTATAACATTACATACAGAAGTCTCCTGAGAAAAAATATCAGATTTGTAGCGTGTTCAATGCAATTTTTGTACAATTTATTCATGTAAACAAAATATAGTAATTCTGAGATTTCGTTTTTCACTCCGGCCCGCGATCTCCTTCCAAAAGTCTCATCTGTCCCTCACTCTGAAAAGGTTGCCCGCTCCTGGTCTAAACCCTCCTTGATTTAACTTCCTATTCTTATCTTCTACTTAACTAGTAATAGTATTTGACCCTCCGCCCTCCAATACCTGTTAGAAAAATTAAGTGACTCGACAGATTAACTGCTGTTACTTTTAAAGAGCTTCAGTGACTGAACTTACTCTAATCAACATGAGTGACAAATCAAATAAAAGGATCGGTTTCTAATTGGTTTAATGAAGATTGTGATTTCAATCTCAATACAGTTTATTTAAATCTTTCTGCTACCGCAAAACACAAAAACTGATTTGAATAATGTACTAGAGCACCCGTGACTCATTGAGTCAATATTCGTTATGCCTCTATAATTCAATGAAAGAATGTGGCATTAAAAATAGATTTTGCAATTAAATCTATAGGACATCTTAGGAAATGTTGAAATTTAAATCTCATCAATACTTTCCGGTTTTCTTTTTACTGTTAAATTTATAAATAATAAGCCAATAAGTTAATTTATTATATTTTTTATTTAAGTTAAATTATAGTTTTACGAAGATATCGTTTTATTATTAAATTCATTGAATGTAATTATGTAAAATAAATTGTTATTAGACATCTTAGGAAATGCTGAAATTTAAATTTCAGCAATACTTTCCAGTTTTCATTTTACTGTTAAATTTATAAATAATAAGCTAAGAGCCCAGAAGTGCAAGCTCTCCTTTTTCTAATAATTTATTATATTTTTTATTTAAGTTAAATTATAGTTTTATGAAGATATCGTTTTATTATTAAATTAATTGAATGCTATTATGTAAAATAAATTGTTATTTTTTATTTATTGTTTTCCCTTTAATAAGACGTTCAACTTAAAACAAAAAACGAAAATTAATTTTGGGATGTTTTTTATTTATAAATTTAAATTTCTGTAAACAGTTGGAAAAGATCTAAAAAAAAAAGCATATGGAAATTAAAAGTAAGGTTTAATCTTAAGGGGATTAGTTCAAAAACTAACTTGGTAAATATTTTGGTGGTAATGATTGAAGCTTAAAAAATCAAGTTACCATTTGTTGTAAGGTAAGTAATGAATTTAATCTTTTTTTGTAACATAGTTCACCCCAAACAAGGCAGGCCGCCACTGTAGACGTTAGAGGCTACTGAGAAAAAGAAAAGGGAGAAGGTTGAAGGGGTCAACCTAAATTGGGATCTGCACAGCAAGATGTCTGTATACATTAATTTTAAATTTCTGCATGTCAGTACTGTCGGGGAAGCATGGGGCAGGGAGGGAGTTCCAGAGACCAGCAGCACGAGGAAAGAAGCTATTTGAGTAGAAAGCTCTCCGGCATCTGGGGACCTCCACAGTAAATGGATGGGATTTAGTTGATTGTCGAGTTGGTCTAGTGAATTTACGTCGAGAGGGGACCAGAGTAGTCAATCTATCAATTCAATCTATGACTTCAATACTCACAAAGTCAAAGCATTTCAGAATACATTGTGATATCATAATAGACCCTTTCTCTTCCTCCTCCTATTTCTTCTTACTCCTTTTTCTTCCTTTCTTTTCCCTCTCTCTCTTTTTCTCCCTTTCATCTTTCTCTCCTCTTTCTCTTCTCTTTCTCTCTATCGCTGTCTTTTCTTTCTCTTTTTCATTTATTTCAATTTCTCTCACCACTTCTCTTACCACCCCCCTTATTTACATTATTCGCCCTTCCTCCCACCATCTAAAACATCCATGTACAGATGAAAAGTGTGCATGGTGACAAGATGATAACAAGATAACAGACAACATTCTCAAGTTATGGTAGTAAATATAAATTATTGATCTGTGAGAAAAACATTCTTTAATAACAATGCTTATTTTAAATAAAAGTTTTTTTTAAATAGATCTTTCTTATCCTGTGAAAATCTTGCATTTTATCACATGCAACTTTATATGCGTATTATCTGTGAACACATTTCTTGTCGAATTTCTGAAACAACTTAAACTCTTGGGATGTATTTTTAATTTTGACATTTTTTATACATGTAGACTAAAATTAACTGTTCAGTTCGACATATGTTGTAGGTTCAATAAGTAAAATCCAAAATATTTATGAACAAAACTAAACAATATTTTATCAACTAAATGTCTATAGGAAACAAAATGTTCTGTTCAGAATGAGAGTTTTGCTTGTCATAAGCGAACTTCAAAGGTAATAAAGAATTATATAGAAGTTATTATAGTGTATTATTATGTATTATTTATAGTGTATGTTATTTTGTATTATTTATAGTGTATGCTATTATGTATTATTTATAGTGTATGTTATTATGTATTATTTATAGTGTATGTTATTATGTATTATTTATAGTGTATGTAATTATGTATCATTTATAGTGTATGTTATTATGTATTATTTATAATGTATGTTATTATGTATTATTTATAGTGTATGTTATTGTGTATTATTTATAGTGTATGTTATTATGTATAATTTATAGTGTATGTTATTATGTATTATTTATAGTGTATGTTATTATGTATTATTTATAATGTATGTTATTATGTATTATTTATAGTGTATGTTTTTATGTATTATTTATAGTGTATGTTATTATTTATTATTGATAGTGTATATTATTATGTATTATTTATAGTGTATGTTATTATGTATTATTTATAGCGTATCTTATTATGTATTATTTATAGTGTATGTTATTATGTATTATTTAAAGTGTATGTTATTATGTATTATTTATAGTGTATGTTATTTTGTATTATTTATAGTGTATGTTATTATGTATTATTTATAGTGTATGTTATTATGTATTATTTATAATGTATGTTATTATGTATTATTTATAGTGTATGTTTTTATGTATTATTTATAGTGTATGTTATTATTTATTATTGATAGTGTATGTTATTATGTATTATTTATAGTGTATGTTATTATGTATTATTTATAGCGTATCTTATTATGTATTATTTATAGTGTATGTTATTATGTATTATTTAAAGTGTATGTTATTATGTATTATTTATAGTGTATGTTATTTTGTATTATTTATAGTGTATGTTATGTATTATTTATAGTGTATGTTATTATGTATTATTTATAGTGTATGTTATTATGTATTATTTATAGTGTATGTCATTATGTATTATTTATAGTGTATGTTATTATGTATTATTTATAGTGTATGCTATTATGTATTATTTATAGTGTATGTTATTATGTATTATTTATAGTGTATGTTATTATGTATTATTTATAGTGTATGTTATTATGTATTATTTGGACAACTTTTCTCAGTTTGAATGTAATTCTCACAACGTTTTGGCAGACATAACCTCCGACCTTCTTCAGGTATGTCTTGTCGAACTCAGGAATTTGTACATCATTTCTAACTGAACCCTTTATTCAATCCACGGCGTTGATTGTTCTCGTTCCGTCAGCCATGACTGGGTAGAAGTCTTGAATAATTTATATAATATTCTTAGTGACACTAAGGTCACATTAACGCGTGGTGCAATGGATAAAGTACTAAGTTATAATCAGTTCTAAATGATGATTAGGTTCAATTCTCAGTACAAGTGGTACTGAGAATATAATATACATTACTTAAAACTTCTACTTGGTCATGGCTGACGGAACGAGAATAATTAACCCCATAGATTAAATAAATCCTCATGTAGCTGGACTCTGGAACTCCCTCCCTGCTCCCTGTTTTCCTGACGGTACTGACATGCAGAAATTTAAAACTAATGTAAACAGACATCTCGCTGCGCAGCAGCTCCCAATTTAGGTTGACCCCCCCCCCCGCCAAAATAACAAACTTTCACCCTTTTTCTCAGTAGCCCCTAACGTCTACAGTGGCGGCCTGCCTTGTTTGGCGTGAACTATGTTAAAAAAAAAGTGTTCAGTTCGAAATTCTGTAAAGATTCCTGAGTTCTACATAAAGATTGTGAAGTTTGACAAGACGCACCTGAAGAAGGTCAGAGATTTCATCAGCCGAAACGTTGTGAGAATAATCCAAATAATCCAAATAATTAATCTTCATCTACAAGTTCCGAAAGGTGTCCTCTTTGGCCTTTTGGCTAAGATCAAAGTGTAGTATCTGTTCCGATGGATACTGTACCCCCATAGACTGGTATTGTCTTGGCCTTTGGGGCTGGATTTACGCCGGTCTATGGGTCTGTCCTGTGCAGTTCTAGGAGGTCCACCCTCCTAGGCTTCGCCTCCCTTCTTTGGGGAGGAGTAAGTTTATTGCTTACTGCCTGAGGCGCTCCTACCGGGGAATGCCGACGGGGCTGCCCAGGCAATTTTTAAACCCCACTTTCCCAACCCGACCTTGGGTCACATCTTACTTGTGGGAGTAAGATAAAAACTGGCCTTGTGCCTAACTCCTGGAGAGGAGTAAATCAATACAAGTTCCGAAACATGATATGTATGTAATTATGTAGTATTAAATAATTTTAGTGCTATGAATTGTCTTTTTTTGTTTTATGAGGTAACATTAAGAGCCATGACAGCTGAGGTAAACGTGTCTCATCAATTTGAATATTTTTCTAAAATTTTGAACTTTTATTCATTCTAATTTTACCTTTTAAGAAATGGTTAAAAAATCACATCATTGCAAACGCGTGCAAATTTATCTGCTTAGCTAAAAGCATCTGCTCACATGAGTATTTTACATGTTAAAATTTTTGCATCTGACCCGGAAACGCACACTCTTGACTAGTTGTTATCCGATATTGTAGCAGTCTTAAATAGCATCTATTTCTTATGCGTCCACTGTGGGCAAGTTGGTCTTAAACTAATCAATCGGCTCACAGGACGTATTGATTTCAGCTAGTCCCTTGCGGACTATTTACACCCCTGTTGAACGGTGGAACGGATCGTTAGAGAAACCCTGGCCGTCAACCTAGAAGGAACTCTTCTTCACCTCTCTCCTGCCCCCTCATCCACTGGATTTCCGAGCACCGCTCCCCGGGCAGTAAAAGAACTTCTTTCCTTCCACGGGACACCAGTCCTACCTTTTTCTAAGCTCTACCCCAACGGTATAGGATACCCAATAAAGATTTGTTTAATGTTAAAAAAAGCGTTGAGTTTTTCCTCGTATGACTACCGTCCACCGTGCTTATACTTATAGTGAGGCTACGACTACTAGCCTTAGCTATTATAATATGTACTCGCTAAACACACACATAAGCGGGCAATAAAGGAAACATCTATCTTTACTTACCCGGTGTTGCCCAGAGGTAAAAGAAAAAATGACTGACTTGTTTATAAAGAAATGTAAAGTAATTTTGGTAACTTGAAATTTTACAAACTTCATTTTAGTATGTGCCATTAATGGATTATTAGCAAAGTACAAATAATAATGTGTAATTAAAGGGAAATTATTAATGACACACTAAAAGTTTCTGCCAAAACAAAACAAACAAGGACGAACCTCTATTGTAGCAAAAATACGTTACATCCAAGGGGAAAAAGTATTTTTCAAGATGTTTAGAAATAACACATCTTTCTGGGAACGTCTGCGACTCTTCTATTTATCGTTTGAACAGTTTTCGCCTCATTTTCGCCTCTTCAACTGTCAGGCGTTTCTGAGACCTGCCCGAACGTTGACGACATGAAGTCACAGAAACATGATGCGTATTCTATAAGGGTATAAGTTGTATGAACATTTTTAGCATCCATTATTAAGTTTTTAGCATCCATTATTAAGTTAAAATAAATTGAACTGATTATTAGTTGAATTGCTAAAAAAGAACTGGTGGCCATTTTATAATTTTGTTATTTACTGGCCGAAGGTTGCCGTTGTGATGATATCCTAAGTTGATTTTCTTTTTACATGTTCAACAATGTTTTTTTGTAAGCAATTTTTATGTCTGTTTTATTTTTGCTATGAGAACTAGTTGAAATACCTGTCTACACCGACTTTCTCAAATCTTCTTCTTTCTGAACTCAACTGGAAAATATATACATGATTTTACTTTAATTGCAATAAAAACTAATTCAAAATGTTTCCTTATATTCAGTAAACATTTTATTATTAGAATAAACACAAGGATACATTACTTCATATCAAAAAATTAGCAGGAAGACCCAGCATTGCCCGGGATTGAATGAGGATGCTTATGTTCTTTTTTGCTTGCTTCATAACATCATATTACCTTATTTATTCTCAGTTTTACATTTTGTAATATTCAATTTTTAGGGTGGGGCCGAAAGATGTATTCAGCAGCAATTGCATGGGAACTAATGTAAAGAAAAAGGAGATTAACGGGAATTAACTTTCGTAAATTTATAGCCATTAAACCACTCGAGGCACACCCGGCGTTTCTCTGAAATCCATACGGACCCCTGTGTACTAGTGCTCCAAATCATGACCCCCACTATTAACATTTCTATTTTTATTGTTTAATTTTAAAGTTATAAATTAAATAAAGCAATACGTTGTATTACCTTTTTATTGATTTTTAATTTTTGACTTTTTCATCTACATGTAGACATGGTGGTTGTGAATTACGCAACCTTTGCTTCCCAATTACACGTGCAGCCACAATTACAGATGCTATCCATTATCTCTCAAGACTAAAGAGAACCATGATGAATAGCAATGAGGTTTACCTTCATATGAATCTATAATATGGCTTCTTTGAAACTCTAAGAATTCTAATTCTTCATTGGCTGGTGTCAGATTTAAATGGTGCTATATGATGTGAAACACAAAATGTCAATTAGTATGAACTATTTCAAACTTTTAAAACGACTGTTTTTTTGTACGATTCCGAGTGCTGCTTTTCAACGAATGAGGCAGAAATTTTAGACATATATGAATTCATTTTGTAGGATGTTTATTTAGGTCTTTCATATCTGTGTATACTCCCAAGATATCATATTAGATGAAAACGCAATCAGCTCATTCTTCTATTGTCCATAGGTCACACAGCATACCCAGTTCTATTTCTTTTCAGATTGATTTTCATTCAAAACTTCATCTGCTCCTTTCTCCTTGCTTATCATATTAAAAGAAGTAAAACACCCGGTGACGTCACAAAACGAATCTGGCTGAAACGTTGCTGGATGGAGGAATGGCAACAGCAGATAAATCAAGGTTGCACAGATTTGTGGAGGACCCGGATAACCTACCAGGCATGGACCTCCCTCGCCGGCAGTGGACAATGCTCAACCGCCTCAGGACAGGTGTCGGCCGTTTCGCTGCGACTCGGCTGTCTGCGACTGTGGTCACTCTGAACAGACAGTAGACCACATCATCGAGTCATGCCTTAAATATCGACCACCCAACGGCGAAGCCGGTACAGCTGCACTAGACAACAAAACATGGCTTTTCTGAACCGAGCTGTGAGATGCTGTGAAGCAAACGAAAGAAGAAGATATCAAAAGAAGAATCGCATGTGACAATTTTTTCAATAGAATAATCAGCAAAAGATAATTTTAACCGAGGATCGTTGAATTATCTTGCAAGATGATATTTAACTGATCGACATTCCTTTATTTTAATTCTGAGTATCTATTTTCATAAAAGCAACGAAAAAAATTCAACTTTTTTTGTATTCTTCACCTGTCCATTCTTTTCATTTCTCTTTTAACAATAGAAATAACATTTGTAATTTTTCTATTGCCTGGAAAGATAAAAGAAATGTTTAAAAACATTATAACATTAGGCTTCATGCATATATATATATATATTTATCGATCCTTGTTTTTGAAGAAAATGCATTTGTTAGGAATATTTATAATTGCAAATAACTTATACACACGCATTGTCATATCATTTGACAGCAAATCAGTGACATGAGTGAAATATAAAGGAAATTATGAAAATAATTTCGTATATATGTTATTATCGATGAATAAATAATGGAGAATATTATGTGAATTATCTATCTCCCTTCCCCCTCCTCCCCTCTCTCTCTCTCTCTCTCTCTATATATATATATATATATATATATATATTACTATTTCATGTATCCATATGAAATTTTATAAGGAGATATCATTTTTTATGTATCAATTTTCAGTATTTACTTCAACAGTGCTCGATACGTAAGTAGAGCTAGGTAGTAAGTTATGAAAATATATTTATGGCAATTAAGCTACACAGAGGCTCCCGCGTTTCATCCCCGGGGGGGGGGATCTTCAGGCTAAAATGCATGTAGTTATTTTTGCTGGGTGTTTTTATATACACGGCTAGCTAGTTAACCAATCAGATTCTTTGTTGTTCTCGCAGCCAATCATTGGGCTTGCTACGAACAAAGGTGTGGTTAGTGTTACTTCTTATATCCTGTTCTATTGTTTTGTTTTCTATAGATTGGCCTATATCCTGTTTTCTTTGTTGTATCAATATAATGGGTGAATTCATTTTAACACGCGGTTCCTTGTATTTCTATTTTAGATTTTAATTTTTAAATTGTTAGGTTTTTGTTTAGTTTTA
>OY744517.1:86545713-86555713 GCA_963556195.1 Sepiola atlantica | reverse complement strand
CAGTCTTGACACTGGGTGCAGTTTCAGGTCATATCCAGGACTCAGATGTGACCCAAACAAGCACTACCACTTCCGGTCTGAGTGGATTTGGTAGTAATGGCAATAAAGGTTTGACTTCAAACTTCCTAATTGGGGCCTCACTATTGGATGCAGTTTAGTGTCATGCCTATTACAGATTTTAATTAAACTATAAATGGAACTTTGACATACTACCACTCCAGTCTTCTCCACAGACTTGTATTCCAACTGATTGCTGTAGATCGATTGACCTTGCTACGTGGGACTCCCTCAACCGCCTTACTCTATTAATGAGTCAACACACTGAAGAGCATCGTAAATTGACTTGGCTTTACAAGCGCCTGTCCATCGCCATTATTCGAGGGAATCCTTGACCCTGCTCTTGGCCTGCCAAGACAGCAGGACATTCGATGAAACTTCCTGATCTTCTCAATATAGGCATTTTAAACTTGGTTGCTGAAAAAGATTTTCATGAACTTCTAAATTTAAATCTAATATTCATATGTTGTCAAATGGTGAACCATGGATTTCTTAATACTATTTTAACTATATTACTGTTTTTGGACCTATGTTTTGAGGTATTTCCGTCCGTCCGTCCGGATTTTTCTCCGCAACCATCCATTAAATTTTTCTGAAATTTTGCATGCAGTTGTAACTTTGGTCACGTTAGAAGGTGACATTCACCGATTTTTTAAACAAAATCTGCTTAGCCCCCCCAGGGGGTCAAAAGGCCCCGAAATGGCAAAAAATGACATTTTTTGCCCCATAACTTCATCCATCAATTCAATTTCTCTGAAACTTGGCCAAAATGTGGAGGCAATTGTTCCTAATAGAAAATAAGTATCGTTGACCTTGGAAAAAATCTGGTTCGCGCCCCCAGGGGGTCAAAAGCCCCCAAAATGGCAAAAAATGACCCTTTTCTCCCATAACTTTGATCCATCCATTCAATTTTTTTGAAACTTTGCCAAAATGTAGAGGCAATTGTTCTGGATATAAAATGAGCACTCTTGACCTAAGAAAAATTCTGGTTCGCACCCCAGGGGGTCAAAGGGGGGTCAAAAATGCCCCAAATTGCCCAAATTGATTGCATTTTACACTCGCCACATCGAGTCACATACAGAGGGGGACTATGCATGCGCGGCTTGTTCTTTTTGTTTATTATAGCACAAAACAACATATAACCTAACTTTAATTTAATCGGTGAATAAAATTATGTTTAATTTGGTTAGTTACTTTCGGATATTCTTGTAAATGGCAAATAAAATTGAATTTTGAATGAAAAAGAAAACAGTCAAAACTCTCATTATATCTTACACATTATTTTGCTATTTGCTTTAAAAAATAAATTTGTGGCTCAGCATTTCACTCTTTCTATGTAATCATCTGGAATACTTTCAATCTTACAGACAAAAAACATAATATTTTAAGTAAACACAAATTGAGTTCCATATTTCTGTGCTATATAAGACCGCAGGAGAGATGTATCACTTGAATCATGCACACACGTGTGATCCAAACTCTTTAATTTCTACAATCTTGTGACAACTTCTGCATAAACCTACCGTCACGTCATAAGATGCAGGCAGTTTTATAGATGTTTTATTAGGAAAATAATGCTATCTCATGTGGCGGGAAATACGGTGTAATATTAATAATGTATATCAACACTTTCTTGGATATTTATTACCGAATCCAGTTATTTTCGTACATGCTTTTATGCTTCAGGTTCTTAATATCTTCACTATCACCACACATCTAAAATAGAAGACTTACATCCAATCTGTTGCTAAGGCCGCCGGTAAAATGGTTGGATCATTCTACCGCTCCAGAAAGTACCTGACTCCAGATGCAATCCTTTACCTGTAAAAGAGTCAGGTATGTCTTAAGATACTGTTGCCACATCTGGGGAGGTGCCATTCAGAACACTCTTTGTTGCCTAGACAGAGTTCACAATCTACAACAAAGTCTAGTGTGATATTATCTCTTCTATTGATTACAGCCTCTTTCTCACAAAAGAGACATTGCTAGTCTTTCTCTACTCTATCGTTAGTTCCATGGAATGTGTTCGACTGAGATCCAATCTCTGGTTCCTCCTTGTAAGACATTCACAGCAAGAACTCGTTTAGCTACCATAACAGAAAAAAAACCTTTCCTTTCTTCCTCTGTGTGTCTAACATCAGGCAGAACTTCCACAAACAAAGTTTCTTTGCAAGAGCTTTTCGTCTGTGAAACACATTACCATGGGGCTGCTTCAATGCAGATTAAAACATGTTCGCCTTCAACAGATTCTTGTTATGAACCATTCCCACAAATATTTGAGCTTTGTGTATCCGATCAATCTTTCCAACTCCTCTCATACGGTTCTTTATCTCTTAACTGAAAATCATTCCATGTCATTTATCCTTATCCTCAAGTCGTCTTATGCCTTTAAAAGTTGTGATTCATTAATAAAAAAGAATTTATTAATAGCGTTTGCTTAAACTCGATCTAAATCATCTAAATCTTGCATATGGCTTGACACTGGATGCAGTTTCAGGTCATATCCATGACTCAGATGTGACCCCAGCAAGCACTACCATTCCCGGTCTGAGTTGATTTGGTAGTAATGGCAATAAAGGTTTAACTTCAAACTTCCTAATTGGGGCCTCACTATTGGATGCAGTTTAGTGTTATACTTATTACAGATTTTAATTAAACTATAAATGGGACTCTGACATACTACCACTCCAGATATGTAGACCTGGAAGTAATGGCAAATAATGATAATCTCAGGAACCTCCATCATTTCAGTAATCATAAACTACCGGGCTCATGAAAAAGAATTACCCGGTGAACAAAGTGCAAGAGAGATACAAACAATTGCATTTAAAGGGACGTATAGAATCCTAAAAAGATTTCTCGGTTGGAGTCTCTGAAATAGCAGGTGAATGTCTGGCATCCGGCACCCCCAGAAAAAACAAAAAAGACAAGAAAAAAAAAGAGTTTGAATGCCTACTACAAATGTCTGTGGTCTCTCTGCACAGGAATTTGTCATAATAACCAGATATGAGGAGACTTCACTCTACAAGGAAACCCTAACTAAATATTCAAAATAACATAGTATTCAAAGCCGAAATAACATCCACTCGGAATGACTACACACTGGCTTATATGACGAATGGTGCACCTTCTTTCAGTGATGTTACCTTAAGTAACGACACTAAGCTGGATACTTCACGAGATAAGCCTTTTGGCTAAGATCAGAGTGTAGTATCTGTTCTGATGAATGCTCACTCTGTAAATCGGTACCGTCTTGGCCTTCAGTTCTTGATTTCGCAGGTCTGAGGTACTTTCATGTGCAGTTCTAGGAGGTCCACCCTCCCAGGCTTTGCCTTCTCACCCTTTGAGAAGGGATTAGTTTATTCCTAATCGCCTGAGGCGCCCCTACCGGAGAATGCCGACGAGGTTGCCTAGGCATTTTTTGAGGGGCAGAGTGCTCTTCTTCCTCTAGGGCGCTGGCTTTTCAATTCCACTTTCCTGGCCTTGTGTCACATCTTACCACTGTGGGAGGAAGATAAATACCAAGATGAATTCTTATCCTGAAATCCGGCAAGGCCAAGCAAAGATAAAAAAAAACAAAAACTGGTTAAGTGGTCCAATTGGGGGAACAAAACTATTAGTCTTCACTGCTTTACTTACTTAAGGTTTGAAACGTAGAGAAGAACCGTAAATAAACACTCGGATATCTATGTATCTCATTAAGAAATCAAGTGTCAGCCCCAGAAAAGAGGTCCCTTAATTTTTTTAGAGCAAACTGAAGTAAAAAAAAAGAGAGATGAAAGAGTTTTTTATTGTACAGTATTTATTTACTCCTCTCCAGGAGTTAGGCACAAGGCCAATTTTTATCTTACTCCCACAAGTAAGATGTGACCCAAGGTTGGGTTGGGAAAGTGGGGTTTAAAAATTGCCTGGGCAGCCCCGTCGGCATTCCTCGGTAGCAATAAACTTACTCCTCCCCAAAGGGTGAGAAAGCAAAGCCTGGGAGGGTGGACCTCCTAGAACTGCACAGGACAGACCCATACACCGGTGTAAATCAGGCCCCGAAGGCCAAGACAATACAAGTCTATGGGGGTGCAGTATCCATCGGAAACGATACTACACTTTGATCTTAGCCAAAAATTCTGTATATTTTATTAATTTACAGTTTATTGCTGAAAAAAAATCTAATCTAACATATTATATATATTTTTATTTATTTTATACGTACATAAAAGTAATCCATGGACACATGTTTCTGACTTACAGCAATCATCAGCACGGCTAACTTAGACAAGGATCGAACCTTCCTTCGATATTGATATCTATAGTCCAGCGTCTTTACCATCGGACCAAGACGATGGCTGAGTGTGTAACGACGCAGACTGAGGACCTGGGTGTGTCGGGTTCGAATCCAGTTCGTTCCACAAAAACACTTTCATCAAAACTCACACCTGGTCTCCTGGAGGTAAATAGAAATACTTAAGTTTGAAGAGTCAGCCATAGAATACACTCCACTCGAGGTAATGTGGTAAAAGAGTAATTGCTCATGGATTCTTCATAATTCATGAAAAAGATGCCCTGTCTAGAAATATGTACGATTTTTATCACCTAAATATCTAATGTATTTTTATGTAATTATTTTTATTGGTGATTGCAGCGTTCGTTGTTTTTTTGCTTACTATTATTTCAATTGTCTCACTTCCTAAGTGATTAAGATGCAGAAAATCGCATTATTACTCACCCTTAACTTTATAGCACGTATTTTTCGTCAATATATATATTGACGAAAAATACATCCTATAAAGTTAAGGGCAATTTTTAAAGTTAAGGGTAATAATGCAATTTTCTGCATCTCAATCTAACATATTAATATTCATGAAAGCTTAATATTATGAAGAAATTCCGTGGAAATAATTCGATGCTTCATCTTTTCAGAACAATGAAAATTTCGATTGTCATGGCAACGTAAGGACCTCAAAGCAAGTAAGCATTTATTTAACGCTCACTTCAAAATAAACTTTCCTCATTTCTTTATATTTTCTTTTTTTATTATTAGTTTCTTCATTTTTTATTATTTTTGTTGTTACCCAGGATGTTCTATGAGTTTCAGTCAAAAGAATAGCTGATCTATCATTAAATAGTCAGAATAATTCTTTGTTGTTCAAATGAAAGGAATATTAGTGAGAAAAAAACGAGAAGAAAATATTGATGAAATGAGAAAATTTCTTTAATTTGAAGTCAACTCACATGAAAAAATGAAGGGAAAATGAAATGATTAAGTTTGAGAAATTAATTTCTGGATCAACATTCACTAATTTATCTCTTTAACAATTTCTTTTAGAATTGATGTGGCCGTCATTATTGTTCAGGTAATAGTTTTATTTCTTCTTTGAAAATACTGCAGCTTTTTTTTCTATTTCAATTACATTGGTTACTTTTGATACATTTTCATTTTTTCTTCTGAATATGTTGCCTAGAGACCATAGAAGACACTCTACACTGTAAACTATGGTAACCAGAACTGGTATATACTAGAAAAACACCCGTCCCAGGACAGGTAAAATGAATTCCTTAAACAGAAGTGTTTTGCACCGCTTTCATGTCTACTAATGAATCTTAAAATCAAAATATAATGATACTAAACCTTGTGGCTATAATCCTTATTCTAATTTAGATCAAAATCTATTACACGATTTTGATTCTAGAAAATGTCGAAAATTTAAGGCTTAGGCTTAAAGGCTCTTAAGAAGAAATTGAAATTCAGTGAATCTTGATTAATTTTTGTTTAATGACTATGGATCAATTTCAATGCAAATCTGAACTACTTGAATTTTCAAATGGAAGGTTATGCCTCTAAAACCACTTTAAAATACTTTAAAGAAACTGAAATTTGAAAAACATTTATTACTTAATGTCTAATACCTATTGTTAAAATTTCAGAAAAGTCAGAATATCTGAATTTTTACGAAGGGCTTCCATCCCTTTTTTATTCTCTTTGTATGGAACTAAATCAAACAAAATATAGTCCACATTACACACTGTTACACCTAGAAGTTTTGTTCCAAAATTCATGATGATCGGTTAATTAGTTTAGGAGTTAATTCTATATATAAAAACATATAAACATACCTAACTTCATGAAGATAGAGATATGATGATTGCTACTTCTGTACGAGAGAAGGCCATCCATACAAAATTACATTATCCGGGCAGATGGCTCAGCGGTTCTGATTTTTTTTTACAAGTCGGACAATAGATATGACATACAAGATCACTAGCTTCTCTTTGTACATGGTTATTTTTTGCTCCAGTTTTACACTGACATAGTTGATTGGGTTAGTATATATAGTGAATTAGACTCAATGCTAGAATGTCAGGATTCTCTTGGACAGAAACTTTCATGACATGTTCTTTTGGTGTGACTGCTCGCATTATGGAGTCGATGTGTGACAATCTTTTCTAGCAATGTATTAACCATAAAGGTGAGTGTAAAGGTCTTTGTTTTTTTTTTATCAATATTTTCAAAATGACATAGTGTCTCCTGCCTGTTCAAAGATATTTTCCTATATTTTAATATATATTTTAATTTTTTATGATAGTTGATATCTTTTACATAAGTTTATCCAAAATGGCTATAAGGGTTGCTTTAAGATAAATTATTTTTCTATCGATTTTTTCTTTAAGTTCCTTTCAAAGTTTCTGGCATTCTGCTTACTGTTTTTTGCGTGAAAAATCCGTGAGTAGGGTCCGAAATTTTTATGAATTTCACCATTCTGTGCAAGGTTATTCGGTTGTTGTCTGTTTCATAAAATACTAAATATAAATACAGCAAATAAACAATGATAACATGAACTTGTCTATGGATGTGTAATATTGCTGTATTTCTCTCTCTCTCTCTATCTAATATATATATATATATATATATATATATATATATATATATATATATATATATATATATATATATATATATATACATTATTTCATGTATCCACATGTATCCACATAAAATGTTATAAGCGGATATAATCTTTTATGTATCAATTTTCAGTATTTACTTCAACAGTGCTCAATAGTGAGTAGAGCTAGGTAGTAAGTTATAAAAATATATTTATGGCAATTAAGCTACACAGAATCTGATTGGTTAACTGGCTAGACTAAACAGCATGTGTATATATAAAAACACCCAGCAACACAAACTCCATGCATTTTAGCCTGACGATTCCCTACAGGGGTGAAACGCGGAAGCCTCTGTGTAGCTTAATTGCCATAAATATATTTTATTAACTTACTAATATATATATATATATATATATATATATATATATATATATATGATTAAAATTATGGAAATAATATTTTAACGTGATCAAAATTGAAAACAGAAAAAACAAAATTATTTACATATTCATCAACATTTCGTCTTTATTACAAGACTGTCTTAAGATGATTGATTTGAAGAAATAACGTACAAGTACAATATTTGTGTGTGTGTGTGTGTGTGTGTGTGTATCACATGTTCGAGTCACAAAAACGTGACACAACTCTGCAATGTACAAGCTATGAATCACTTGATTCACTGAAAGTAAACTAAATGGTATTCTATCTCAGGGATTTGTTACAATCTTTTATTTTTTACGTTTGTTTCTTTGTAAATATAATATTTATTTACAGGGAAGATAAATTTGTAAAAATATTAGAAAAACAGAGATTACAAAATATTATTTTGAGAGGTACTGTATTTAATGATATTTGGCTATAGCTGACAAAGAACAATCAATCAAAGGTACTTAAATGAAATAAGTTATTACTTATCTTTTGAACTCAATATAATTATATATGCAAATGTAATAGAATGTTCATTTACTCAAATGTTCTAATGGATGTTGTCCAATTATATTTTTTGTGCAAATTGGCCGCTAGTAAAATAATCCAGGGAAATTATGATCACAATAGATTCAAATAAAAGATTGTTTAATTCTGGAATATAAACATGATTTCCATCAGAAGTATCCTCATGTGTTCGCTGTGTGGAATGTAACTAAAAGGTTAATATTTCTTTATAGGAGGATATAATGTCCTTGTTGCTTTTTAAATTCAATCTGACGGCCTGGTGATACCAGATCAGGCTGCCCTGTGGCTCCCTGAGACGAAATTCACCTACATTGACGTTTTTTTTTTTTTTTTTTTTTTTTGTTTGTAAAACTTAATTATGTTCTACAAAACCAAAAACAAAAACAACAGCCCCTCTCCCTTTCTCCCTCCCCTTTTTTATTTTTATTTTTCCTACCCTACTCCCGGTCCTGGATATGACCTTAAACTACATCCGATGGTGAGATCCGGCTTACGGACTTTGGGGAATGTGGAGCCTCCTCTTAATTACCATTGCTCCCAGGTCCACCCTGACCCGGAGTGGTAGTACCTGTTAGGGTCCCAACTATGGGTTAAATAGAAACAGATATTAAAAGGGGAAAGAAACAAAAAAGAGAAGAAAACAAAACCAGATTCGGCATTAAATAACCCAAAAAGGGTTGATATGCCGTAAAACAAAACTACCAAACCAAACCAATCTGACGGCTGTCTCATGTATTTTTATATGACGGACAAGGTGAGAACGTGCAATGCCGAAAGAGAATATTTCTTTCGTGATAATCAAGGTTTTACCAGGGGTTTTACCCCACCCCCCCTATAGACCGGTATTGTCTGGGCCTTCGGGTCTTGATTTACGCCGGTCTATCGGTTGTCCGTCCTGTGCAGTTCTAGTAGGTGCACCCTCCCAGGCTTTGCCTTCTCACCCTTTGAGAAGGGGTTAGTTTATTGCTAATCACCTGAGGTGCCCCTACCGGGGAATACCGACGGGACTGCCCAGGCAATTTTTAAATAGTCAGAGTGCTCAAATTCTCGAGCGCTGTTTTTTTCCCCACTTTCCCGACCTTGTGTCACATCTTACCTTGTGGGAGGAAGATAAATAGAATCATGGTTTGTCTGGAAATTCGACTCTGATTTAAAAATGATATTTTGGTTAGTTCCTTCAAAGGATCAAATGATTTTTCAATAAAACATCTCGGGTAGATTCTTACTTGTGGATTTTAAGTAAATCGCTTATTCTGAAACGAGATGTTCTTCTTTGCAAATCAGAAACGCAGAATTGAAAACTGAAGTTAATATTCAATTTAGGTGTGTCGGTATGTCTTCAAAGAAGTATTGTTACATCACACTTCCGGAAATGATAAGGGTTCATGTGTTCTTTTTTCTGTTTTTTTTCCACTTTTATTGACAGGAACAAAAGCGAGATATGTGAAGGTGTGATCGTTTTTTGCCAGTATTTGATATATAAGAAGGAAATATAATTTAGATTTGGAGCTTTTATTTGAATATTTATTTAAATGAGGATGTCAATATACTGGAGTTTTTATATTTTTCCCGAAATGGTGTAGATTTTTCACAGTATAATAATGAAGAATCCTATATTCGTAACAATATGGCGACTGCTTACAGATTCTAGGCTGACTCTGTGAACCGGGGTTGTGCGCCCGGACCGTCTGAAATTGTTACTTCCCTGCACCGATGAGAGCAATAATCTTTAAACGTCTGTAGGTATTAATAATTTAATAGTTATTTATAAATATTATAATAAACCCCTTTTAAGAAATTAAAGTTGATCACTCTCGGAGTTGTTAAAAATAGATTGTCAAAAAGCTCTAATGCAAAGTTCTGAATACGTTCTTCGGACACTCTTGACTAGTATTCTATCTGTACTCGCTTCTAGGTACCTATAGATCTTAATTTTTCTTAATTACGTGGCAGTTTCTGGTGGCCGAATGGATATGGCGACTGCTTGCAGATTCAAGGCTGACTCTGTGAACCGAGTTTGTGCCTCCCGGCCGTCTGAAATTATTACTTTCCTGCACTGATGAGAGGAATAAGCTTGAAACGCTACTGTCTGTAAGTATTAATAATTTAA
>OY744517.1:86475713-86540713 GCA_963556195.1 Sepiola atlantica | reverse complement strand
TCCAGATTTTTCTCCGCAACCATCCATTGAATTTCTCTGAAATTTTGCATGAAGTTGTAACTTTGGTCAGGTTAGAAAGTGACATTCTCCGATTTTTCAAAAAAAATTCTAGTTAGCCCCCCAGGGCGTCAAAAGGCTCCGAAATGGCAAAAAATGACATTTTTTACCCCATAACTTTTTATCCATCTATTCAATTTCTCTGAAACTTGGCCAAAATGTGGAGGCAATTGTTCCTAATAGAAAATAAGTATCGCTCAACTTGGAAAAAATCTGGTTCTCGCCCCCGGGGGTTCAAAAGCCTCCTAAAATGGCAAAAATTTACCCTTTTCTCCCATAACGTTTGATCCTTCCATTCAATTTTTCTGAAACTTGGCCAAAATGTAGAGGCAATGGTTCTGGATATATAATGAGCATCCTAGACCTCAGAAAAATTCTGGTTCGCGCCCCCAGGGGGTCAAAGGGGAGTCAAATACCCTAAATTGTCCAAATTCATTGCATTTTACACTCGGCACATCGAGTCACATACAGAGGGGGACCACGCATGCGCGGCTTGTTATATATGTATTTATTTATTTAATACAGAAAATCAGTACAACATCAGTGACGTCGGTTTTGAATTTGGAAGGTGTCCGACCTTCCAATCTTTCATCAGCTTTTGTTGATACTGTTTCAAAAAAACAAGATGGTGGCTCCCGTGTGCTTTGAGAAAACGTTATTTGATTTTTGTGTTAAATTTTTTCTTCTCCTTTTTCTATATTCCGCCTACTGGGTGTATTCAAGTGAGATATGCGTGTCTAAAAATAAAAATGAAAACTTTGTTTGAAAAAATATTCTATGTCAGTTAATCTATAGTCTCCTCTTAATTCTTTATGAACCTTAGTCCGCTTAAATAATTAATTCATTATGAAATTGAATACGATTCCTTTATATTTAATTAAGATTTACGTAGATGTTTTAATGTGCAAAATGTAATTTAATCATTATGAATTATCTGAATAATGGGATAATAAATTCCTGGTGAAATTAAAAAATAAATAATTTGATAAAAAAATATCCTGATAATATAAATTCTTAGCAAGGTGTGGTGTTACACTTCATCTTTTCTGTCCTTTGTCAGTGAAGAAGAAATCTTTTTAGACTAAAGCAATTTTTATTTTTGTCTCAATCTAGACAGTCCGTTTTCTTTGGATGGGGGGCTGGATTTTCCCCATTAAAAACCTATTGTGTCTAAATCGGCCTTCGTGGAGAGACAAGTAAATAGGCACCCAAGAGGGACTGATATGCCGTAAAACAGAAATCAAATCATATTTTCTCAGATATCCTGTTATGTGATATTTGTCCTGGCAATGGAACCAGACACGAAGTGAAATTCGGCCTATTAATATAGCAAAACAAAAGAAAAAAGCCTAAATAAAAAAGATTGTGTTCTTTTGCTGACGAAAAAAACAAGAAATGTTAGATGCTTAACACTTTCAGTATGATGTGAATTATTGTAATTTCTCATCCACAGTAACTGTCACAATAAATCGAAAATTTATCTTTCCATAAAAAGTTGTTTTTTAATATCTGTTAGGGCATATCTTTAGTTTTTGAATTAGAGTCAGTTCACTCTGTTATGATTAGGAAGTCGGATCTGTGATCCTTTTTTTCTTTATTTTTATTCCTATTGACTGTTGATATTCTGGATGTTATTAATACTTTCGTTACAAGTGACGAATAATTCTAATTATCCTTTCTCCTCGATTGAACGACCAATGAGAAAATTCGTCTTCTGAATAAAAAATTGTGTATTTTTTATTAGGGGCAATAAGTTTTAACTTTGATAGTGCATGTGTTTTTCTTTTGTTGCATATGGAGGGTTTGGATTTTCTTTTTCTTTTTGGTATATTCCCGAATAATTGTAATTTTGCTTTCTAGACTATTTACGACCACTTTGCCCTCTACCTTTTTCAATTGAACCTACTGTTGGCACATGTATTGTTTTGTGTTTATTTTGACGTTATAAGTTTGTAACTGTTCAGAATTATATTCGGCTACTGATATTTATTTCAATATTTCATCGTTTTCATGACAGATAATTTTTTTCTATGTGCATTATTTCGAAAACAAAGTTCGTCCAAACCATTGACGACAACTCAAATAATTTCTTCGATTTTGTTTAGTGCAAATGGCAACATCATATTCAAGAACAAAGTCCTTCCAGTTATACACTCAATTTTTATAACCATCTGTCAAAAATAAAGGTATTTAATGAAAAATAAAACGTTTGAAACTTTTTTGGGAAATTCGTTACATTATTGAAGCTCTAGAAATAACAAATTTTCAATATTTGTTAAGATATATGTACATTAGCTTTTTCCGAACTCTCCAAGTGTTGATCATAGTGTGACTAACATAATGTTATCTTCTTCAAGGCTGAAATCTGACTAAAGATAAATAATGATCATGAATAGCACATAATATTTAAGATATTAATTTGTTAATTCAACAAACACCGTTGGTTTCGTCATATACTCCAAGAACCTTTACATCATCCTTTCATTATCGAGGTGGCCATGAGAAAGGGTGTCCTACATTGTTACCTGTTCGCTTCGTCTCTCTTTCTGACGGCTTTTACTTATCTGTCTATTTAAAAAAATACCCTCTCTTTAATTATCACATGATCTAGTTCAACCAATCACGGGTCAGCATATCTAACTTCTCATAATCTCTAACAATTATCTTGCAATGTTTTGGGTCAATTTTTGGAATTTCCTGAAAATTTCAAAGGCGGCACTGTTTGTGCCTTGCAAAACAACATGCTTCATAATTTATGATTAAATTTAATATATTACTAGAAAATAATTTATGATAAAATGTAATATATTACTAGAAAATAATTCATGATTAAATTTAATAAATTATTTTCTAGTAATCTATTAAATTTAATAGATTACTCGAAAATAATTTCTGATTAAATTGGAAAAAGTGGGTTTGCAAAGCCAGTTTAATATACAAAATAAAAATACAAAATAAAAATACAAAATTAGCCTCTGTCTGCTCTCTCTTCTCTTTCTCTTCCTTCCCAACTACGGGTAAAATAGTATTGTTGCTTATTATGATATCCCCTTTTTTATAATGAACTATTTCAATATTTCTATTCTTTTCTTGATTACCTTGAACTGTTAATAAACAAAGATAAAGACGAAGAGAGAGAGAGAGAGAGAGAGAGGGTAACGGAAGCGAGAGTGAAAGACGACGTATAGAATAAAAGCGCGAGTTCAAACAACATAAAGTAAGTGATAGATAAAAAAAATTAGCAAGAGATGGGTCACTTGATTAGTTAATTGCAAATTACAACTAATTAAAACAATTAAAATGGAGGGTTTTTTTTTCAAACATAACTCAATCCTAAAACTGGGGAATAGCTTAGCATATATCTTTTGTTATTAAAATATATAGGTAAAAAGCCTAAAACAAACAAACATTGGTTAACCTAGCTTCAGCATAATAATAGATTTTGAAATAAAACCTTAAATAGCAAAACAAAAGAAAAAAGCCCAAATAAAAAAGATTGTGTTCTTTTGCTGACGAAAAAAACAAGAAATGCTAGATGCTTAACTCTTTCAGTATGATGTGAATTATTGTAATTTTTCATCCACAGTAACTGTCACAATAAATCGAAAATTTATCTTTCTAATAAAAGTTGTTTTTTAATATCTGTTAGGGCATATCTATAGTTTTTGAATTAGAGTCAGTTCACTCTGTTATGATTAGGAAGTCGGATCTGTGATCTTTTTTTCTTTATTTTTATTCCTATTGGACTGTTGATATTCTGGATGTTATTAATAATGTCGTTACAAGTGACGAATAATTCTAATTATCCTTTCTCCTCGATTGAACGACCAATGAGAGAATTCGTCTTCTGAATAAAAAGCTGTGTATTTTTTATTAGGGGCAATAAGTTTTAACTTTGATAGTGCATGTGTTTTTCTTTTGTTGCATATGGAGGGTTTGGATTTTCTTTTTCTTTTTGGTATATTCCCGAATAATTGTAATTTTGCTTTCTAGACTATTTACGACCACTTTGCCCTCTACCTTTTTCAATTGAACCTTTAGGAAGTCGGAGCTGTTATCCTTTTTACTTTATTGTCTTTCCTATTGGACGGTTTACATTCTGGATGTTATTAATACTTTCGTTACAAGTTACGAATAATTCTAATTATCCTTCCTCTTCGATTGAACGACCAATGAGGAAATTTATGATTAAAAATAAAATTTGATATTATATAATTTTTTTTAAAGAATTTGGTTTCGTACATGTAAAATAATTTTCTTTAAGTGTTGAGAATTTTTAAATACATAATTCATTTAATGGTCCCCTACTAAACTAGCTATTTATGGAGAGTGTGGCGTTAATGATGCAATAATGCCCCTCCCCCCTCCCTCTCATTTGATTTTTGCTGTGAAACTGATGTGTTGTGATTTTTATTTGTATATTGTTTTTCACGGTATACAATAGAGGGAGAAATTGAGAGAACCCTCATCCTATAAAAGGTCATAAGAACACATGATTTTATTTTTATATTATTATCATGAGATTGTTTAACGAGATTTGTAAAATTTGAAATATTATTTTGAAATTGAAACTTTAATGAGATATTTTCAAATATTTAATACATTTTAAAAATCAGTTTTGCATGTGTGTAATAATTGTTTTGTAATTTAACAAAAAATAATTTGTCTTTTATTCAATAAATAAGAACAAAGAATTGTTAACAAGCCGCGCGTGCTTGGTCCACCTCTGTATGTGACTCGATGTGGCGAGTGTAATATGCAATAAATTTGGGCAAATTGGGGCATTTTTGACCTTCCTTTGACCCCTTCGGGGCACAAACCAGACGTTTTCTGAGGTCAAGCATGCTCATTTAATATCCAGAACAATTGCCTCTACATTTTGGCCATGTTTCAGAAAAATTGAATGGATGGATCAAACGTTATGGGAGAAAAGGGTCATTTTTTTGCCATTTTGGGAGCTTTTGACCCCTTGGGGGCGCGAAACAGATTTTTACAAGGTCAGCGATACTTATTTTCTATTAGGAACAATTGCCTCCACATTTTGGCCAAGTTTCAGAGAAATTGAATAGATGGATGAAAAGTTATGGGGCAAAAAATGTCATTTTTTGCCATTTCGGGGCCTTTTGACCCCCTGGGGGGCTAACCAGATTTTTTTTTTAAATCGGAGAATGTCACTCTCTAACCTGGCCAAAGTTACAACTAGGCTTGAAAAATGTTGGTTTCGTTACATATTAGTTTATTAAATATCGATCTAATTTTTCTTAAGAAAATAAGTTCAGCTGACGACATTGCCGAAATTGTACTCAGGTTAAGAGTTATCCGTTACAACCTGAAAAATTTTTTGTAACAATTCATCTTCAGTTTCACCTTCGTCTCATTTTCTTAATCCTGTAATACTTTATTTTTTATATTGGTTTGAAAAAATGTTATCAAGTGAAAAACGTTTAATAGGGGTAATATAAAGTACTATAAATGATTTTTCGGAAAAAAATAGATATTTTTTTTAAAAACATATTTCACCCCAAACAAGGGAGGTCGCCACTGTAGACGTAAGGGGTTACTAAGAATTAAGGTGTAGGTTTTGGGTATCATCCTAAGTTGGGGGCTGTAGCAAGATGTCTGTTTACATTAGTTTTAATCCTTTGCATGTCGGTACAGTCGGGGAAACAGGGAGCAGGGGGGGACTTCCAAAGGCCGGCAGCACGAGGAAAGAATCTATTGGAGTAGAAGACTCTCCGGCATCTGGGGACCTCCACAGTGAGTGGATGGGATATTGCTGATTGACGAGAAGGTTTAGTGTATTTACGCTGAGGGGGCACCAGAGCAGCCAGTTCATTGAAGAACAATTCATTCAAGTATTTGTAAAACAAGCACAAGGATGCAACATTGCAGCGATGGGAGAGGGGCTGGAGCTTAGTGGATAGTGAGGGACCTATTAAGTTGGCAACTCTTTTTTGGACCTTGTCTAAAAGGGAGAGACTAGTGGATGATGCACCAGCCCAGATGTGGCAACAATACTCTATGCATGGGCAGATGGTGGCTTTGTAGAGATATAGGATAATGTCAGGTGTGAGAAGTTTACTAGTACGGTAGAGGGAGCCCGCCTTCTTTGTTGCAGCCTTGGCAATGTCTTCAATGTATTTGTTCCAATTCATGTTATCTGTGATAGTTAGGCCGAGGAGTTTGAATGTTGAACTCTCAGGTAGGGTGTTATTTGCCATGGCAATCGGTGGTTGAAGAGGTTTCTCGTAGTTGTTGAAGGAAAGGAACTAAAAAAATAGATGATGTTGGAAATGTGCAACAAATGGCATATAATTGTACATGCATCACAAAACACTACAATATATGCATCTAAATAATCATAATACACAAGAGAATCTTTATATAATTTTTACTTACCATTGTAATTACCAGATTTAAAAGTTTAGGCAGATGACACACCGATGAGACTCGCCTGTGACATCAAGGATACTCATTACCTATTTAGCAGGTGTGCTGATGCAACATCGCACTAATACCTACTCACTCTTGCAGATGTGAAACAAGTTGCAGTTTGACACATTTTCGTTGAATATTATATCAAATAATTATTTTGTTGGAATGTGTCAGATATGAAACAAAAATCATTTAAGGGTTAATAGTCGCTTAAACAAATACACAAAACCTTCTACTTGGCTATTAGATCTTGAAATGGGAGGTGACGGTGGTTCAGTGGATATCGACACGGACTGAAGACCTGAGTGTTCCAAGTTCGAATCCAGTCGCAGTACCACGGTCACTTAGGGATGTTGGCAACCTTCTCGTGGTCCTTCCCGTAAGTACCCGATGTCTTTCCAGAAAGATTTCTAACTAGAAAAACATCAGAGAAACTAATGCCAACATAAGAATCATCTGATTCATACGAAAGAAGAAGAAGAAGGTCTTGAATAGAATTGAGCGGTTTTCACAGGACTACTTTAAAAGTCTTTGCAAAAATCTCCAAATTATTTAGCTGTAAAAAATTGGTTCCCCAGTGTATTGACAATAATAATCTCTAAGAGAAAAGAAGGGAGACATCATCCGTATTGTTATTTGCTCTCCATGGAAGTTCTCCCTCTTTTATTCCCCCACCCATCCACAAATATGTCCACCTCTCTTTTTGATCTCTCTCCCTCTAATCTCTTGCAAATTTTATTTCAACTATATCAATTCTTCTTAAGTTACATATCAATATTTTCCCTTGCTTTAATGTTTATTGAAAGTTTAGAGGATATAAGTTAATATCTTGTTGATTTTTAATCTTTGCCCCAAACAATTTTTTCTTTATAAATTTATTTACCTAAACTAATATCAAATTGTCCTTTGTTATCTACTTTTTTTTTAACAAATAAAAATTCTGTTATATTAAAATATTTTTTCTTTTGTTTTTCTTTTTATTTCATTTGTTTTCCTAAGCTCATGTGCTATCATTTCTTTTTTTCGGTATAATTACCAAAGAGCTAACACTCTAGAATTCGTAAACAACATATAATTTATATAAAACGCATTAGAATAAAATTCTGGTGCTTGTTTGTAATACTCCACTATCCGTTTCTCTCAACTTTTTTACTGACCACATTTTTTCATTTTTCTGTGTACAATTACCTATCATGTCCCTAGAGAATTCCGTTTTTTTAGGGGGAATTTCTTTTAAAATATTTTAGATTTTTGCAGGGGGATCAGTTTCCGATATAAATTTAACGTAAACTGATCACCCACTTTTTGGCCATCACAAATTTTCCCCCAAATTTCCGAACAACTTAGAATACTCTAGCGGCATGATAAGAAATTGTACACAGAAAAAATAAAACAATTTGGTCCGTAAAACAGGTAAAAAAATGGGTGAACAAGCAACGAACAAACATGCAACATGGTCAAAAAGTGGGTGATCAGTTTGCGTTAAATTGATATAAGAAAACTGATCCCCGTGTTAAAATCTAAAATATTTGTAAAAAAAAATTCCAAAAAACATGAAATTTTCTAGCAACATGATAGGTAATTGTACAATAAAAAAAGAACACAGAATTGGAGTATTACGAATAAGTACCGAAATTCTTTACCGACCCCGTATAGTTTTAATGTGTGCAAACGATTTGTAAGAGTCATTATACCATTTTTTTAAATCTTACAAATCGTTTATATACATTAAAGCTAGTCTGTTTCTGCCATTTTGTTTGGTTTACGAGTTCTCGAGTGTTAACTATTCTGTACTTTTAATGTTTAAACGATCTTACAAATCGTTCCTATGCAGGTTCAGTAGATAATTTCATACTAATGTATTTTATATCATATCAAGTATGTGTTGTTTTTTTTTGTTTACGTGTTCTCGAATGTTAACTATTCTGTACTCTTACCTTTTTTCAAATATATTGTCTTTCTATAGCACCCTAAATTACACTTATAATTAGACAAAAATATTTCAATATGTAAGATTAATCCTTGTATTAATATAATTGTGTGACCCCTTCTCGTCTGTTTGTGTGTGTGTGGATTTCTCGTGTCAATGTAACTTTTCTAATTACACATTAATTACGAGGAGATTTTGGCCTGACACTTTGGCAGCGCCGGTGCGACACTTAGAAAGCGCTGCTATTCCGGTATATATTTATGTGTTCAATATAAAAGCATGCCGATGAAAGCAAAGTAATAACTTAGAGAAGAATATAGAATTCAAAAAACATTTATTGGTTGCGAACCCGACTGGTGTGAGAAATTTTCTAGCTCGTAAGAGAGAGCCCACCTTCTTTGCAGCCGACTTGGCAGTATCTTCGGCACTTGTATAGATCGGGTACACGAGTCGAAATTTATTTTAGAAGAGTTCCAATGGTGTAAGGGGCAGATAACTCTCTTTTTTTAGTACGCAATTTCTCCGAAAATGGAAAATATCCATTTTTTAAATAAGAAGTCATGCAAATTTAATATTTGAGAAAATCAACAGTATATTGATAGAACATTTATTGAAGAAAATATAATTTGGGAAAATCAACAATATATTTTTTCATTTCAAAACCAACAAAACGAACAGATTAAGAGATTTTTTTTTTTTTTCATAGTTTAAAATATTAAATTATCGGAGAAATTAACATTTGTGAAAATCAACAGTATATTGATAGAACATTAATTGAAGAAAATAGAATTTGGGAAAATTAACAGTATATTTTTTTCATTTCAAAACGAACAGCCATCGGTTTTGGTTTAAAACATTTTTGATTTTTTTTTTATAGTTCAAAAAATAAATTTATCTGTTTTTTTTTTTCTTCTCTTGATAGAATTCAGAAATTTGTTCAAAAAGACTCTGTAGGGGGTTTGCGGAAAATTTCTGCCGCCACATAAATTCTGATAAATAGGATTAGCCACCACTTTTTGTTGAGTACTTGTTAAATATAATAATTCGCGCATATTCAAGGCATTCACGTCGATTACGTCCATTTTCGGAGTTATCTGCCCCTTACACCATTGGAACTCTTCTAAAATAAATTTCGACTCGTGTACCCGATCTATACAAGTGTCGTATCTTCTATGTATTTATTCCGATTTACATGGATAAAGTACAATTACATGATCGTAAGTTGAACCTGGCGTTCATTTCTGACTGGGCAATGTTGGGTAACTTTAATCATGATATTGACACAGAGAGAGTGAGAGAAAGAAAGTGAGAGAAAGTGAGTGAGAGAAAGAGAGAAAGTGAGAGAGAGATATATATAGAGAGAGAAAGTGAGAGAGAGAGAGTGAGAGAGATAGAGAGAGAGAGAAAGTGAGAGAGAGAGTGAGAGAGATAGAGAGAGAGAGAGAAAGTGAGAGAGAGAGAGTGAGAGAGAAAGTGAGGGAGAGAGAGAGAGAGAGTGAGAGAGATTGAGAGAGAAAAGTGTGAGAGAGAGAGAGATTGAGAGAGAGAGAAAGTGAGAAAGTGCAAGAGATTTTCACTTGCTATTGATTTTTCTCTATTTCCGAGATAAAATCACTTTACAATTATCCGGTGAAAGTTCCAATCGAACAAATCTCATTTTTCCTTGAGGAAGTGCTCTGACTTTCCTATTCTCTGACCAATACTAAATCAATTAATTTGAAACACAAGTGATAGCGCCTCCGTTGAAAACATTTCTTTTTCACATGCTCTTTCTCGTTTGAGCTTTAAAACAACGTCGTAATGAATGTTGTTCGTATGAACTCGCCGCCATGTGTAGCCATGCTGATGTTCTTTGTTCAAATCAAATGTAAAGTGGTTCTGAGAACAAAGTGCTCATTTGTGCTTCCGAATAACAGATAATTTGTATCATTGAGACAACTTTTCTCATCTTGGTTGTAATTTTCACAATGTTTCGGTCAATGTAACCTCTGACTTTCGTCAAGTGCATCCTTTCGAACTTGGGAATTTTTATGTCGAACTTGGGAACCTATACAGAATGTTGAACTGAACCATTTATTTATTCCACGGGTGTAAACTATTCTCGTTGCTGCAACCATGTGTTAATTATTAAGAGGAGGGAGGAGGAGCTCTTCTCTCTCACTCAGGAAACGTATTTTTTGTATGCACCGGTTCTAGTTTGGCTTTTCTCTCAGCCATGTTTTGTTGGGATTAAAATGTTCAAAGTTTTTTTTATTGTGCATAATAATAATATTTTTAAAAAGTCATTTTTAGTGTAAGAAAAAAAGCATATACAATGCGAATGTTTCTATTTACTTGCCTCCTCACGATGCCAGTGTTAGACACAAGGTCGTCGGTTTTTAATGTAGGGAAAATCCAGCTCCCTAAAAAGAAGCACTCTGGATTGGAACAAAAATATAAATTGCCTCAGTCTTGTTGGGATTAAAATAATCCTGTAAATAAAGTTCAATTCTCACACGTGAGAATGGGGTAACAATGTGCAGATAAATCATCAAAAGAGAGATATAGGACGAAAGCCCGAGAGAAGGAACACAAAAGACTAGAATGCAGTTTCACAGCAATTTTACTAAGAAAGATAAAGGTGGAGTGATAGAATATTTACAACAGAGTTTTCAAAGTTCAGTTAGGCATTGGTGAATTTGAGAAGGGGTTTGCGAAAACGTGGTTCGCGTGAACTTATCTGTATAGAGTTCGGGTAACGACGGGAGGTCATTCTCTGCGACTGCCGTCGTGGGCTGTTGTCACTGAGGAGACCAGCCGATGTGTTGCTGACTTGAGCGGAGTCGTCGAAAAAGAGACGGTATGCCGTGTGCAAGGGTTTTTTAAGGGCTGGCTCACGTGACACCTAAGGGAATTGGGGTTGCAATGCCTGACATCCAATCCGTGAGGCCCTTAAGAGACATGGCAACAGCCAATCAGTGGCTTTAATAAATTCCAACAGTTTTGATTAGTTAATCGACATAATTTGTAATCGTTTTAACCAATCGTTGTGTTTGTTGCAAAATAGTGGAGGCATAAAACTGAAAATGCATTTAAATTACTGTAGACTTCATTGACTGAAAGTGATTTTTTAAAATTAAACTTAGATTTCTTTTTGCTTAAATCATCGAAGTTCGTTTGTATAAATGGAACGTAAACAAACAAACTTTGATGATTTTTAAGGAACGTAAATCAATGCAATTTATTATCGCTTTCCAGTGAAAGGTGAGTCACGTCTTTTAAATCTATGTTCAAAACCACTACATGCTAATTCCTAATTCATTCACATAGATTATTTAAAGTGAAATGGGTGTTGGCCTTTTTGCTCTTCCGTTCATTTTAACTGTGTACATAAGATATATATCAAAAATCACAATAAATATTCTGTTTCACAATCCGGGTAACGCCGGGTAAATACAGATAGTTTTTTTATAAAGCTGTGTCAGATTTGGTTCTTTGTTAAAAATAGGTTGGGTAGTTAACAGTATACAAATCACAATAAACTTCTCTTTTATATATGTGAGGCTTTAGCTTAATTGCCTGGCAATATTATTGAAAATAGTTCTTATTTCTTGGAATTTTCGATGAATCATCATCATCATCATCATATTCGGTTTAACGTCCATTTGACATGCTGGCATGTGTTGGACGGCTTTTAGAAATTGACTTCCAAATTAACGTATCTCTTCTTTTTTTTATGGATGTCGCTTCACACAATAAGTGTTAGATGGATAGCTTCCGACTCAGAAAACAGCAATTTTTCCCCCTTTGTCAGAAACATCGCTCACGGAATATGAGGACTAAAGGACAAAATAAGGGAAGCGAAAGTTACGAGGCTGTTGAAAGTAAACCCAACTTTCTCTAAACTTCATCCTTATCACTTCCTCCCATGTTTTCCTTGTCATACTCCAGCTACACTGTTTAAGATCTACTAACCCAATAACTCATTTATTCTTTCAATATGATCAAACCCACAAAGTCTCCTGTTTTACACACATCTCCCTATAATATCCAGATTTAATCATTCTCTGTCATCAGATCTAAGCCTGTCTTTAAGACTCACATTACACATCTATCGTATCGTTCTCATATCATTTCTCTCCATGCGATGCATGTCCTCAACTCTCACAACAAATGTTTCCTTTGGTTCTCCCTTCTATCATTTTTGCCAGTTGCTTCCTTCATTGAATGTCCTCACTCTTGGATTGAGTTAAGGACTGGTAACTTATTTTATTCTATTTGGTTTTAAAGTCTTCCCTCTCAACTCAACGAAACGCACTATACATTTGTCTACTTCTTCCAAAATGTTGGGATCCCCTTCAAGTACAATTGCAGCAGCCTCACGGTTTAACCATTATATAATTTCTTCTTGCATCAAAAGATCCAAAATCTATAGAATTTGTTTATATCGCACAATCATAATGTTGCGTTCACAACCTTGTGTCATACATGCTACAAATGGCCGTAATCATTACAGAAGCATTAACGTTCACAAAAGTTATTCATACCTTGGTTGCCGGTCATTCATCTTTTCTGCAGTGATCCTTCCAGACTAAGTGAATTACAACCTGAAATTAAACCTTCTTATTCATACTTTCAAAACGACTAACTCAACACAAAGCTGATAGAAGATAGCAATAGTTTATTCGACATGATCTTCGTTTAAAATCACTGACCAGTGTAAGGGTGAAGACAAAAAGAAAGAGATCGAAATCATTAATTAGTTATATCTTCTCAGGCAGTAGCATGGTGGGAGGTTGATGGCTACAGGGGCCAATCACTGATTTGGCGCCCCCCCCCCCCCGAATATGAGCGACGAAGTCGCGAAAAAATGCAGCTGGGGGTCTTTTGCCATTTTAAGGCCTCCAGATGGCCCCGTTGATGCATTTTTTAGCACTAAAATGCATTACTTTATGTTAAAGAATTGCCTTTCTCTCGAGTTTTTTTTGGGCATTACGGAACAAAAATCATCTTTGGGGGGGGGGGACAATGCCCCCTTGGGGCCGTGCCTGCCTGATGGTATTAACTTCTTCTCCCCCTCCTCTGTCAGCGGTGCCCACCATGGTTGGGCGCTGTGGAGAAAATTTTGATCTTCAAAATCCCAGATGGCAGGAAAATGGCCTTCCAGACTTCTGTTTTCCCTAAATCTGCTCCAATAAACAGTGCTAAATTCTAGTATTTGATCATTAAACTTGTTTTATGACATGTCGAGAAGAAAGGTCAGCTAGAGGAGAGGTTTGGATCGGAGAGCGAGTCACTCACTGTTTGGTCCCATGCCATTCTCTGAAATGGAACAAAATTGTGTTTATTAAGGTCTTTATTTTAAATTTTCTTAGGTCTCCTACAAAGGGTGCGCCCCCTAAAACCCCATTTTGGCGCCCCCCAGAAACCTTGGCTGGGGGGGGCCTGCCCCCCCGCCCCCCTGCCACCACGCTACTGTTCTCAGCCCATGTCCTTACACGTCCGAACGCTTCCAAATCGACTCTCTTTTATATCATCCTCTCCCTTTGAGCCATATGACGTCATATTTTTTAGTACATTCCAACAGCCTAAGCAATTCTCAACTTGGGGTCATCAAGTTGCCTCTGTAAACTTCTCAGCTGTTCCAATTCCTGTTATTCTCAACTAACTAAATTATATACTAGATGATCCACCCGTCCAATATCTAACAATATATTTTGGGGGCTTTCTTCTACCTTAGAATTTTTTTATTCCTAAATGTTTTCGGGGGGGTCCTAGCAGTTAGGTCGAAAGCTCTCTAAAATATATATTCTATTACTCCATGGTTCAAATATATTTATGAAATTAAATGCACATAGTCCAATACTTTTCCAGCAACGGTTAAACTCGGGTTTGTAGTCCAGGAATCTTCAGACCAGTAAAGAATATGGTCATGTTTTTATTTTAAATAATATTCGAAAAACAGCCATGGATCTCTTTTTTATTATTATTTTTATTATTTTCTAGTTATCAAGTTCTGCAGTGAATTTTTTTTTTGCATTTTCACAATTTCTATTTCATGAACTGTCTTTTTTCCTTCCTCTCTCTTTTCAAAATATGATATCCTTTCCTGTATAACCGATTGCATCATCGAATATCCTTTTTTTTATTTTCAACCCAATCTAAGGTTAATACTAAAATACCATAATTTCTTGGAGTGTCTCCAACCTCCATGAATATCTATTATTTTTTTTGTTGAAATTTGACACTTGTTTCTTCATATCTTTTTTTCACTCGAGTTTAATACTCCACATTTTTTCCATTGGAAAATACTTTTGCAACACAACCTGGTATAAAAAAATGTGTTCAAATCCGGTTGGTGATGCAATTTTTTTTTCCTTTTATGTGAAAATTATGGAGTCTCCAATGTATTTCTTTTCTTCAGTTCTAGTTTAGACTAAATATTTGGACCAAATTAGTTAATTGGTTCACCAGGTACACCTCTCTCTCTCTCTCTCTCTCTCTCTCTCTCTATATATATATATATATATATATATATATATATATATATATATATATATATATATATGGGAGATGAAAAAGGAAAAACCAAGAGATATTTTTTATATATTCATCAACGTTTCGTCTTTATTGTAAGACTTCCTCAGGATGATAATTTTAAGAAAAATGTCATGCAAGTACATCGAAATATTGGGTTGATGAGAAAAAGTAGTTTTTCTTAAAATTATCATCCCGAGGAAGTCTTACAATAAAGACGAAACGTGGATGAATATATAAAAAATATCTCTTGGTTTTTCCTTTTTCATCTCCCATTACGTCGGATTACTCTCATCCTTCCTTTCTCATATATATATATATATATATATATATATATATATATATATATATATATATATATATATATATATATATATGTGTGTGTGTATATATATATATATATATATATAGCATAATATAAAATGAAATAATAAAATAAGGTGCAAATCAAATTTTATTAGAATTCAAAATTCAGGCAAAGTATCTCAACGTCCTTAACTCATATATATATATATATATATATATATATATATATATATATATATATATATATATATATATAATTTCATGTACTAAAGAGCCACCGCTAATCAAGGCCCAAAGGCCACTCGAGGATAAGGGTTAATGAGTTTGTCAGGTGGACAATGAGACGTCACTTGAAGATTGATGCCAATGATTGAAACTGGGCAGAATTTTTATTACCTAAGAGAACGGCTCAACAAGAATCTGTTAACATTGGACTCGAAAACGACCCTGTTGTAGGCAGCTAGAAAGCAGATATGTGGTATTGTGTTCCACAGACGAGTAGTTCTTTGAAACAAACTTTGCTCATGAAAGTTCCGTTTAGTTTTATGTACACAGAGGAAGAAAGAAAAATAATTTACAGTGGCTGTAGCTAGACGAGTTTTTGTAGTGAATGTTGTACACGGGGGGGGGCATAGATTGGAGCGCAATGACAATAGAATAGAGAAAGGCTAGCAAGCTCTCTTCTGCGAGAAAGAGGTTGCAGCGGAGAGAAGAGGATATATATATATACAATAAGACTTCAAAGATTGAAATACTATTTAAACCTGATTTCAAAAATGAAAAGTACCAACAAAACCCGATTTGTATGTATATTTTGATACTTAATAGAGATCTGTTTAAATCGGTCGGCAAAAAAATAAGATGCACTCAAGAAGCCACGAGTACGATTTCCCTCTCATCAGAAAAGCAAAAGCTTGAAATACATTTGAAACAAACGTTCAAAAGTTTAGCAATGGAATGCATAAAATGAAGGAGGTAATATAAAAAATAAAATAAGTCACCAGCATTCTTTATTTCTGTTGCATATATATATATATATATATATATATATATATATATATATTATAATAAATATTTGTTATTGTTTATTATCTAAGTACGTATACGTTTCGTCCTTTTTAATAATCGGGACTCATCAGCATAGAGATATGACTATTCACTACCGGTCATGCAATTCGAAACCCCGACATACGAGTATTTTGCAACTCAAATCCGACGCCTTAACCACACGGCCAATTTTAAATAGCGAGTAAACTGTGATAATTTTAACACTTTATCGGCGGCTATAACGTCTAGAGCGTTCTACTTCTTTAATGGAAGGAACGATGCAATTAAAGCTAGTGACGTCATGCTGTGTTAATACTAAACTTACAGTGCTCTACGTTGTGTGTTTATATTATATATATATATATATATATATATATATATATATATATATATATATATATATATATAATACAAACACACAAAGTAGAGCACTGTAAGTGTAGTATATATATATATATATATATATATATATATATATATATATATATATATATATATATATATAAGTATGCCTGATTATTTCCCGGAAATGAAACATAAACGTTATGTGAAGCTTACTTCCCATAAATCTATTTTCATACTGCTACTAAGCTCTACTCACGTACTGAGCACTGTTGAAGTAAATACTAAAAAGATACATACATAATATCATACATACATCATCTAAAAAATTCTGAAACATAATATATCATATTATGTTTCAGAATTTTTTAGATGAGGGTTGACAATTTGTAGAATTTGGAATATCCGGACTACTGTTCTCATCTTGAGTGTTTTTATCACAACGTTTCGGCCGATGTAACCTCCGACCATCTTCAGGTGTACTTTGTCGAACTTGGGAATCTTTCTGTCAAAGTACACCTGAAGAAGGTCGGAGGTTACATCGGCCGAAACGTTGTGATAATAACACCCAAGATGAGAACAGTAGTCCGAATATTTCAAATTCTACATAATATATTATATTACTTTATAATATTACATCTGTATATAAATAAAATAGTAATTATATATATTGTAATGAAAGAGGAAGTGACATGGCTATTGCATCACTTTCACTAATGCCATATGGATTAAATAGTTTTGCAAGCAGTCTAGGAGAAGGAAAACTCTAAAACAGGGGCAGGCAAACTCCGGCCCGCGGGACACATCCAGCCCGCAAAGGCTTAGCGTTCGGCCCGCCACCCTGCTATGCTTCATTATTGCAATCCGGCTCGCCGACCTCCCAGTAACACTCATACCATTTTGTAACATAGATGTAAAAGTAGGTTTCAATTAAGATTTACAGTGGGATAAAAATGTATGAATATCAGCGAGCGATGATGGATGTATATTTCATTTATCTTTAACTATTAAGAGATAAAAACAGAAAAAGAGAAAGAGAGAGGCAAAGAGGAAACGAGAGACGAGGAAAGGGCATAAAACAGAGAACTTATGTGAGGTGTGTCAAAACGAATGCTGGATTAACTTGCTACTTCTCCCGTCATTATTTTTATGATTCCAAAATGGCTCTTCGTCGAGCCTTTTATAACATCACATACAGAAGTCTCTTGAGAAACAATATCAGATTTGTAGAGTGTTCAATGCAATTTTTGTACAATTTATTCATGTAAACAAAATATAGTAATTCTAAGATTTTCTTTTTTTTCTCCGGCCCGCGATCTCTTTCCAAAAGTCGCATCTGGCCCTCACTCTGAAAAGGTTGCCCGCCCCTGCTCTAAAATAACACGTCTTTCTCTGCTTATTTCGGCATTGTTTCTGGACTTTGCCACTGTATCAAAATTCAAAAGAAGTGCGGATAGTGATTGTGCAATCTTTTATTTATAATTAACTAATTATGCAAGCACACTTACAGGGGGTATTGATTGTCTTTATAGAGTGAAAGGGAGGCAATATATATATACATATATATATATATATATATATATATATATATATATATATATATATATAGTGAAAAAGAAGTAATAATTAGATTCTACAATTGTGTCGTGTAATTAAAATAAATAATAAATAAATATAATTTTTTATAAATTGTTACTATTAAATATATTAAATAATATTTATATTTTCAGTAAAATATGTTAAATAATATTTATATTTTCAGTAGAATATATTAAATAATATTTATATTTTCAGTAAAATATGTTAAATAATATTTATATTTTCAGTTAAATATATTAAATAATATTTATATTTTCAGTTAAATATATTAAATAATATTTATATGTTCAGTAAAATATATTAAATAATATTTATATTTTCAGTAAAATATGTTAAATAATATTTATATTTTCAGAAAAATATATTAAATAATATTTATATTTTCAGTAAAATATATTAAATAATATTTATATTTTCAGTAAAATATATTAAATAATATTTATATTTTCAGTTAAATATGTTAAATAATATTTATATTTTCAGTTGAATATATTAAATAATATTTATATTTTCAGTTAAATATATTAAATAATATTTATATTTTCAGTAAAATATATTAAATAATATTTATATTTTCAGTAAAATATATTAAATAATATTTATATTTTCAGTAAAATATATTAAATAATATTTATATTTTCAGTAAAATATGTTAAATAATATTTATATTTTCAGTAAAATATATTAAATAATATTTATATTTTCAGTAAAATATGTTAAATAATATTTATATTTTCAGTAAAATATATTAAATAATATTTATATTTTCAGTAAAATATATTAAATAATATTTATATTTTCAGTTAAATATATTAAATAATATTTATATTTTCAGTTAAATATGTTAAATAATATTTATATTTTCAGTTAAATATATTAAATAATATTTATATTTTCAGTTAAATATATTAAACAATATTTATATTTTCAGTTAAATATATTAAATAATATTTATATTTTCAGTAAAATATATTAAATAATATTTATATTTTCAGTAAAATATATTAAATAATATTTATATTTTCAGTAAAATATGTTAAATAATATTTATATTTTCAGTAAAATATATTAAATAATATTTATATTTTCAGTAAAATATGTTAAATAATATTTATATTTTCAGTAAAATATATTAAATAATATTTATATTTTCAGTAAAATATATTAAATAATATTTATATTTTCAGTTAAATATATTAAATAATATTTATATTTTCAGTTAAATATGTTAAATAATATTTATATTTTCAGTTAAATATATTAAATAATATTTATATTTTCAGTTAAATATATTAAACAATATTTATATTTTCAGTTAAATATATTAAATAATATTTATATTTTCAGTAAAATATATTAAATAATATTTATATTTTCAGTAAAATATATTAAATAATATTTATATTTTCAGTAAAATATGTTAAATAATATTTATATTTTCAGTAAAATATATTAAATAATATTTATATTTTCAGTAAAATATGTTAAATAATATTTATATTTTCAGTAAAATATATTAAATAATATTTATATTTTCAGTAAAATATATTAAATAATATTTATATTTTCAGTTAAATATATTAAATAATATTTATATTTTCAGTTAAATATATTAAATAATATTTATATTTTCAGTAAAATATATTAAATAATATTTATATTTTCAGTTAAATATATTAAATAATATTTATATGTTCAGTAAAATATATTAAATAATATTTATATTTTCAGTAAAATATATTAAATAATATTTATATTTTCAGTAAAATATATTAAATAATATTTATATTTCCAGTAAAATATATTAAATAATATTTATATTTTTAGTTGAATATATTAAATAATATTTATATTTTCAGTTAAATATATTAGATAATATTTATATTTTCAGTTAAATATATTAAATAATGTTTATATTTTCAGTTAAATATATTAAATAATATTTATATTTTCAGTTAAATATGTATGTTTCTGTAATTACACTGCATCTTACTTGATCAAAATTTGTTATTATGTCTTTATCCTATATACATTAATTGCAAAAGTACATGGTAAACTATTCCAGTTCTGCGATGGCGTTACGTTTGAAAAAACAAATTTCCATTTTAATTGTACTAATTAGCTGAAATTATAAAATTACTAAACTGACCCATCGCTTAGTAAATTTCTATCACTTTCTATCCTCTGTATGTATTTGAACCACCCCCAGTCTTATACGCCTTTATCACTCTCGTTTCTATCGCTCTCTCTCTCTCTCTCTTTATTAATAGTCGACTGTAAAAAAGGAAAGAATAAAACGATTGAAATAGTCCATTATAAACGATAGGGAATATCATCACCGTATTAATACTATTTAATGCATAGCTTGAGGGAAAATGAAAGACAGATAGAGGTATTGGGAACAGAAAGACTAATTTTGTGTTTTAAATTTAACTATTTTTTCAAACTCACTTTCTCTTGATTCAACCAATCTATCCCAAGCTCAATAGGTGATGCAACATGTCACTTTTTTCTAGTACACACACACACACCCACATCCACACACACACACACACACCCACACACACCCACACACACACACACACACATACACACACACATTAAATTATATATATATATTTTTAATATTTTTACCTACGTATGACGTCATTTCCAGCTTACGCCTCTCATCAGCGTAGGGAAATAACAATAGAATGATAGTTAAAATAAAAATGAGAAAACATAATGATTTAATCAAATAAATATAGAAGCTGATTATAATGGGTATTTGTATACGATTGGTAGACAACTATGTGGAGAATTTGGTGCGTTTACAAGAAAATGAACAAAGGCGTAAGAATGAAGAAACAAATGTGAAAAAGACTTCACTACAAATCATTGCGGTTGGTGATAAATAATTATTCTTTATATGTTCACTTTTAAACATGGCTTTTGTCGATTGAATATGAATACCTTCAACAAAAGGGAAACACAAATATAATGAGCATGATATGCCATAAACTTTTATATACAAAAAATAGAGTTAAACAAGGTTTACCTTTGTGTTGCATAGCCGTCCCGGGAATGGGCCGTGGCAGCTCTCGTTTTGTATACTCGTCCCGGAACGGTCGTGGCCGTTCTCGTTTAAACAACTGGTCATTTTTACACCAAAAAGGAATATGTTACATATCTTTAATTTCTCGTACCTTCTCTCTTTCCTCGTCGCGTGGTGGGGTGTCGTCTCGATGTCGTCTAGTGGTTGAATTATTTCTTCTGTTTTCCTGCTGTGAACCTCGCCGCTACAACAAAAAGCTTCATGACCGACTCAGGAGACAAACAATCTTTTACGCTTTCAATTCTGTTTTATTTCAGGCGTTAGATTTCTGTTGCTTGGAGATGCTTCACCTAACGTCGATGGAAAGAACAAATTACTGCTTTATCGTAGTTACTTCCTAATTTAAGTCCTTATCACATTTGAGGAGGGCGGGAAGAAGAAATCTCATGCCTGTATTTTTTTAGGGAATTTAATTCCCCTAATCATGTTAAAGACTACATAGAGAAGTCGACTGTTCGGCTCGCTTCCAAAACCCAGACTCACAAAACACTGCTTCCCACACAAAAGCCTGTGACGTCACAGAGCCTCTATCGCAGGTGTACATTGACCCTTGACTTGAGGTCTCGTCAACGTGGTGACCCTGTCAACGTTTGTGAGCTCCGACTGTGAGAACACTTTATTTTGCACTCGACTGTACGGGTCCACCCACACTAAATCGCGCAAGCCAAACCAAACGACTTCCCACAGATACGTCCACCTCAAGATACGTCCGTTCCCACAGGGCCATTATCCAACATTTGAATTTGATTGAAAAGAGAAATATGTATAAATTAAATGAATGTCGGATGCATTTTCATTTTTCAGCCTGACTGTGGGACATTATACACTGATGAAGACTCTTCATGGATATTTGTGATATTTTGTTCTAGATATGGGCATAAACAATTGTCTTCCTAGTGTTTTTTGAGTTGGGGATGGATTTGTTTTTTACTACAAGATTTTGGATTTTAAAGAACAAATGTTATTTATAAGTTAAAATGCCCTTTGGGAGAATGTAACTCCCATAATAATAATAAAGTTAATAGATACATTGGTTTTACAAGAACTACCCTATCCCGCCGCCTCACCATGCATCTTGTAAACTCTTGCTCAATTTACCAAATCTACAAAAATATAACTGCCCTCCCTCTGATTGAAGACAAATTCTAGTTCATAACACTAAAATTATACATTCTGGAACCAACTTGAAAATTTTTAAAATACTCGAAGCTATCTACATAAAAACACAACCAAAAATTAACATCACATATGAAACCAGTGGTAACATTTTAAAATGCTTAACGTAATGCGATTTTGTTCTGTGATGCCATCAAGCGTTGATGAATTTAAAATCGCCAACGACTTCCATAAACAATACGGAAAACGTTTTATGTGCGTTTTTTAAAAATTCTCTTCTTTCTCCAGCTTTTTTGTTCATTTGTTTTTGACACCTGAGGATGATTCGATGAAGAATCGAAAACGTTTGTGAAGCCTGTAAAACCTATGGAACATTTATTTATTTTTTTTGATTTTAATACAAAAAAGACCATTAGAAAAATTAAAAAATTAAAAAAGGTATAATTAAACAGATGAATTCTGTTAGTTTTAACAATGTTTGCATAAATGAAAAAATGCTGCCTAAATACACACACAATATATATATATATATATATATATATATATATATATATATATATATATACAGGGTCGGGCAGCTAAATTGGTACTTTTTTTTATTTTTACAAAATTCATAATTTAAAGGATTAAATATGGAAAAATATCATTTTAACATTTATTTATTTAATTATTACAGTCTATTGAACAAAATTATTCAATATGAGCACTTTTTGCATCAATTATTTTAGAGATTCTTTGACAAAACCGTGAACAGCTCCTCTTTATTTTATTGGGATCGAGATTGCGAAATGCTCGTTGAATGGCTGTCTTCGATGAGTTTGTATTTGGGTGTGGATTGACATTAGTCTGTCCCTCGACGACGCCGAATAGATAATAGTCGCAAACATTTAGATCTAGAGAGCTGCTGGGCCAAATATCATTCGGAACAAACAAGGGAAGATTCTCCTTCATGAAATCTTGGACTTTCCTGTATCCATGCACTGGTGCCGAGTCTTGGATGAGCATCACTTTCGTAGGGTTGTAGTTTCTACGGACCCAAGGCAATAAAACATTATTAAGAATGTTCAAATACTCCGCTGTGTTGATTTTAAGACCCGCTTCGATGGAATGAGGAGGCTTCACCTTTCCATCACTTGCCACAGCTGCAAAAACCATCACAGAAGCAGGATTTTTGCTCTGCATCACAGGAGGAACTTCCGAAGGGTCACGGGCAATAACTGGAGTGTTCTGGCGATTTGGAACCTCATCCACGATGAACTTTTTCTCATCAATAAAAATGCGCACATGTCCTCCTTTGTGTTTCAGATGGTTGATAAGCTTGGGGAATCTTTCAACTCTGATAGCTTTTGAACGGGCAGTGAGGAGATTATGGCGTCTCCTAACGTAGGACTTCATCCCAAGGTCTTCGTTGATTGCTCTGCTGATAGTTCTGCGACTCACATTGCGCTTTTTTGCCAGTTTCGACATCGACTGACTTGGGTCTGCCTTTATCGACCTTTTTAGCCCCACCAGGAAAGTGTTTGTACGCTTTCGATCACTACGAGTACTGTGCTGACTTCTCTCAACCTTACACTCGACATCGAAATTAGCCACAACCCGATAGACTGTCGTTTTTGCATAGCCAGTGCTCTTAACAATGTCCGAAGGAGAACTCCCGGCGCGTCTCATTTCGCATATAGTTATTCTTCGTGCTAATTCCGCCATATTAAAACAAATTTGAGTAAATATAATTATGCTATCTTGCAATAAAGTGTTTAAGGATCCTTAGTAAAAAAAACCGTAATCATATGATCAAAAATAAAAAAGATATTAGCATTTTAAATTAGTTCCAATTTATCTGCCCGACCCTGTATATATAATTTAGACAGACGGCTAGTATTCTCACCTTTGTGTAATTCACAGAACATTATTTTTTTTGTATTTTCCATATAGATCTACTTGATATTGTTGTAAACAAAGACACTTTATTTGCCAATGAAAAAATAAGTGAGTCAAATTTGTTTATGCAAAAAATCCTGAAATTTGCATTTTTATTATCTCTAAATATCCTGTATATTTTATTTATTGAGTTTCTATATTCAAAAAGATGAGTTCTTTGATGGCCGATTTGTGTTGGTGTTTTCGACAGCGTGGAAAGTTAACAAGAAAGGCAATAGGCAATTTTCGTATTTCACTCTTTCTTATTCTTCTCTTTGCATTTTACATTCGCGCGTGTGAATTTTTTGTGTGCATCTCTCCTTTGGCTGTTAGATATCGACAACCAAACATGATATGGCCATGTTGAAAAAAATGGATGCGAGTAGTAGTTAAGTTAGTAGTTGTAGAACAGTTGAGGTAGCAGGATCAGTTCACAGGGGAAGGCCAGATGAAAACATGCGAGGAAGTTATAAGGATGGATTTGAGAGAAAGAGGGATAAATAAAGACTTGGACAGATATAGATTGGTTTGGAAGTCCATTTCTAAAAGCCTCCCTGCACATGCCAACATGTAAAATGGACGTTAAACTGATGATGATGATGATGATGATGATGATGATGATGGTGATGGTGATGATGATGATGATGATGATGATGATGATGATGATGATGATGATGATGATGATGATGATGATGATGATGATGATGATGATGATGATGATGATGATGAAAAAATATGCTAATCCATTAAACACCTTAAAAATCAATGCAAAATAACTTAAGGCAATAGAACCTTTAACCAGGTCACAAGTGAAAATGACCTCATTATCAGGCTACATATGATATTCAAAAGTCCGAAAGCCTGAATGATGGGCCCTCTACACTAAATAGTTAAATTCTTAGTGTGTCATCCACTTCGGCATATTATTTACCTGACAAAATATTAATAGCTAAAAAGTACAGAACATAGGCCTTAACACACAGAGTATTTATTTACTCCTCTCCAGGTGTTAGGCACAAGGCAAGTTTTTATCTTACTCCCACAAGTAAGATGTGACCTAATGTCAGGTCGGGAAGGTGGGGTTTGAAAAGCCAGCACCCAAGAAAGTGAGCACTCTGGCCATTAAAAATTGCCTGGGCAGCCCCGTCGGCATTCCTCGGTAGGGGCGCCTCAGGCAGTAAGCAATAAACTTACTCCTCCCCAAAGAGGAGAGGCAAAGCTTGGGAGGGTGGACCTACCTCCTAGAACTGCACAGGACAGACCCATAGACAGGCGTAAATCAAGCCCCGAAGGCCAAGACAATACCAGTCTTTGGAGTGCAGTATCCATCGGAACAGATACTACACTTTGATCTTAGCCAACCAATGGAATATTTGCTTACTAAAAACAACAACAAAACAATGAAATATAGACCTTCTGCAATGGGTATGTATAAGAATGGAATTAACAGGAAAATGTTCTTGCTACATAACTGACCTTCTTAATTTTGCTTAGATTAAATTGCAGCAAAATCCATGTGCATAACAAGAATTTATTCCATGAATTTACATTTCTTCTTAAGACCCCTTAAGTTAAAGCCTTAAATTTTAGAAATTTTCTAGAATCAAAATCATGTAATTGGTTTTTAATCAAAATTGGAATAAGGATTCTAGACCTGAGGTTTAGTTGCATTATATTTTGATTTTAATCTTTGTAAAGGGACATAAAATGGTGCAAAACTGTTCTGTTTGGAGCATTAATTTTACACGTAAAATAAATTCGCAGTTGAATCTAAACAAATATTAAAATTTCAAAGAGATAAACAGAGAATTCCATTGTTAAAAATAACCATCGTTGAAAGACAAAATTAAAATGCGATCTCAGTTCTTTATTCTCTCATCTTACTGCAACATCACTATCTTTGGCTAAGATCAAAGTGTAGTATCTGTTCCGATGGATACTGCACGCCTGTCCTGTGCAGTTCTAGGAGGTCCCCCCTCCCAGGCTTCGCCTCTCCTCTTTGGGGAGGAGTAAGTTTATTGCTTACTGTCTGAGGCGCCCCTACCGGGAATGCCGACGGGGCTGCCCAGGCAATTTTTAAATGGCCAGAGTGCTCACCTCTCGAGCGCTGGCTTTTAACCCCACTTTCTCGACCCAAGCTGTGGTCACATCTTACTTGTGGGAGTAAGATAAAACTGGCCTTGTGCCTAACTCCGGGAGGAGTAAATAAACATCACTATCTTACGTGACTGACTTGATTTTTATTTAGCTGTGGGCTACGGGAGAGAGATTCTCAGACACTGAGTAAGTTGACCCAAGTAAGCACAGTTGATGTAACTGAAGCCAGCCATAGTCCTCAGGGGGGACAGAGCAAAGGACTAATTGTGATATAAAACGACTGCTTCCGCGTTATTCATCAAACTTTATATAAAGCATTCCGCAGAGATGACACCAGATATAGAGATGCTGAAACATTAGCTGGTGCTCGCTTCTGCCCTTGCTCCTTTTGTATAGGGGAAAACCCACACATGTAGTATTATTCGTTACCTTCTTCGAGGTTATGTTTTCGGTCGAGTTTGTTTGTTTGGGTAAAGTCTAGCGTCTATATGGCTTGATCAATCGTCACTAAACTTGGTTAAAATATCAGACATAGTTTAAGTTAGAACTGATGTAATTTTGGGACATCTAAGTTAAAAGTGAAGGTCATTCAAAATGTCACACTTTTGGCGATGACTTCGGTTCTGTTCATCGTAAAGACTCGATTTTTCCAGGTTTGATGGATGGATCTGATGCTCTTTGATAACACTAATCACCATGCAAAATTACAGCCAGAAGTCCCGCATCTTATCTGACCTTGATCTTGAAAGGTCAGCATTTTTACTGAATTTCAACTTCTGATGCATGGATCTGATGCGCTCTGATAACAGTGACTACCATGCAAAATTTCAACCACATCAAATAAATAAATTTTGAGTTATCAACGTTTCCATTGCATAACTTCGGAAATACTTCATGCAATATGGAGAACTAATACCCAGATGAAATTTGAGCCCATCCTTACGTTGTCAGACGGAGGTATGTAGTCTCACGACTGACTTATGTTCTTTTTTAGTATGCTTTTCTTACTTTCCTTTATCTCATTGGCCCCTGCCAAAATATAAGATGTGTTTGTGTAATGTCCATTAAGAAAAGATAAATACTCTTCGTAAATGTTCTTTTGTTTTGTTTAGTTCTTTTTAAAGAGTTGGACATTTTTATGTCCGCATATTTTTTAATTATTGTCTGTAAAATTCTTCATATAAGTATGTTTTTTCATGCATCTAAAATTAATTTTTTTATTAGTAATGGAATTTGGTATCTGTCTGTCTGAAGTGGAAGCATACAACTACAATCTTTTAATACCCAATTCAGAGGAAGGAGAAGTGTAGTATCTGTTCTGTTTTCATGATACCATCTTCCCAGGCATTAACTCCTTCTTTTCGGGGTTAGGAGAGTAGTGCAGTATCTGTTCTGTTGTCCTGAAATCATTACCTCCTTTTTTGGAGGGTAGTGTAATATCTGTTATGTTGTCATATAACCATCATCCCAGGCATTACATCCTCGCTGGAAGGGAGTTGTGCAGTATATATTCGTCCATCATATATTAGAAAAATTATGCGTTCAGAGGGAGCATATTATTGCAAGCCAAGTTAATATTTTTATTTACAGCCAATATTTGTTTTTCAGTCCAGTCACCATTTTTTTACTTCTTTTTTTTTTTTCAACACCATCTGAGAGTATTTGTTCTTCTAGTGTCCTGTGAGGATTTTTGTTCTTTTGAGGGTTCTATTTTGAATATTTTGGTAACTTAATTTGTGATTCGATTTTATTTTTATTTATTTTTGTTTTTGCTTATTTTTCTTTTTCCCTGGTTATTCATTGTGTACTTTAAAAAAAAATGTTGTGATTGCCGGCACTGAATAAATGAATGTGCAAGTTAATCATTTCTTCACTATTGAATGAATATCTCTTGAACCGGGTCTGTTCAAACAGGGTAGAAAGTTTCTCAGATATGTTTTTTTTTCTTTCCTTTAAAATTAGTCACATTTCGGCTGTTAGCGGCCAACAATCAAATGTCTGTACTCCAAGAGTTTTAAAGAGCAACTACTTTAAAGAGTAGAAAGTTGACCTTGGGTTTGCTTATGCCAGCCTTGTAACCCTCGCTTTCCCCCTATTTTATCCTTTAGTCCTCACATTCCACGAGCGATGTTTCTGACAAAGGGGGAATAATTGATGTTTTCTGAGTTGACTTTTCTTTTAAGTGAGTGGTATGTTGATATTTTCAATCTTCACATAGTATTCATCATCATTCACCTGTCAATCTATCCATCTCGGTAACACTACTCCTCGGGTGGGTTTTGACCTTGATAAGTCGTAACTCACTACTAAAAAAGAAAAAAACAACCCACTTTAACTAAGTAAAACAAAGTCATGCGAAAAAATGACTGAATTTTTTCCATGAAATCGTCCAAACACTTACCTGAAATCTGTCAATCTTTAAAGAGGCTAACGTCACAGAACTTATTGGTTCACTCCACACTATCTTACAATTTAATTTTCTTTGGAGTATTTTATGTTGCATCTTGACAGTCTTATTAATTATATACTTTCTCAATTTACATTATTATATATCTGTTCTCTACAGCAAAATGTCAATGGTCTAATGGTGAAAAACTAATGTACTCTAAAAATATTTATATTTCAGTCTTATTTATTTCCTTATCAATGAACTTATTGTAACAAATATCCCTCAACCACACTTTAGACGGCAAATGTACTCCCATGCATTTACATTCATTCACAATTTTGAAGAAAAAAAATCAATCTTGATGGTGGCTAATTATCTTTTAAATTGTAATTGTAAGTTCATGCTTCATATATCACCTACGTTAAAATGTGTCTCTTTTTTGCTCTTGCCAAAAGACTTATGCCACCCGGAATAATGAACTTGATATGGCATAATCACATTTACACAACACTTCTCATTAGATAAGCGAAGTGACGTTGGGCCTAGTCAGTACAAGATGGGTAGTTATTTGAGAATACTAGACGCTGTATATGGAAGGATGGCGACACATTCCTGCTAAAAAATTAACATCGTACAAAATTATCTCCTCTGAGCGGGATATATATGCAATATTATAATAATATATTTAATGTTTTTTTAGAATATTCCTAGTCGCACATATATTTGGTTACAATGAATTTCAGAGGAAGTTAGTACAACTCACTCAGGGTGAATCCTGCACCAGACAAGTAGGCACCTGATATATTTTATTAACAAAACCTTGGAAGAAATTCTTCACAATTTACAAGTGTTTTTTTTTAATGCTACATTTTTAAAATTCTATTGTTATTCCCTGCCATATTACATAGTAAGAGGGGCTTCTATGATGGATTTCATTTTTACAGGCAGGTTAAGATGACATGTGATTCAAAACAATGGGACACTCCACTATTCCTAAACTGTTGGAAATCTTTGTTGTCATAATCTGGCATTAATTATCGCGTTCGATCAATTGTGGATTATGAGACTGGGGGCAACAAGCCTCTATTTTAGTCCTTGTGCCGCAGTAAAAAGGATTCAAAATACAAAGCATTTTTTAATTAACAAAATCCTTTCAATGCTTTAATTAATTTGATTCTTTAAATGAATATAAAATCAATTACAATGAATTAATTTAAAACAATTAAAAATCAGTGGCATAATATATTTAAGACCTGGCGAATTGAACATCTATTAATAATGGAGATTATGTATCTGTCTGTCTGTAGCCGAAATATATTATTAGTTTTGATCGCTCTCTTTTTATATCTGCTTATCAGCACCTCTATATACCCATTTCAAAACTTCCGCAAACATCATGCGTCTTTCAAATTTACATAATTAATTTGTTTTAAAGCTTCTAATAAATTAATATTCACAAATATACACTCATGATTGTTTTTTTTTTCAGATTTCCAGATGTATTTAAAATATTTTCCTCGATGATAATAATCTTAATAAAGATTATAAATAGAATTAATTAAAGACATTTTTTTAAATCTATATAATTGAGTTACGTAATTAAATTAGATTGTAATGGAATATGATGGTACAGCCGGTGTCCACTCCAACATTTGGTTATACGCCCTGTAATTATTAAGTATAACATTCTATTTCGAACGCACAGAAAGTTCTATTTCAAGAAAGAGAGAGAGAGAGAAAGAGAGAGAGAAAGAGAGAGATGGACACAAGACAGGGGCGCGTAATTCGATTAATAACATGTAAACAACACATTCTCTAAGATTTATTGTACGAGTCGCTCAAAAAATTATATATCTACTTTGATTTTTTTCTTAAAACGTTTTGGGTTCTTTTTTTTTAATCTTATTAGAAATTATGTTTTAAAGCACAAATTTATTGAATCAAATGGTTTAATTTAAAAAGTAATTGATTGAAAAATTTCTATTTAAAAAAAACCCCAAAAAAACAAACACATTTTACTGAGCAAATAAATAACTGAATTTAGAATCGTGTTCACTGTATTTTATTTTTTTAAATTGTTGATTTTATTTTAGGTACACTTTTTTTTCGATTTGAAAAAACTTCAAATATTATCTTTTTACGACCATAAGTGAGTTTAGGATTTTTTTGTTTTACATTTTACGCCGTGAAGGGTAATTTAAAAAAAAAAATATGCTTTTTATTATTCCGTGTTTTATTTATTAAAATAAAGGATGAGGTGATTTTCTTTCTTTTTTTTTTGTAAAAAACAAAAAGCAAACATATTTTACTGAGTAATTAAATAAAACATCTAGCAAAAATATGCGACCGGATGGAGTATATATTTGCTAGTTATTTTAATTAAAACATATATTTTAAGTGTTGATATCCAGAGAAATGAGCAATTGTTTTGCAGTGTAGGTACTCGTAGTTCACTTATTTATATGTGGCCATCTACACTATAAAATTATGTTGATCAGATTTTAAAAGTTTAACCTGAATAGCATTTACTGCTGAAAAATCAAACTTTATTTCTGACTCGGCGACTTTCAGTTGTTACTAATGTACTATATTATTTGCTATAGACTAACGTACTTTGCTACAATTTATGTTTGAAAATTGGAGCACAGGGTGGAGCAGATGCTAGTGTAATTGCAAGAGTTAGGAGTGGATGAATATCAGAAAACTTATGCCATTACTAACCAGCAGAGCGTTATCTTTGTCAACCAAGGGAAGAGTCTATCAGGCATGTGTACACAGTGAGTGTGATCATGTATGGAAGTGAAACCGAGCCAGTGAGGGTTGAAGAGATGCGTTGCATGGAGAGAAATTATATGAAAATGATACGATGGATTTGTTATGTGAGTGTTAAAGACATACTTAGATCTGATGACCTCAGAGAAAGATTAAATCTGGAGAATATAGAGGTGCTAGTGTGATTGCAAGAGTTAGAAGTAGATGAAGTAAGTTCAGGGAACTTCTGCCTTTACTAATCAGGAGTGTGTTACCATAGAAGAGTCTATCAGGCATGTGTATGTAGTGTGATGATGTATGGAAGTGAATCCTTGCCAGTAAGGGTTGAGGACATGCGTTGTATAAAGAGAAATGATATGAGAATGAAACCATGGATGTATAATGTGAGTTTTTAAGACAGACTTAGATTTGATGACCTCAGAGGAAGTATAGGAAGATGAGTGCAGAACAAGAGTCATCAATGGTATGACCACATTGAAAGAATGGATGAGAGTTCTTGGGTCAGTAGATGTAGAACAGTTAAGGTAGCAGCTCCAGTTTACAGAGGAAGACCAAGTTGAGGTAGCAGGGTTAGTTGGCAGGAAAAAAGAGAGGAAGTGATAAAAAGGAACTTGAGAGAAAGAGGGATGAATAAAGACCTGGACAGATAGGTTAGTTTTAAAGTCAATTTCTAAAAGCAAAATATGCCTGATGTATTTGTGAAATGAAAAAATAACTGTTTGCGATCATTATTGGTAAAAATTATGGATGATAAGATTAATGATTTGTTTGTCTGTTTTATAGAAAGTCAACACTTTCAGGGTTATTTAATACTGTAACACAATACTTACTGTAAACGATTCATTGAATGCAAAGTGCCTTTTTATCCCTAGCTGAGGGGAGAACACCAGTTCATACTTTTCTGAGCAGTTTTAGTTAACAAGGAGCACAATTGATTGGCTGAGAGGAATTTGGCAGAGCCGATTTCAGAGTGAAAGAAACGGTGATTTTGGACACTGAATAATAATTTTTTAAAACTTCATGATTTTTGTACTTGTATACACTCTCCACTAAAAATGACCGAACAAACTTATGCTTCGCCAGTGTTGCCACTCGCTATTTATTTAGATATTTTACTAAAATATTCATATAAAATCAGAGAATTATGTCAGTAATTAAATTTTCATTACATTTCTGATGACCTAAAAAAACGGTGACTTATTCTACAGTGAAGGATTTCTTTCCAAATTCATTTCAGGCAGAGAGGTTAGTTTGAGGTGGTTTTCTGACTTAGTATTTGCATTCCCTCTTCCCCTTCCAAATTGAAATGGTTTTGTCCAGGGTCTTGAAAAAGTCTTGTGTTTAACTCGTTAACTTTTGTATGACAGGAAAAAGTACACACACACACATACACACACACACATATATATATATATATATATATATATATATATATATATATATATATATATATATGCATCGTTCTTTTCATTAAGTCGAACGCTCTTATGACGTCAAGCCGCCGGATAAGGTGTTAAAATTATCACTGTTTATTCGCTATTCAGTGTTGGCCGAGTGGTTCTAGACGTCAGGATTTGAGTTGTAAGAATACTCGGAATCCGGGATTTCGAATCGCATGACCAGTAGTGAATAATCATATCTCTATGCTGATGAGTCCCGATTATAAAGGACGAAACGTATACGTACATAGATAATAAACAAAACAAATATTTATTATATATATATAAATACACATTGATCTTTATTATAGAGAATAGGATTTCATTCTATGTCGATGATATATTTGCATTTAATCTAAGTATATATGTAATGAAATAAAAAGAAATGCAAATAATCTTCATTTTATGGGCAATAAATTATAAAATTATAAGCATTATAATATATTATTATTTTGCTTGAATGTGAGACCGTTATGCTTAACAAACAACACAGGACGAGATAATAGTTGTTCAAATGACACAGCACAAAAGTATCCGACACCACAATGTCTGAGAAACAAACGTTTCTTATTGTTTTTCTATGAATTTATAGGATGAGGGTTGATCATTATTTACATTATTTTCCTCGAAACTATTGTCCTCATTAGTATTGATATTTATACTTCTACTATGTTCCATGTTGAAATATGTAAAATGGTGGATAACTTTAATAATATTAATTTAATTCATCTGAAAATCTCGGTAAAAGTCCAACTACATAACTTACATATAAAAAAAAGTTTATTTTATTTTTGAATCTGGTTTGGAATTTAAAATTTAACTGGTATTTTCTGCAAGACTGAATTTTACGGCTTTCATATGCACGCTTGAACTTGAGTTGAGCACGGTTCTGAAGAAGAAAGAGTTCCCGAAATATTAAAAAAAAAAATATTATATCATACGGAATTTCCACCAGACCATCTTGATACAGGTATTACATAACATTGTAACATTGTGTAGATAGACATATATATATATGTGTTTGTGAAAGGAAAAAAAAAATATATATATATATATATATATATATATATATGTGTGTATGTACACATTGTATTAAGGTTGAAACTAATTCATTTGTTCCACCATTATATGTCTTATTTGCTCCAACTTGTGTCTATCCGTCACACCTCTGCATTGTATTGCCTTCTAAGTATCACATTTCTATATACCAATAAACAATGCTTCAAGCAAACTACATAAACCTCTTATTAAAACATAATTTAATTCAGATTAGGAAGATTGTATTTTTGTTCCTTAATTTTGGACGGTAATTACTTCAACATTTTCGTAGCCAGGTTTTGCCGAAAAATCATATTTAAAGGGTCACATATTTGAATGTTTTTAAAACTTTCTCTCCCCATTCCAGTGGAAACATTCTTATTGATAAAGTATCTATTAAAACCACCAGTAGAGGTTGCCTGGTAAAAATGAAACACCTGTAGAGGTCAGGCACTAGCATCTTTTATGAGATACATCCTGCGTTAATCTCAGTCATTTTGTTTTCATTGGTTATATTTTTCACTGTTCGAAAAGGTTTTAAGAAAAAAATATATATAGGAACATTACCAAATGGTGGACACGGGTCTACACGTTGTTTTCAGTCCTTGTTACTATGTATATATATATATCAGGTGGATTTTTAATGGTCAAAGTATTGGCAAATGAATTTAATTGAGTAATAGTTTCATTTAATAAAGATCGAGATATATTAAAACACCAAGGAGCAAGTATTAGCTTCTCATAGATTCAGCAATTATTTAATATTTACCTCCCAAAATAAAAAGTTGACCTCTGCATAAGTTTGCGATATAAACGTGTCTATTATGAACATTTAATATGCTATTTTGTGTATTTTAAAATACATCCTTCTAAATATTTGAAGCCACATTGTCGGTGATGCTGTGAGCCAAAGGTCATGAGGAGTTTCAGATCTTGCAACCATCTGTCTCTTTCACCCAGCTGACTTATGATCAAAAACGTACATCCTAACAGAAAATTTAAGGAAATGTCTGGCAAAAATTGACTTACATATCTAGCTTAGCCAGCAGTTCATCCAATCAGATGCAGACAAGATAGAATTTAAAATAACGAAATGATAATATCTTGGATTCAATAATTGTGTGATTTTCCTGAATCAACAAGAAAACAACATTTAGGATCATTAGTTTTTTCTCTGTAAAATTTACTTACCTCATTGATACGGATAGTCACAGAACAAAATTTAATTAGAAATATTTTATTAGAAAATTTAATTATTTATTATTATTAATTTATTACTTATTTTTAATTATTATTTTAATTATTTATTATCATTTTATTATTATATTTTATTTTATTATTTTTTATTCAATATTTTATTTTTTATTTATTTTATTGATTTATTTTATTTATATTTATTTTATTTATTTTATTTTTTAATATTTATTTTTGCATTTAATATTATTATTATATATTATATTTTATTATTTTATTATTAAATAATTATTATTTCAATTATTTATTTTAATAATTTAATTTATTTCTATTATTATTAATTTATTATTTATTATTATTAATTATTAATTCTATTTAATTAGAAAATAATATTTTGTATTGTAATATATTTTAGACTGGTAAAATGCATAATATGAAGTGAGAGTGTGCTAATGGATACCATTTTAGACTATGAAATAAACTATGCTGTGTTCAAATCTTATCAGTTCTATTGTGTTAAATTACACACCAGTAACCTTGGTAAAGGTTTTATCCCACAATTCATCCCCGGCTGTTGGTAAAATAGTGACATGAGTTCAACTAATTATATACAAGTAATTATTGCCAATCAGTATTGTTTCTGCATTCAATGTTCTAAAAGAAGGTAATATGTAATAAAAACAAAAACGAAACCGTCATATGTGAATGTATTAGTAATTGTCTGTATTTCTGAGATGAGGCGTTTTCCTTATAGATTTCAGTGTTCGGACTGACTTCCTACACTTGGCTGCCATGCTCACAACGCTTTGGCTGTTCTGAATTCCGGCCCTCATCAGGTGTCCTGTATCGAACTCGGAAACCGTCTGTCTGGACTCTCGAACCCAATCTTATTATTATCACATGGGTACCATGCTCGGATTTCATTTTTTGGCTCAGGGACACACTCGTTAATTCTCCGTTGCTTTCAGTTCTGCTGCTGCTACTGCTGCTGCTGCTGCTACTGCTGCTGCTGCTGCTGCTACTGCTACTGCTGCTTATTGCTGCTGCTGCTGAATGTTACTTCCACTTCCTTCAACCAGGATTGAACTTAGCACTGCCAGATAACTTGCAACTTTCGAACCAACAGCCATATGTCACTAGCCAAGATGGCAGCCAAGATGAGGAAGTCAGTCCGAACACTGAAATCCATAATGTATGTATTAGTTTTATAAATTCATGTGGTCATAATACAAGTATTTAAAAAAGAGCTCCCATGTAGAATAATAACTATTCAATCATGAAATGCAAAGTATTAATTGTACTGAATCGTTCTGGAAAAGGCGTCACTCGATTTTAATACCCAGGTTAACACTATGATAGAGATTTCTTAATATTTAAACAGCCAGATAAATAGATATTTAAAAAATAATAAGCTTTTGTGAAGTTACACGGACATAGCACAGTTCATGAAAGGAATCTTGAATAATAATATTTCATTACAAAATTCAATTAAGACCCATTATATAAAAAAGTAACAGCCAACGAAACTATTAGCGATTACTTATCAGTTAATAAACGTTCTGAGTTACTAAGAAGTACTATTTGTACTGAGTCGTCCTGGAACAGGTGGCACTCAACTTTAACAAAATAATAGGCATTTCCTATGATTTTATCCAGAAAAAGTTTCCACATCATCTTATCATAATTATTAATTTATGGCTTTGTTTTATGGGACATCAAAGCGTTTATTATTAGTTAATACCGAATCCATTCATTTTAGTATTTATTCATAGGGGTTTGCTGTAACTAATTATTCATGATGTAAATATATGCATATATCTGTATATGCAGTTTCATATCAAAGCAGGCCTGATTTTATTTAGCTATAGATGAGACCCTGCCAGGTACTAGCACTCTGGATCAGTGTCACAACCCATATTCGTGACTATAAAGATATTTAAATTTTGAGCCCTTTTTGTAACTCCACCATTCTAGCTAACGATGTTTTGTTGGCTAGAGGAGTTGTCTGTCGGACGAGATCTGATAAGCAAAAACGCATGAAACACAATACACGATGAAGGAAACACAAACAAAGCTACATATATAAAACTGAAGAAAGTTTTATTTCAGAAATTTGGTCCTCGAAGGATAGGAGAGCGACGTATTATTGTTTAAACAAAATGGGATGCGATGTGTGTGTCAACATGAAATAAAAAAGTGTGTTGGCCAATGAATGAATATGTATGGAAAGAGAGGTGTTTTTATTTAGGTCGGGGATATATCGATAACCCACTTGTCTTTATTAAATACCCCGTTTGTAGAGAGAAAAGGATGATTTCGTCTTCAAATCTGGTTAGCAAGCGAGTTCGAGTTTTTCATAAGAGAGTTTTCTCGACCGAGCGAACGCTTCAAAATATTTTCTCTAACTGACTTCTTAAGAGTCCTTAAAATTCCCGCATGTGGTTTTTGGCCTATATCTGCTGCCGAAGGTATGAAAAGTGAAAGAAGGGGGGCAAGCGTGCCATGGTCACTGTTGTTCACGTATGCCTTCTTCCTCTCTTAGCAGTTGTGTCGTTGGCAAGGTTCGTTTGCTTACGTCTTCCCTCTTTCCTAGCAGACTCACTCTGGCACCCTTTCCATTTTCTCCACGTATTCCGCAAAGGAATCATATGACTCAATTGTAACAATCAAAATCGGTAAAAACGTATTGTAGTATCCATATTTTGGGAGGCTATTGGGAGGCTCTGCGCAGGCGTCAGATTCATTCATAAAAAAGTCGTAGTGAGTGATTCAAACATGCGCATACGCAGAGGAAACAGAATGAGAACAAACACGCTAAAACAAAAAGTGGGCATTTTTAACAATTAAGTTACTATCGCTGAAAATAAACACGCTAAAAGTGAAGAAAACGAAAGGAGTTAAGAATTAAAAAAAACTGAAAATGAAAACAAACACGAAAGAAACACGTGTTTTTTTATCTAAAACAAAAAATGAAACACGTTTTTTTTCCTACAAACTGAATTGTGTGCGCATGCGCATGTTTGAATCACTCACTACGACTTTTTTATGAATGAATCTGACGCATGCGCAGAGCCTCCAAAAATATGGATACTACAATACGTTTTTACCTCAAAATCAACCTGAGAGTAATGGTAATAAAGGAGCGACCACATTCCTAAAGTAAAACCTCGGCACCAGAATTAATTCATCTTCACAATTAAAAAAAGAATTTTAAGCAAAATTTTTTTTCATTTTCTCTAAAGCAGAAATGTTATCATTTTTTATACTAGATAGTCACTGACAACAAATTGGTTTATATTATGCCACATCTCATTAAGTTATTCAAGAAGTAAATGAAAGGAAATATTAAGAAATGTAGTGGCTTTACTTGTATCGCATAAGCATTTAGTTCTTTAAACATTAAATCAATTTAAAACCATACCTTGACTGAGGTTGCCGAACTGTCAGTATGTGTTTCTAATCTGCCCGTTTCTCTTTGCACTGAAGCCTTCTTGTTACTCGTTTTTCTGGACACCTGGTTGTTAGGATGTAGCCAAAACAAAAGGCCGCCGGGGTACTTTCTTACAATAATTATGCAATTAATAACACAAACCTCTTTATTCGAATCGCACAACGATAATTAAGTTACAGCTAACAAATTAATTCCAACTGTGTTCTAGAGTTGTGATCTGAACATAGACATAAGAAAGAGAGACAATTATGGTAAGCACATTTCTGACTATATTACAGTTTTCCTTAGACCATATGTCATGTCTTTTATACTTTATCCCCGCTCCCAAACTCGCAAGAGGCTTCACTCATAACTCCCTCTGTCTTCATCTGATGTCATATTCGCTTACCTTATCAGAGACTTCTGCTCTCACAATACTGGATTCCTACAGTCAGGGTCACACCCGTGATCCTTTCTGATCTTTCGACAATAGCATATCCTGCTTAATCACTAATATGTACTAGCAAATATATCCACTAGTCAACCTAACCACTCTAATACTTAATAACTGGATCCACTCTAGTTGACTGTTTCATTTCCACGATATTTATATCTTCTTCCTCCTAGCTGGAATTGGCCTATGGATGGATTTATTACTACAAGCGACAAAATATTTAAAATATGAATACATTAATTCAACAATTAGCAGTTGTTGTCATAAATTTCTAGGAGCTTTAATTACTATTTCCTTATCCAGGTGGCCATGAAGAAGATCGTCCTTCACAATTTCGTAAATACTTCATGTCCCTCGCAAACTGTTTTTATTTTGCTATGTGAAAAATAATCTCTCTCTACCAGCTGATCATGTTCTGAAAAATAATCTCTATCATGTTCGACTAATCACTGCTCGATATCTATTCAAACTTTTAAAATCCAAATTTCATAATTCATATAAATACTAAGAATATAGATAATATTTTATTTATTTTTTTACTTTACTTCACCCCAAACGAGGCACACTAGCTCTGAGACGTAAGCGGATAGTGTGAATTAGGGGCCGGATTTATACGGGTGTCCTAAGTAGGGAGGTGTGCAGTGAGATGCTCATTTACATCACATTTAAATTTCTGCATTTTTGTACAGTCGGGGAAACAAGGAGCATGGAGGGAATTCCAAAGGCTATCAGTTTGAGGAAAGAAGTTATTAAAGTAGAAAGCCTTCCAACATGTGGGGACTTCTACAGTAAAGGGGTGCAATTTTGCTGCTTGTCAGATTGGTTGGAGGTATTTACGTTGAGGGGGCACATTTATATATCAGAGGGCAGGAGATAATTCTTTCAGTAACGAGTATAACTATAAAATTACCAGAAAAACTGTGACCCATTGGGTAACCCATTGGGTCTTGTTTGAATCAGGAAAAAGTGAGTTTGCAAAGCCAGTTAAATTTTTTTTTAAATCCAAAAGTAGTATATTTGTATTTGTTGTAACCTCCATCTTTCTTCGTTTTTTTCTTTCTCTCTTCTTTTTTTTTCTCCAGCTATGGTTAAATAGCATTACTATTATTATACTGTTATTTATAATGGACTATCCAATCTTCTGTTTTATAGTAAGTTTTATTACTTTTAACTTTTAATAAACAGAGAGAGAGAGAGAGAGAGTAAGAGAGAGTGGATAGACACTGTATAAAATAAGAGTGGGGGTAAATATCAGACAGTGAGAGAGGGTGAAAGTGTTAGGCAGAACTTTAGTAAACATAACTCAATCCCAATACCAAGGAATATTTTAACATATTTTCTGTTTGATTAAAATATATAGGAAAAAAGCCTTCGGGAGACAAACGTTGGTTTACTCAGCTTTAGTATAATAATAGATAATTCTTCAACGATTCTAAACATCTGTCACAAGAAATCATTAGCTTTATAGTTACAATGCCCCAAAACAGATGGAGTTTGGTAATCAACATTGTTGCACCACGCAACAAGAGATGGATACTTTTAGAAATACATTTCTTGCGATTGATTAACTTGCACTAAAATAAATGGCCAGCCACCCAGACTCCGAGATGGACATTGTAACTCAGCACTGGAATAGATTGATACACTACTTTACATGATGAACCATCTTGCACTCTGTGAATTGGTAAAGCACTCGACTTCCAATCAACCCTGCAATCATTAGCTGTAAGTAATGAAACTATTTCTAACTTTTTCAAGACTATTTACCATTCCTTTGACTGGGTAACAGGGTGCAAATATTTTCTTTAAAAAATCATAATGGCAAAAATGATTTGTGTATATGAAGATTTACTCTGAAGTAATATATGATGGTCATTTATATGTAAGGAAAATTATTTGGAATAAAAAATTTTTTTTTAGAATTGTTTTCCAAATTGTTGAGAATTAGTTTCATCATTATCATCATCATCAACATCTGTTTGACGTCTGTTTTACATGCTGGCATGTGTTGGACGGCTTTAAGAAATTGCCTTCCCAAATAACCTATCTCTCGCCAGATTATTATTTATCCCTTTTTATGTCAAGTCGATCTTTATCACTTCCTCCCATGTTTTCCTTGGCCTACCCCTGCTTTCAACTGTTTTACATTTACTAATCCAAAAACTCTCATCCATTCTGTCAACGTGGCCATACTATCAAAGTCTCTTGTTCTGCGCAAATCTCCTTATAATATCTAGATTTAATATTCCTCTGAAGTCATCAGATCTAAGCCTGGTTTTAAGATTCACATTACACTTTTATTGTATCATTCTCATATCATTTCTCTCCATGCAATGCATGTCCTCAACCCTCACTGGCCAGGTTTCACTACTATACATCATCACACTGCGTACATATGCCTACTAGACTCTTCCCTTTACTTACAAACTAACCTATATCTGCCCAGGTCTTTATTTATCCCTCCTTCTATCAAGTCGATTTTTATCACTTCCTCTCATGTTTTCCATGGCCTTCCATTGGCAATAGACTAATCTGAAATACTGAACTCCATTGTCTCCTGTGAGAGACAGATGCCAACAAAAAGATAAAAATATCCCAAATTTTTCTACTAGACGCATAGCTAAGTGGATAAAGTTTTTGGTTAAAAAATATTCGATGTGAATCAAGGGAGGTGCGAGAGCGCTCTATCCCTTAATAGACTACACGAATGGCCTATGCTGGAAATCTCATTTCTTTGATCAATCATAACTCAAAAACCAATACATCAAATTAGTTAAAACTTTGCACAACATTTTTCTTTGATAGGTTCTATAAGTGTGTAGAATTTCAGAATCATTAGTCAAGGCAATCCAGAGATCCAGAAAGTTCAATCATGAAATCATGTTATCTGTGTGTACGTACGTATGTGCCACCCTGTATCTCATCAACTATTTGATGGATTCAGCTGATTTTTGGCAGAGATAGAGGTTCTAGGGTCTAGTTGATGGCATTTTAATTTCAGTTTACCATATACCTTAGTTTTCCAGAAAATTCAAATAAACCTTATGAGAAGGCATTGTATTGAGGCATAACCTTTACAAAATAGTGACATTCCATGAAAAATGCCAGTATACTGAAATAATATGCTCTTAATAGGGTTAAGATGAAAATTCATATACACTAAATGTACAAAAGCAAGGAAATTCCCAAATTTTTACACTTTTATTGTCATTAAGGGTATGACTACATATCAACCAAACCATTTCATTATCACATCACTACAGTATAAATCTCCATGCATGAGTGGATGAAGTGTGTGAGGTGTGCTGAAGAAAAATTCGTACCAGTAAAATACATAGTCCTGTTGTGCTCGCATACCCTTAATGACAATAAAAGTGTAAAAATTTGGGAATTTCCTTGCTTTTGTACATTTAGTGTATATGAATTTTCATCTTAACCCTATTAAGGGCATATGATTTCAGTATACTGGCATTTTTCATGGAATTGTAACAGAGTTCAATTCCTGATGAAGAAACTTAAAAATTTATCTAAAACTAAAAAAATACATAAATAGGTCGACCATAGTCGAGGGAAACCCCAAATCTTCCTTTTTCATTGACTACTACACTGAGATGTCAGGAATGGTGCCACTCGTTTCCATGGATTGCTTCACTTACCCTTGATACCCACCTTATAATGCTGAATGTTTAGCAAGAAGGCATCAAGTAGTATTTTTTGAGTCTTTGTTATGAGTCGACCGAGGATTGAACCCCCAGTATCCCAACCCATTCGCGAACACTCTAACCAGTATACCAAATAGGAAAGGCCTATCCATAAAAGCATGGAACACAGAATGAGAGCAATCTACCCCAGTGAATTGAATAAAGGATTCAGTGGGAAATCTCCAGAACTTTACCGACTATGCCAAAAGGCTGAAGATAGTCAGAGAATAAAAACATTTTTAAAAAGGGCAAAAATCAAAATGAGGAAAACAGTGCAAAACATAATTAATGTAAATTTCAACTGCTTATATTCATTTTTAAAAACAAAATGTAAATAAGAAACTGTTATTTTTTTTATTAAGTATTCATTTATGACAGTGAACTTATGTTGATCAGCCTGGTCAGATGAAAGACCAAATATATTGGCTGTTACAGGAATTAAACTGAAATAATTGACGAATGGAATATCAATCCAAAAAATGTGCAAATAAGAATGTTTTGAAGACTACATTCTGTTTTATTAATTGTCCAAGGGCTTGCTTGCCTTGAAAATTAGCATTTAAATTCATCGTTTTGAATGAAAACTTCTGATACAAGTAGAAGACATAGTACAACTAAGCGACTTGGTGTTAAATGCCTAGAAATAAATATTGTAGGATTGTAATATTCATAAAAATCTAGCAGTGGCCTGGTTTCTTCTTTTGTGTGCGGATGCATACCCATCCACATTTTTGGGGGAGAGGGTGTTCTTATCAATATCCATCCTATTGTCTGTGCTGACCAATATATTCATTTGGTACACCAGAAATGCAATAGAGTTACAAGTAGGCTGAGAGATAATAACCCATTTGTGTGCAAGAAGTGTAAAACAATGGATAAGAACTCAGATGTGGAGAAAGTATATTTGAATGGCGAAGTTCAGAAGTTTTGTTATTTTGGTGATACCACAGGATCACAGGGAAGTCGCTGGTGCTGGTGTGATAGCAACGGTTAGGAGTGGATGCAGCATGTTGAATGGAACTTCTGCTATGACTAATCAGCAGAGCGTTACCACTGTCAGCCAAGGGAAGATTCTAGTAGGCATATGTATGCAGTGTGATGATGTATAGTAGTGAAACCTGGCCAGTGAGGGTTGAGGACATGCATTGCATGGAGAGAAATGATATGAGAATGATACAATAAAACTTTAATGTGAATCTTAAAACCAGACTTAGATCTGATGACTTCAGAGGAATATTAAATCTACACAGCCTAAGGAGATTTGCGCAGAACAAGAGACTTTGATAGTATGGCCACATTGAAAGAATGGATGAGAGTTTTTGGATTAGTAGATGTAGAACAGTTGAAAGCAGGGGTAGGCCGAGGAAAACATGGGAGGAAGTGATAAAGATCGACTTGACAAAAAGAGGGATAAATACCTGGTCAGAGATAGGTTATTTTGGAAGTTAATTTCTTAAAGCCGTCCAACACATGCCAGCATGTAAAACGAACGTTAAACCGGATATGATGATGATGCTGCTGCTGCTGCTGCTGCTGCTGCTGCTGATGATGATGATGATGATGATGATGATGATGATGATGATGATGATGATGATGATGATTGGAGACTAACTCTTCTAATTTGCAATATATCCGATGAATAATTGTTAAATAATTGTTGTCAATATTGAATCATAGCACCGAGAAAAATCCTGTTGCCCAAAATATAAATGTTAAATGGAATTCCTTCATGGCGTAAACATTGAAATGCAGTTGAGTTCATAGTTTCTTCAGAAGAGTCCATTTTCTATGTTTGAGTATTTCACAGTTTCACCTGCTTGTGCAGTTTCACTTTCTGTGTATGCATGCCATTTTAGCCTGTTTGGGTGTTGTTGCTTTGTCTGTGTGCGTGTATGCATCACTTTCATGCGTCTAGATGTTTCTCTGCCTGTAATGATCAGCATTGACATTTACAAAACACAGTTGATTTTATGAATGTGATGAATTTATTGAATTATTGAATTACAAGCAAACATTACATAGTAATTGCTCCTTCTTTATAGAATAAGGCTGTCCCTACAAGAATACACTGTCCGGTTGTGAGCACGCAGATGGTCAAGCAGCTCTGTCTTATTTTAACAAGTCTTGCTGCAGATATGACATACGAGGTCACTGTTTGCCGCTTGTGCATAGCTATATTTTATCCCTGTTTGACACTTGCTTAGTTGGCTCCTGCCATCTCTTGTGACTCATAAGACCAGCCCTTGACAGACAGGCTCTACCACATAAACCACACACATGGTTGGGGTGAAATGTGTGTGGAAAGTTCGACACTGACTTCTTCCGCAAAGTACGTTTCAAAATGGAGTACTCTATTCACTTTGCCTCAAATCTACTGCAGCCATCGTAGATACACTTGTACCAGACTGATCACTCCAGAACCATCCTCTCAGTTCTCCACGTTCATATCAAGGGTTTCCAGGTTGTACATTTTCTCTCTCTCTCTCTCTTTCTCTCTCTCTCTCTCTCTCTCTCTCTCTCTCTCTCTTTATCCTATATATATATATATATATATATATATATATAAACTTAAATACTGAGATTGGTACAAAGCTAATAATATATTTCATTTGTTTGTGGTCTGACAAGAAAACAGTAATCGAGGGAGATTAGTTACCTAAACACTAGCATCATAACTGGTATCGTTTTTTACTGAACTATGCAAAATGGAGGCAGACACTCATATTTATGCTCCAACCCTCTAGTCCGATTTTCTTTTCTACTCTGACTAACTAACTTATATTATTATATAGAATGTTTCTTTGTCCACATGTTTTTAAAAACCACCACACAAAAAATAGATAAAAAAATAACATGTCTGTTCTGACCTCAAGGATTTTTCTTAATATTTCAGCAGTTTTCACTTTCTTTCTTGGCCAAAGTGTAGTATCTGTTCTAATGGATACTGCACCCCTGTCCTGTGCAGTTCTAGGAGGTATATCCTCCCAGGCTTTGTCTTCTCACCCTTTGAGAAGGGGTTAGTTTATTGCTAATCGCCTGAGGCGCCCCTACCGGGGAATGTCGACGAGGCTGCCTAGGCAATTTTTAATGACCAGAGTGCTCAAATTCTCGAGCGCTGGTTTTTCAAATCCCATTTTCCCGACCTTGTGTCACATCTTGTGGGAGGAAGATAAATAACTTCAGTAGTTTTCATCAGTGTTGTGTTTTGAATGGTGTCTATCTTCCTTTTGATTCCAATTCTCCTACTCTTTATTCAAGGTTTTTCGGAACTGTTTCTTGTGCTCCTACAATTAGTGGTATTACTTTAGTTTTCTTCTATGTTTCACATTCCTTTCAGTTCCCTGGCAAGCTCCATGTATTTGCTTAGATTTTTTGCCTTCTCGATCTTCACACCCTGTATTCTGCTGGGATGGCGAAATATACTATTTGACAGTTTTTCTTCTTTTATCACATCTGGTTTTTTTGCTTGGACGAGTTTTCTATTTCTATTTCCATGTCCAAGAAAATGTTATTCTTTTAATTTTCCAATACTATCTGTGGGTTGTTCCTGTACCATTTGTCTGTGTGTTCAAAATACAGTCGTTTGCACAATTCCCAGTGGACTATTTTTCCAACACAGTCATGTCTGCTTTTATACTCCTTTTAAGCTAGTTTGCTTCATTCACTTATAATGTGGTTCACTATCTCATTTCTTTGCCTACAGTGTATACATTTACTCTTTTTCCGAGTTTTGTATATCCTGGCTTTAATGTAGTTCGTTCTTATTGCGTTGTTTTGTGTGGCTGTCAGTAGCAGTGTCATTTCTCTGTTCAAGTGTCCTTTCCAGAGCAATGTTCATAGGTTTCCATGCACTATTTCTTTGGTCAATCTCATAAATCGCCGCTATAACTGCTTCTCTTCCCATTTTTCTTTTCTTATCTTTTCCTTTCGTGTTACCCGGCACTCTGTGTTAGTAATCTGGATGATGCTTTTAGATGTGGTTATTAGCAAACACTATTAATAAATATTTTAAGGTATTAAGAATTCAACGCATAGTAACTTTTACCAAAAAAACTGTATTCAGCATCAAATAAACCGAAAATGGATTTGACTTACTTTGATTCATGTGTATACTTCAGAGAGCTTCGCCATATGCTAGATAACAAAATTCCACGATTTATCATGTTCTTGGACCAGTCTTTCAGTTGTTAAGAGCAGTATACCAATCTAAACCCTTATTTTTTTCTTACTTTAATCATCTCAAACAAGGCATATTGCCACTTATGTATATGTGGCTACTATGATAGGGGCCAGATTTATAGGGAGGCAACCTAGGTGGGGAGATAGGTAGCAAGAATTTTTGTTTACATTGCATTTAAATTTTTGCATATTTGTATGGACGGGGAAACAGTGAGCGGTAAAAGAATTTCAAAGACAAGCTGTCTGAGGAAAGAAGCTATATGTGTAAAAAATCTTACGGCATCTAGGGAACTCTAAAATGAAGGGGTGGAATTTTGCTGCTAGTTGGGTAGATCGGGTGATTTGCGTTGAGAGAATTTGGAAATACTTGTAAAACAAGCATAGTTTTGCAACACTGCAGTGTTCGATCTCTTGCTCTTTTTATTTCAATCGAATCTGTTGTGATTAATTTACACATGAATGCTGTTTAGAAAGGCACTCAGCTATGCATGAAATAGCAACTTGTATTCATTTAATTGTATACAGTCAATTGTTTACGATAAGCACTGTGCTTCACCATTAAATAACCAAAACGATTGATTCGTTATAAAACATACAGACAAAACATTTGCTCAACTAAATGTCTGTAGTTAATCCTGATTATTAAAGTTTTTTGTGTTAATCAGTCACCACTTATGAAGGCCCAAAGGCCACTCGAAGATAAGGGTTAATGAGTTTGTCAAGTGGACGATGAGACAACAGCTATGGGAATTTGGAGACAATGGGTGAAATGATGCAGGATTTTATTATTTAAGAGGATGACACAACAAGAATGTAACATTGGGCTTGACAACTACCATGTTGTAGTCAGATTGGAAGCAGCCCTGTAGTATTGTGCTCCACAGGCGGGAAGTTCTTGGAAAGAAACTTCGTTCATGGAGGTTCCTGTTTAGTTTTAGGTACACAGAGAAAGAAAGCAAAATTATTTACAATGGTTGTAGCTAGACTAGACTAGCAAAAAACCTATATCTATTATTATACTTAAGATGAATTTATCAACGTTTGTTTCCATAAGGCTTTTTTCCTATATACTTTAATCACAGAAAATACATGCTGAACGATTCCTTAGTTCTGAGATTAAGTTAGGTTTGAAAAAAATATCAGTTTAAATTCTTCTAATAAGCTGTAAATTGTAATTAACTGAACAAATCACTCAGCTCTCTCTCTTAGCTTACTATGTATTTCTCGCCTTTCTTGCGCCTGTTGGATAATGGCCCTGTGAGGACGGACGCATCTTGAGGTGGACGTATCTGTTGGAGATCGTTTGGTATGGCTTGCGCGATTTAGTGCGGGTAGACCCGTACAGTCGAGTGCAGAATAGGGCTGTTCTCAAGGTGAGAGCTCACAGACGCTTACAGGGTCACCACGTTGACGAGACCTCAGATCAAGGATCAATGTGTACCTGCGATAGGGACTCTGTGACGTCACGGGCTTTTGTGTGGGAAGCGTTTTTTTGCCAGTCTGGGTTTTGGAGGCGAGCCGAACATAACGTGTTTCACTATGTAGCCTTCAACATGATTAGAGGATTTAAATTCCCTAAGAGAATACAGGCAGAGATTTCTTCCTTCCCCCCTCCTCGAATGGCTAAGGATTTAATTAGGAAGTAACTACGATAGAGCAGTGGTTTGGTCTCTCCCTCGATGTTGGTGAATATCTCCAAGCCGATGGAAATCTAACGCCTGAAATAAAACAGAATTCAAAGTTTGAGGGATTGTTTGTCTCCTGAATCCGTCATGACGCTTTTTTTGTAGCGGCGATGTGCACGGTAGAAAGAAAGAAGAAATAATTCAACCACTAGACGACACACCCCTCCACGCGACGAGGAAGAAGTAAAGGTACGAGAATTTAAAGGTATGCAACATATTCCTTTTTGGTGTAAAAATGACAAGTTGTAAAGCGAGAACTGCCACGGCCCGTTCCGGGACGGGTATACAAAAGGAGAACTGCCACGGCCCATTCCCGGGATACTATGTCAGAACGTTGTGCTGATTCAACTACTGTCTAATGTTACTTAATGTCTGTGTGAGCATTTAGAGAAAGAGTAACTCTCTCTTTTCAGTTAATTTACATAGTGTGTTTGTACATATCGTAAACACTGACGTAAATTATATAGAAGAACTAATAGGACTCTTTGCTTCTATATTATCCATATAGAACTAAAGAGATTTAGTATCTTTAGTTAAGCAAGAAGAAGTGTTTCATAGATATATCACTGATAGCAGAGCCTACTCGTCATTCGCACGTTTTATGAACAGAGTTGAGAATTCATCTGATGCAGGAATTTTTCCCGAAATATTATGTTATGCAGACTCCATCATAAAGTGACACTGAAGGCAAGTAAGATTTGTAATGAAAAAATCTTAATAATAATAAAAAAGAGATAAACAGAAAAATTCATTTTCACTTTTGTTTTGCTTTCAGTCCCGCTTATATCCGATACATCCAATCGTCTTCTATGCATTATCGATAGATATATCATAGTTTATGATTTTTTAAATGAAATCAGAGTGTAACGAGTAATGCTAATGGTTGTAACACAACAGGTCGGCTAGTTTATTTTTTAAGTTCGCATTAAATATGTTATTACAATGTTAAGTTTTGTAAGTTTCAAAAAACAAAATAGCAAACTTGATTTTCCCTGGACAATAAGAGAGAAACAATAAAAAATGTAGCAGAAATTTGATAGAAAAATAAATGAATAACAATCGAATGCGGATAGGAATAGTCTTTGAAAATATTTGATGTTTTCTCTGATAATTTAATTTTTATTATTTTTTTATGTGCAATGTTGTTTTTATTGCATTTTAAGGGGTTTTATTGTTTTTGTTTCATAAAGTTATTTATTAGGGCAAAAATACAAAGCAATAAAAATGGAAGCGAAAAAATTTCACATTGTTATCAATTATTTGTGAATCAAAAGCAAAAAATTAGATTTTTTTAATCTTATGATTTGTATGAAGCGATGGGAACAATAAAAAAATATTTCTATGGTTTTTGTTTGTATTAATTCACAAAAAAGGCAGAAACATGAATTTTCTAGTAGTGTTAAAGCCAAAATTGTTTTCTTATAATCTTGCAGCGCAAATTGTGTTCTTCTAATGTCTTTTTACTTCTATATTATACATGAGTAAAAAGACTTATTTTTGTTATGCAAATTATGCATGAGTATAATATAGAAGTAAAAAGACTTATTTTTGTTATGCAAATTATACATGAGTATAATATAGAAGTAAAAAGACTTATTTTTGTTATGCAAATCATACATGAGTATAATATAGAAGTAAAAAGACTTATTTTTGTTATGCAAATTATACATGAGTATAATATAGAAGTAAAAATACTTATTTTTGTTATGCAAATTATACATGAGTATAATATAGAAGTAAAAAGACTTATTTTTGTTATGCAAATTATGCATGAGTATAATATAGAAGTAAAAAGACTTATTTTTGTTATGCAAATCATACATGAGTATAATATAGAAGTAAAAAGACTTATTTTTGTTATGCAAATTATACATGAGTATAATATAGAAGTAAAAATACTTATTTTTGTTATGCAAATTATACATGAGTATAATATAGAAGTAAAAAGACTTATTTTTGTTATGCAAATTATGCATGAGTATAAGATAGAAGTAAAAAGACTTATTTTTGTTATGCAAATTATACATGAGTATAAGATAGAAGTAAAAAGACTTATTTTTGTTATGCAAATTATACATGAGTATAATATAAAAGTAAAAAGACTTATTTTTGTTATGCAAATTATACATGAGTATAATATAGAAGTAAAAAGACTTATTTTTGTTATGCAAATTATACATGAGTATAAGATAGAAGTAAAAAGACTTATTTTTGTTATGCAAATTATACATGAGTATAAGATAGAAGTAAAAAGACTTATTTTTGTTATGCAAATTATACATGAGTATAATATAGAAGTAAAAAGACTTATTTTTGTTATGCAAATTATACATGAGTATAATATAAAAGTAAAAAGACTTATTTTTGTTATGCAAATTATACATGAGTATAATATAAAAGTAAAAAGACTTATTTTTGTTATGCAAATTATACATGAGTATAATATAGAAGTAAAAAGACTTATTTTTGTTATGCAAATTATACATGAGTATAATATAGAAGTAAAAAGACTTATTTTTGTTATGCAAATTATACATGAGTATAATATAGAAGTAAAAAGACTTATTTTGTCATGCAAATTATGTTCTTGTAATGTTACTGCAACACATCTTTCTTCTAATCTTACTGTTATACCACTATTGACAAAACAATTCGTTTCACCGTAGAGACCGATGCTTCATACAACACCATTGCAGCCTCATTGAACCAATCTGGTAGACCAGTAGCTTTTGTTTCGAGGAGATTGAGTATCAGCGAACAAAGCACTCTTCTATAGAAAAGCAAGCCCAAGTTATCGTCGAAGCAATGCGAAAATGGAAGCCCTACATAACAGGCCGTCTCTTTACATTGTTTATTGATCAGAGATCAGTGGCTTTCATGTTTGATTCGAAACAGGCTGAAAAAATAGAAAATGAATAAATCGTTGCAATAAAAGATATGAAGCATAAAAAGGTACTTAGGTTTGATTCAACACAAAAGTGAAGTTAGTAAAGAAAAGCAGGATCATTTATAATCTGGGTTAGTCCATTATTACATTTAGATAAGGGGGAGACAGATTGTTCACAAAATATATTTCTAATACAATTTTACTTGTGAAAACTATATTCAATCTTTGTATTGGGGTTTGTTTTAAATTTGATTCCACACAAACAGACGTACAGAGACACCACAAATATAGTGTAGATTGCTAGAATTTCAAAATGAAGACTGTTTTTTCAAATGAAAGAATGGAACTTAGGATTGTTATATTTGTCTTGGGGGTTGGGGATGCATCACCTCATAGGTACACTGTCCTCCGGAAAATATATGTATATATTTGAAGAAAAAACAAAAGTATTATACTTATTTGTTTTGAAACAGACTACTAACAGATAACATAGAATATACATATATATTTATATATATATATATATATATATATATATATATATATATATATATATGTTGTCTAAAGAACGTTGGAGTCATCATTTATAAAGGAAGAAAAAAAAAGAAGACGTACACTTACTAAATTTAGCATATCGCAGACTTAGAATATATATATATATATATATATATATATATATATATATATATTATATATATATATATATACAGTCCAGTTGAGATGTGTTGACATCAAACCTTTTGTTGATCCATGTAGACTGTTTCTAATGTTGATATAATTTTATTTATAAAAACTCTACTTTGTATTGAGCACTTTTGAAAAAATATTGGGTTTAAGTTCGTGTAATCAATATATTTCAACTTAATGAATATATATATATATATATATATATATATATGTGTGTGTGTGTGTGTGTGTGTGTATCACCATCATCATCATCATCATCATCATCATCATCATCATCAGGGTTTTTGATCACTCTCTGTGTAGGAAGCCTTCCCTGGTTTCAGACACCTTATTTGTGACTGTAACTCAATCGTTACCGCCGAACAGTCACGGAAATTAGGCGCTTCATCTGGAGTAGTACCATTTTTTTAAAATACTTTTTTTACAGTAAATTTTAGTTTTGTTTTCTACTCCTTGTTTTTCATACAAATTAAATTTGGATCAAATTGCGAATTTTCTCCTATATGTTTATAAAGCCATATTCTTATAGTCCCCATGCATACGTGGGTTTAATGAACACCTACGATGTAATAAACTTCAGTTAAGTTTCATATTACGAACCAATAGTATTTAGTAAATTCAACAAACGTTATTTAACGAAGTATTGGAATATTATAGACGACCCATTTGATCTCGAGAGATGAAAAATGCTTCAAGACAAATTGAATAAGATTACTCAACTTCATATAAATATATACAGAATTGCTAAATAATGATGCATTTAGCGGTTAATGTCAAGTGCAATATACGGAGAATTCCTGAACAACTTATGAAAGAAATTTCATCTTAGATTCAATTTATCCACGAATCGTTCTTATGGGATTTACTTGCTTTATAAAAAGTCCTTGTTTTGGAAGCTGTCATCTCTTTTAATCTGTTTGCTTCATAAATATTGATTCAGGACATCTGATCAGAACATAGCAGAAGACGTCCCTGTCTCTATATTTGGGGCCTATTTCTTAAAAAGTTGTCAAAAGTGGATGATGCTAATTACAATGTTTCGTGGGTGCTTCAAAGTGCTCAGACGAGGAAATGATGTCAATATAATTAAAGGAAGATAACTCTTATTTTCTATACTCTTTTAAAACTCTATGTGAATAGGAATCCTTACTTGAGGTAGCTTCCACTGAGTTCCGGGTGGCAATGATTTTAAATTGCACTGAAAATCCTATATTTTTCACGAGCAGAAGAAAAGTTATTCTTTCTTGTAAAGGTAAGAAAGAGGGGTCATGAGTTAATAACCATCTTAACGCCAGGTGCATGCAGGGTGATTTTTGAGGTGAGGAAAAATATAGTATTTATTTATTTGCCTCCCCACAAGGCGCATAGTTAAACACAACATCGTTTTTTTGCATGGAAAATACAGCTCCCCATGAAATAAGGCTTAGATCTGATGACTTCAGAGGAAAATTAAATCTGAACAGTAGAGGGATATGTGTGCTGAACAAGAAACTTAAGGAATGACCACATTGAAAGCATGGATGAGAGTTCTTGGGTTAGTAGATGTAGTACAGTTGCGGTAGCATGGTCAGTTTGCAGGGGATGGCCAAGGAAAACGTGGAAGAAAGTGATAAGGACTGACTTGAAAAGAGGTGTAAATAAAAACCTGGCTGGAGATAGGTTAGTTTGGAAGTCAATTTCTAAAAGCCGTCCAACACATGCCATCATGTAAAACGGACATTAAACCGATGATGATGATGATGATGATGATGATGATGATGATGATGATGATGATGATGAAGAAAGTTATTACTCAGTACACAAACACATTACATTAAACCGAATATGATGAAGCTGCTGCTGCTGACGATGATGATAGATCGGGATAAAAATAAAAATTGCCTCGGTCGAGAAGGATTTCTCTTTATATGCCAACGAAAGGACAGATGCTACACTTCGCGCCGAGCTTGTTATACACTTTAGCTAATCACATTTGTGTTTATTTCCTATCCAATCAGATAGCGTGAACAAAAACAAAAACAATAAAGAAAATCGGCAAATCAGATTCCTTCTCCGCCTTTGATCATGCAACACAGCAGTCCAATTCCCCAGATCACCCTAACCATGCTGAGTATCGCCAATGTACACGTAAGGTTTCGCCGTAATATGTATTAATAAGCCGTCTGTTTTGAGTGAAATATATCTCAGGGTGTGCATACATAATAACAGATGTATTAATACCAAAATAGCACAATAATTTCCAATGTTTAAGACTACAATTTTTTTTAGCATATACTGAAATATCTTTGAGAAATGTGGCATAGTTTTGGTTACAGACGGACCGACAATAATTCTGTTTCAGAATATTTGAGATGAGGATTGATAATTTGTATTTGTATTATTCAGACTTTTGTTCTCATCTTGGATGTTATTCTCATAACGTTTCGGTCGATGTAAGCTACGATCTTTTTGAGTTGCGTCCTGTCGAACTGTGGAATCTTTCTGTTAAGCTCGGGAATCGGCATAGAATTTCGAATGTAACCCTTTAGTTAATCCATGTGGCGCAACGGATAAAAGTGCAAAGTAACAATTGGTTCTAAGTGAAAGTTATCTGGAGGTTGAAGGTTCGATCCTTAGTGTGAGCAATACTAAGAATACAATTATGAATTACTTAAGACTTGTACCCGGTTATGGCTGATAGAATGAGAGCTAGTTACCCCTGTGGATTAAATAAAGAGTCTCGTTCGAAATTCCGTACAGATTGCTGAATTCGACATAAAGATTCCTGAGTTCTACAAGACGCAGCTGAAGAAGGCCAGAGGTTACATCGGCGGAAACGTTGTGGGAATAACATCCAAGTTGAGAACAATAGTCTGAATAATCCAAATAATACAAACGAATATAATTGGTAAGTAAAGTTTTCAAAAAAAAAATTAACTATTTATTAGATTTAGATTTAAAAAAAGTATACTTAGATATTTTGGGAAACAAATTGACTAATCAGGTTAAAATTGGATGAGTGGTTAACATGTTAAAAATAAGCTTCTTTTTTTTTTAACTAAGGGATCAAGGTTAAAAGCGACTCAAGGATAAACGTTAGTAAGATGTGATGATTGTCAGTTGGGATGAAGAATATTATGAAAGGATTAAGAAATATTGCTGGGATGGATAAAGCTTGAATACTTGCAGGAATGGTTCATAACAGGAATCTGTTGACATTTGATTTGAAGACGACTATGTTGTAATCTGCAGGGAAAACCTTGTGAAGAAGTCATGTTTGTAGAAGTTCCATCTGATGCTAGGCACATGGAAGAAGAAAGGAAAGTTTTTTCTTGTTGTTGTTGTTGTTGTAGTGAAAAAGTGTTTGCTGTGGAGACTAGCAACGTCTCTTCTGTGAGGTTGTATAGAAACAGAATAGATAAGAAGTTTATTAAGTATATTTGACCGCTTTCAAATCATTTATATATTTCATTGCCCTACTTGAGAGCATCTTCAACGTCACTTATGCATAATCATATGCTTTAAATAAATGATTTAAGAGTGTAAACCACTCAGAGACTCACGTCTTTCTGGCTTGTATGTTGGCATCAGTCTTCTCAATACCAAAGGTAACCTTTTACTAGTGGATATGCAGGTCGGGTGTGATGGTTCAAACAGCTTCACTCCTTCTTTCATGGCATGAACTATTGCTAGTTTTGACTGCTCAAATGCTTAGTTAAGTTCATTAGTTCATTCAAACTTGATGCTTGTTTTTAGTAAGTCCCTGAATGGTCTCATGTCTTTTGCTATTGAAAAGGCATATGCATCTTACTTAACCGGGCTAAACCATGCCCTTGCTCCAGACATATCTTTTGGTGTGGGAGATTCAAGAGTTTCTGACTGGGCTTTATGTTGCCTGTTGTCACTGTTTATCCAGCAAACTCAATTGTATCTTGTGCAAATTGAGATTTTCTGTGGTTAAGGGTAATGCCATTCCTTACAGACAAATCGAACCAGTCACATGCTTGGAAGAATGCTTCTTCAACTGGGTCAGATCACATGTCTACATATTTTACTTTATTCATAAATTCTGCGATATTTGAATCAAATCACTGTGTATACTCATAACCACTTAATAAAAATCCTTGTGGTACCACTTCCCCATGGCATGATAAACGTTGTGATATGTTTGTCCTCTTCATTTCATGGAACTGAATGATAGCCGTTCCATGCATCAGTAACAGTGTTTTTTTCTTTTGGGGAATATGAGACGAAAAGGAGTTGATGTGTGATGGGTTTGTCTTACAGTATTTTTTTTAGTGGCTGGAGATCAACTGTGTGTCTTGGTGTGCCGTTCGATTTGGCAGTTACCACCATTCTAGAGCACCATGTTAGTGGTATATTAAGGCCCACTTTTTCAGTTACCTCTATTGTGACATACCTTTCAAGGTCTGTCAGTACTTTTTCTTGCCAATGTATAGGGACTACTGCTGCTTTGTGAGCTGCTATGGGTTTTGCATTTGGGTCAGTGTATAATCTCAAGGGTTCACCCGTCACCATTGGTAGGGATTGATGTTCACAAGTGTTGGAAGTAATCTCTTCATTGGACTTTAGGAGCCATTCTTTCAATTTGGGTATATCTTGATTAATGCCTTTTATTCCAGCTGGATGAGTTGTTGGAATTAGGCTTTTTTAGGACAGCTTCATGTCGGTGTTGTTTCTGCTGAAATGTTCATAGTGTTCCATTTTTATTTTATGGAAGTCCCTTTGGTATTATACCTAATTGCTCAATGACTGTTTTTTCAAGAGGTAGACGATTTGTTTGTTTGGTTTTTCATGCCCTGTTTCGTCTTTAACTGAAATGTCAATGATGATCCTGCCTTTTACCACTAAATCTTCCTGTAGGATCGCTCTCATTGATAACCTGTCTGGCATGATGTCTTTTTATTTTTAGCCCATGGAATGGGCAGTGGCTAGTGGTATAATACAACTCTGACAGCCAGAATCAACAATTATGTGTATTGATGTTGGGTTTTAACGGTATCTTGGGTATGTTATTACCAAATTGCGCATGTTCACGGGTAGTGGAGTGAGTTTTGTCATGACAGTGTGGTTTTGAAGAGCGGGGAATCCACTTCTCTCTGTAGATATGATGTTTTACTGGAGTGATGACTTCTAACTGGTTAGAGAATAATATTTCGTCTTCTACTTGATAATTTCTTTGTCTAGATGTTCTTGAGTTTTTCTGACATCTTCAGAATTTACTGTCACTGTCTCTGTGGAGGCAATTGTCATATGTGTGGCAACGACTTCAGCTGTTGTAGTGAGATTTTATGTTGCACTTGTTGCATGTGACTGACCATGCTGGGTAATTATTGCTTCTGGTGACCGTGTAATTTTTTTTAGCCGTGGCTAGATTCAGCACATACCCAACATTTCCCTTGTCACATGTTTGATTTTGGTTGGGTGTATTGATCTTGGTTTTTCCTTTGCTTACCTTTGCCCCAGTTGATAGCTGCTGAGCATTTTTGGTTGTTACCCTGCTCTTTTTACACCAGGAATAATGAACCTTCTTCTAGATTTCGATCAGTTTTTTCATCACCAAGGAAGTCTTCTAGTATTTCTGGGTCTGAAATTCCTCTGATCAAATTATCCTTAATTATTTCCTTACTGTAGTGAAATGTGTAAGTGCAGTCTGGTTCTGTACACTTAGCTGTGAAGTTGCATAGTGATGCTTGACCGCGAAAATTAGCAAGGAATCTTCTATCACCCATACATGGAGTCTGTGTCACCTTATTCAGTTTCATTTGGTGCACAAGGATGCTTTCTTCCTTCATCACCAAACTTTTGTTTTCAGCAAGGAGGTCGGTTTCAGTCATTATAGCACTGTTTGTCTGGAGGTCTCTCATTGGGTCTTGTTTCAATTCTGTACTACAGCAATGGAAGAGTGAAATTGTTGTTTTGGCTTCTGGTATGTGCGTACCCATTTTTAACATGTCCCATTGTCTTTGGGAGGAGTTCCATTCTTCCGGTGAGGAACCTATGCTGTGTAGTTGGTATGCACTGCTTTATCATGCATTTGTAGTTGCTAACCTAGTATGGCTGCGAGAGCATCTGACAGGTTGTCTGACTACCATTGCCACCAAATTATAGTCATTTTTGTGTTTTGACTTTGGTATAGACCAATTTCTAAATAAATTGTCGCTGTTGACTGAGGCTATACTGTAGTCTCTTCAGGTGTGTTGCTTGCTTCCATCTTAGCTATACGATAACTTCTCCAGAATAAAGACAAAAGGCAGCTGCAGTTTCTTCATCTTTATTCATCAAACCTAATGATGATGATGAATGCAGGCTTCCTAAGGAAACAGTACAAATAGGACACGAATTACTCATTCATATATACATGGACATATTACAACACATTACAATGATTGTCCCTAACATACATCAATGGTCATATTGATACCTATTTAGTACTTGTATGTAATTTTCTCAAATCAATCATCTTGAAAAAGTTGTCAAATAAAGACGAAACGTTCACGAATATATAAATTATTTTAGTTTTTCTTTTTTCATTTTATCATATATATATATATATATATTTATATATACAGGATGTTTCAAAAGTCTTGGGAACATTACAAATGCATATATCTCATGAACTATTCCAGGTAGAAAAATGAAACTGGTGCCATTTTAAAGCTTGCTTAATCAAGTTTTTGGTCATACTAATGATTTTCGTGTTATCTTTCCAGGTGCAGTAATGGCGTTCTCTAAACAAGACAAGGCATTTTGCGTCCTCCAATTTGCAAAGACTGAATCGTGGACATGTGTTCAGCGTGCATTTCGCAGGAAATTTAAAAAAGAAGCCCCTGAAAGGAAATCCATTGTCAGATGGCATGCTAAATTTGTGAAAGATGGGTGTTTGTGCCCAAGTAAGCAACAGGTCGCCCTTCAACTTCAGAAGATGCAGTTGAGCAAGTTCGGACAGCCTTTCAGCGGAGCCCCGTAAATCAGTGAGAAGAGCCAGCAGGGAACTTCAGCTTGCTCCAGCAACTGTCTGGCGTGTCTTAAGGAAACGACTGCAAATGGTACCTTACAAGCTCAAGTTGGTCCAAAAGTTGAAGGACATTGATAAGCCACTTCGCCGTGACTTTTGCATTGCAATGCAAGAGAAGTTGGAAGATAACGGCTTTGATGACCGGCTTGTTTTTAGCGATGAGGCGACCTTCCATCTGAATGGCAAAGTTAACAAGCATAACACTTGCATATGGGGTACTGAGAATCCTCATGAACTTCTTGAGCACGAGCGAGATTCACCAAAAGTGAACATGTTTTGTGCAATTTCCAAGAAAGGTGTCTATGGACCGTTCTTCTTTGAAGAGGCAACTATCACTGGTGAATCCTATCTCAACATGCTGGAAGACTGGTTAATGGCTCAGTTGGAACAAGCAGAATCTGATGACTTCATTTTTCAACAAGATGGTGCACCACCACACTGGAGTCTTAGAGTAAGGCAGTTTCTTAACACAAGGCTGCCTGGTAGATGGATTGGGAGATCTGGGCGAGGTGATGACGTTCTCATGCCCTGGCCTCCTAGGTCTCCAGATCTTACCTCGTGTGACTTTTTCCTTTGGGGCTTTGTCAAGCAACAAGTCTATGTGCCGCCCCTTCCAAGAGATATTGACGAACTAAAGGCTCGAGTAACGGCAGTTGTGGGAACCATTGACGTCAAGATGCTGGAACGCGTTTGGCAGGAAATGGACTATCGACTAGATGTCTGCCGTGTGAGGAATGGTGCTCATATTGAGCAACTTTGAAGATTCCCCACAAAACTTGAAACTTTAACCTTTCCAACGGTACCAATTTGATTTTTCAACTCCTAATAGTTTTTGAGTTATTAAAAATCGTTATGTTCCCAAGACTTTTGAAACACCCTGTATATATATATATATATATATATATATATATATATATATATATATATATACATTAAAATTTTAAATCAATGAGAAAAAACTATTTTTGGTTTAAACGATGAAGAGTTATCATCAACTTGCAAAATTCATAACCGCCTGATATTTGATCATATAATGATATAGAGCAAATTTGATGTTATTTTCTATAACTTGAAATAAACATTGCCTAGAAACAGCTGTAAACGACTTAGATACCATTATGTAACTCTTTATTTTGAATATGATTTGAAAATAATCAAAATATTTAATATAAATATATATATCATGGACGGCGGCACCGGGGGCAGGGGAGGCTCAAGCCCCCCCCCCCCCACACATTTTGACTTGGCCCCCCCACTTTACGGTCATCAATAATGAAGTTATATATGCATGTGTTTAACCGGGCCCCTCTACTTTTTAGGAGAGCCTCCCCCCACTTTTATAACTGTCCCGCCGGTTCTGTATATATATATATATATATATATATATATATATATATATATATATATATATATATATATATATATATGAAGCAATCCAACAAAAGATATAAGCGTCAACTAATATCTTATAATTAGTGAAACATTCGGATAAAAACTGAAGCTCAATATACTGGATAGAGCATTAATATTATAATATAAAATGAAGTAATAAAATAAGGTGTCAAACAAATTTTATTAGAATTCAAAGTTCAAGCAAAGTATTCTTAAGTCCTTAGCTCATGAGTTTTCAAAGATAATTCTTCTCTTCAGAGGACCATTACCGCAGTTATACTACTACAGGTAATAAAATTAAGCTTTGAAAATATATAAAAATTATATACACAAATACATAAAAATACATAACATCAAATATATCAACCCAAAAACATACTTTTTGTTGAATCTATACAATCCATCCAGGTCATACAAATTAAAAAACATAATGAGGAAAGACATTCGGAGGGTTAACCGCGGATTACTCCAAGTTATAAACAGCAGTCCATATACGTGAAATTGAAGGAGCTGACAAAGTTATCCAGTCGCGAAATGTGTCAATAATCGATGAAGTGAAAAGTATTCAATGTTAATGATAAATAAATCAAATAATATAGAAAGTTCAATAAACTCACTTAAAATTCCAAAATCCTGATATGGGCAACCCAAATCAAGTCAAAGTTTGTTGTTCAATTAGAAAACCCGTTAAATCCGAATTGAGCAAAAATAAGACTGAATCCCGGTCGTATCTTGCAAGCAGAGCGAAAAATAAGTAATCTTCTCTCCCCAGTGATTCAACCAGACAATATATATATATATATATATAATTACATGAGATATTTTTTATTCTGCACTTGTATAATGTTTTATAATACACTGGCTAGTATCCAAATAAATTAATAATAAACATTTGTCAAAATTTAATTCTGTCTTTAGTTGTTATTTGATTGGTAAAACACTTGTGTTTCTGTTCCCACTAACACAGAACATAAGCCGGGATTGACCTCGAAAGTGCTTGTAATATTTTAATGACATTATTTTATTACCACAAAACTCACATTAATAAAATGAGTTGCAAGAATAAATCTGTGTAAATATTATGATGAACTGTGTCTACTTTGGTTTTTTTCATTCTCTTTAAAATTAATGTCTGAGTTGACATATGCAGTGACCTAATGTTTCCATCATATGTTTTTATTTCAACCTTTTGACCGTTTGGTTCCGAAAAAGTCTCAACCCACAACAGCATTGTTCATATGGTTTCTCTTAGAATCGACAAAGATTCATGACAAATCTAAGAGGGGAAATAATTATTTATTTATTTAACTTCTGTCTGGAAGTTTGATCTTTTCTTCTACTTTGTTTTATTTATTTATTTTCATTTCTTGCTTTCTTCACATTACATGCAGACTTTTTCAAATCATATATATATATATATATATATTGAATATGATTTGAAAATGATTTTAAAGTATTCTGTTCTGAAGAGATTCGATAATTTGAAAAAAAAATTGTTTATTATATGACTTACAATAAACATTGCCTTGAAACAGCCGTAAACAACCTTAATACCTTTGTGTATACTCTTTATTTGGAATATGATTTGAAAATATTTAAATAATTTGATATATATCAAGGGAGGCGCGACAGCGCTCTATCCCGTAATAGACACCACGAATAGCCTATACTGGAAATCTCATTTCTTTGATCAATCATAACTCAAAAACCAATAAACCAAATTAGTTAAAACTTTGCACAAAATTTTTATTTGATAGGTTCTATAAGTGTGTAGAATTTCAGCATCATAAGTCAAGCCAGCCCAGAGATCCAGAAAGTTCAATCATGAAATCATGTTATCTGTGTGTACGTATGTACGTACATACGTATGTACGTATGTGCCACCCTGTATCTCATCAACTATTTGATGAATTCAGCTGATTTTTGGCAGAGATAGAGATTATAGGGTCTAGTTGATGGCATTTTAATTTCAGTTTACCATATACCTTAGTTTTTTAGAAAATTTAAAAAAAACATAAAAATGACCATTGTATTGAAGCATAGCCTTTACAAAAGTAGTGACATTCCATGAAAAATGACAGTATACTGAAATCATATGCCCTTAATAGGGTTAAGATGAAAATTCATATACACTAAATGTACAAAAGCAAGGAAATTTCCAAATTTTTACACTTTTATTGCCATTAACGGTATGACTACATATCAACCAAACCATTTCATTATCACATCACTACAGTATAAATCTCTATGCATGAGTGGATGAAGTGTGTGAGGTGCGCTGAAGAAAAATTCCTACAAGTAAAATGCATAGCCCTGTTGTGCTCGCATACCCTTAATGACAATAAAAGTGTAAAAATTTGGGAATTTCCTTGCTTTTGTACATTTAGTGTATATGAATTTTCATCTTAACCCTATTAAGGGCATATGATTTCAGTATACTGTCATTTTTCATGGAATATATATATATATATATATATATATATATATATATATATATATATATAGTATAAATATTTTTTTATAAAATCATTTTGGCTACATATGTGCAAACATGTTTTCACTACAGCCTTATTTTGGCTTAGTCTTTTCAGACCGGATTGTCAGAGATAAATACGAAAAAATGTCTGGTTCTAAAATTTCAAAGTTTATCATTTCAACTGCGTTTCAAACTGTAGTAACACTTATCTCATTATTAGACATTATATGACATGTCTTAAGCAAAACATTATATTACATGTCTTAAGCAAAACATTATATGACATGTCTTAAGCAAAACATTATATGACATGTCTTAAGCAAAACATTATATGACATGTCTTAAGCAAAAATAATTCGCTGAATCACCTCTACGGATTACCAAAAAAAGTCACTTAGTTTTAAAAAAAAAATTTATATAATATATTTTTTTGTTTAGTATGTTATGTTAATTCTTAAAATTTATAAAACATGTATCCAGTTTAAAAGAAATTCTTTAGACTTATGTGAGATTTGAACTGGGGTATTGACATCGTGAAAACTACTACATTAGTAATGTGTACTCTGCCTAGTCTTTTTTGTCAACCAATCACATGGCTCTATTTGTGTACGAACAGATAACTCCCAAAATAACATAACTTTTTAATAGTATATAGATGAAATCGGTCTGAAAAGTAACAGAAGTTGTTGTGTTGTTTGAGCTATAGGCAAAAGAGGGAGAGGCCGATTGTGTTATCATCTAACATACTGATAACTTGGGAGAATTAAATAACTTTAATCTTAGCGTTTTGCAATTTATTTTCACAAGGTTTTGTGTTCTTCTTTTCTTTTATGGTTGTTTAGCTATGAGCATTGAGGAATGAACCGTAAGCACCATACAATGAATAAAAGGAACATTGTAATTCTGAAACAACCTCCCTATTAAACTAATATTGCTTCGTGTGACTCTTTTCTATTCTTCGAGTTGAAAGGGGATCATTAAAAGAAGCCGTGTTATTTGAATGAAAAAAGTTTGACTGACACCTAAGGGTCAGAGGTGACCCAGAACAGAAGTCGACAAAAGTGACTTTGTGACTTCCAGACGGAGATTTGATTGTATCTTTCTGCCTTCACTTCCAGCAGAAGAGACATGTCCCCGATGGAAGGGCCCACAATGTATTTAGGTATAGCGAGAAGCTATCTATCTCTTACTCGCATGCGTATACAAGTAACCCGTCTCTTTGATTTGTTTCTGTGACTGTTTTTCTCTTTTTCAATTAACCTTTTTATAAATTAACATCTTGATTCATGCTCCTTGGCCTTTTGGCTAAGATCAGAGTGTAGTATCTGTTCAAATGTATGCTACACGCTGTATACTGGTACCTTTTTGGCCTTCTGGCCTTGATTCCACCAGTCTGAGGTATTGTCCTGTGCAGTTCTAGAAGGTCCACCCTCCCAGGCTTTGCGTTCTCACACGACGGGTTGTGCAGGCTTTTTTTGTAGGGCAGAGTATTCTTCCTCTAGAGCACTGGCTTTTCAATCCCACTATCCCGACCTTGTGTCAAATCTTCCTGCTGCGGAGGAGAGATAAATACAAAAAACAAAACAAAAAAACAGACGCTCCAGAAGTTGGGCTCCTGACAGGTGTATAATGGTTTATGCATGCATCGGTAAGTGAAAACGTAACACGCGATTTGAAGGTGTGAAGGCCATCAAGAACACATAATCACAGAAGTGATGGATATCCTAGAAATACCCTTTCAACAGTGCATCGGGGCATGGCCAAGAAGGATGTAAAAGTGCATTAGACTCAAAGGAGGGAGAG